>VUYV01000005.1:3066159-3619318 GCA_008711295.1 Anarhynchus alexandrinus
AAACTGGAAGAGGGCAGGTTTAGATTGAACATTAGGAAGAAGTTTTTCACTTTGAGGGTGGTAAGGCACTGGCACAGGTTGCCCAGAGAGGTTGTTGAGGCCCCATCCCTGGAGGTGTTCAAGGCCAGGCTGGACGTGGCCTTGGGCAACCTGGTCTAGTGGGAGGTGTCCCTGTCTATGGCAGGGGGGTTGGAACTCGATGATCGTCAAGGTCCTTTCCAACCTAAACCATTCTATGATTCTATAATTCTATGATATCTTTGCTATTCTCAGTAAAGCTTGGTTTTAAGGACATGGGGGGGTATATTTGTATATTTGGCTTTTTAGGACAGTCCTTCTGTTCTTCATTAATTGAGCCAATTGGTGTGGAGAAAATGTGCAATCCATTACTAGAGATTTAAAAGTTATACAAATCTAAATAACCCCTCATGAGATGATGCCATGGGGACTTAAACCAAAGTAGAAGGTATGGTTTTTTTGAGACCTTGTCAGGATGAAAATGTTTTTATTCTCTAAATGTGTAACAGAAAATAACTTATTCCACTATCCCTACTTTTGTTTCATTTCCGGTTTTGAAGGCTTAACATTGGTTAACATTCTAAGAGTTGAATTCCTGTCAAGTTTTTAGGCATTCATTTCATTGGCATTCCTTATACTCCTTTCAACAACTGGTCTTTGCTGCTGAGCACCAAATCACTGATGCTCTTTCTGCTCAGTTCTGTGTGAGAAGACTGATGCTTAGCAGAGCGGTTGTGATGGCTCTGTAAATTAGCAACATAAACAATATATGTATGTATTCTCACTTAACGTTTAGCTGTACTGTTTGCTCATGTCCTGTGTTTCAGCTACCTACTTTAACACCGAGTTGCTTTACTGTTTCACTGTAGAAAGCTGCTCAACAATGTGAGGTACAACTTCTGCTGTGTTTTGTGTGGGTTTTTTGTTTGTTTGGCTTGTTCTTTTGTTTTGTGGTTGGTTTGTTTGTTTTTAATACAGGCTTTCATCAATTCTGTTGCTAGCTAATTTTGGGTCAGGGAGCAAGTTAGGGGTTATAATTAAAATGTCTCTTCGTTTCACTGCCACTGAGTGAGTAGTTATAAATGAAGCTTAGATTACAATTATTTAAAAACAAAGAAGCCTTGCAAACAGAATTGAGTTAGATTACAGAAAAAAGGGAGGGTGGGGGGAGAAAAAAACAACAAACGTTAATGTGGGTCTACACATTTGCTGTGTCTCTAGGTTTGAATTGTGCTTATGATTGTAATATCACAGTTTTCATTAAACAAAAAAACTTTACAATTTACAGAGCCAAGCTGAAACCAAGATTTTTAAGAGGTTTTAGTTCCTGTATATGAATTCTGTTTCATTGGAGGGGCAGACTGTATTAGTATTCTGCTTGCTTGTGCCTATTCAATTAGCAGCTGAGAGGGTTAGCGTTCCCTCAGTAGAAGTCTGGTAGTTATGCATCTGAAGGGCAGAATGTCTGATTTCTACAATGATCTTTGAAATAGCTGCTTAGGACTGAAGTAATTTTACTTCAGAGCACAGGAAACATAAATGTGTTCTTTTTTTTCCTGTTCCTTGGAGTGAGAATTTGGACTATAGCCTAGTAGATTAACCTTTCTACATTTTTGCTTTCATTAGTTTTTGTCTGGAAATACTGTTCAACGTACGTAGAAGCACTGCAGCCTAAAACATGCATCCTAACTGGAGTCTCATTGCTCCTTTGCTTAACTGATTATGAAGCACTCTTTTGCTGTAGCAAGGTTTGAGCTGTTCTGTTTTCTCCTGTACATTGTATGAAAGTAGACACATGAGAAACATGAGCTTTATTATGTGTTTGTTCAGTGAAGCTTTGAATATTTTTTGGAAAGTCAAAGTTCTTATTTACATTAAGAATAGGATAGATAATACAGTTATTGTGTGTATTGCTCTGAGATATGTGCTCTTTTTTTTTTTTAAAGATGCTACAATATTCTAGTGCATAATAGTCTGGAAGAAGTAAAAATTCAAACTGAGAATACTCCACTAACTTTGGCTTCTTTGTTTAATACTCTATAATCTGAATATTTTGTTGTGGTGTTTGGTTGTGTGGGTTTTTTTTTACTTTTAAAGCAATTTCATTTGGGCAAATAGGTGTAGACAGGAAACTTTTATGAGTGTTCTTTGTATTATCAGGTCATATCAAGATCCTGTGTTAGAAAAAGACAAAAGAGATCAAGTCTTCTGACCTCTTTTTACTGTAGGCTCTAGTAACAATATGAATGTTTGTTATATGATAATTTTTACTGAAATAAATAAAGCCAGTATTTTGGGTATATACGTAGTGAGCATCAATGTAATTATAAGTATAGAGGATTATGGAATAATAATTGAAATCTGGCTTGAAGAGACAGATGGGTCTTAGCTGCTTTGCTGAGATTTTAATTGCTCTTAGGATGAAATCTGGATCTCATTGGAATGAATCTGTTTTGTCTTTTATTGACACGTGGCCAGAATTTTAGCCAGGAAGTGAAATAATTACTTTTTTGTTGTCTTCCTAGGTAATTTCTGAAGTCTCGTAAGATTTTGTTTGTTTGGTTGGTTTTTTTGTTATATTTTTTCCTTTGTGATTGAAACTGAGGAAAAGGCAATTCTGAATTAGTTTTTGAGACTGGACAGAATGCTTTCTGGTTCAAAAGGCATAGGTACTCACAGTGAAGTATGCTAAAATATGCTCTGCTTCTTAGAGAAAGAGAAAATAAGCTTGCTAAAATAGCATTGTTTAGTTCAATCACTAATTACTTACAGCCACTTAGTTATTTACAAGTAATTTAGTGTTAATTACCTTATTTTTTTTAATAATTCACTTCTCAAAATGACTTTCTGGTAAGCTTTAAATTGTCAGTTTGATTTCTCAAATGAGTAATTTATTATGTGCATTCAGACTTGTAATGTGTGCACTTCTAATACATTTATTTCTTTACAGCGAAGCTAGGTATTGTCTTCCACCTATCTTCCTTTCTTTAGCTGTGCATTCTCTCCTGCAGGTTAATGCCAAAGCCATAGCTCTTGTTCTATGAGAAGCTGGGCTTTTTAAACTTTGGACTGTTTTGTTATAGCTGTAATAAAAATACAAGTGCAAGTAAGCTTAAGATAATGTAAAAGTAACGAATAAAACAACTATTCAGATATAATAGGATTTTTTTTAAAGTAGTATTTGGGAGACTTTTATGAAGTGTGAATCCCTTAGAGGTTACCGTTTGAGATAAGGTATCTCTTGCCCAGTATGGGTTTTTTGATGGAACTATGTAATACTATGATAGAAGTGCTGAAATGATTTTGGAAACAGTACAATGCTAATTCCAAATAAGTAAATATTGAGTCTCCATACTGTGCTATCAGCACTATATAACAGCCATTGGAAGCATTTTCAGTGCAAAGTCTTTCTGAATTAGAGAAATGTTTACAGACTTGAACACAATTTTAGTAGTATACTGAAAATGAGTTGCATTCTTATGAAGTTTTTAATAAGAAGCAGTGGTTGATTTATTGAGGCATTCAGTAGAGTATTCAGAAGGTCTTGTGCTTCATTTTCATCCATTTAACAGGGTATAGTCAAACTAAGTATGTATCTCTTCTTGACAGAGACATTTCTTTTTTTTTTTGCTATAACTTTCTAAAAAGAGCAGCCTTGAAATGAGCCCTTCAGGTGCAAGCTGGTTACAAGAAGCACACATAAAAAGCAGTTTCCATCTAATGAACTAGTTGAAATTTGATTCTTTTTTCTTCTTTTCATGTTGCAAGTGAAGGGTCTTAAGATTTTAAGATGCTGAAGGTAAACGTAAAAGAAAAGTTAAACAAATAACTGATTTGATGTAAAATCTGCTGTTTCATATGAGAATATATATACACAGTTTTATTATTGAAACAGATGCTTACATTTGTTTAGATTTTCATGGTATTTTTACTTAAGCCATTAGTGAAACCCCTAGATTTCCAACATCTACAGCTTTTTTTCTCCCCATTCTTGTATTTGCTTTTCTGTCTGCAAGTTGATATTAAAATCCTCCTTTACCGGAGATGTTCCTGTCAGGAAAGACTTGCATGCCATTCAGCTCTTTCTTTTTTTCCCCAATAAGAGACAGAATCAATTGAGTGTTTTTGTTCACTGATTGAGTGTACTTGCTATCAGTATAGAAAATAGTTCAATGATCTATGAGTAAAGAAATCCCAACTGCTCATCAGCCACACTTTGTGACCTTGAGTGAGTCTTATGGAGTCTGTCTTTTTGTCTCTTTTTAGAATAATGGATGAACTAAAAATTAATAGTAATACTCAGTGTTATCATCAGTATGTATTATTTTATTGATGTATTTGTACCTTGTGCTCAAATTTAGATTCTTCAAGGGGAAGAACTTTTTATGATTTATTCCCAGCGTATCACAGCTGTGATTTAAGCAGTGCAGAAATGTGCTGACATGGCTTCTTCCCAGACCCTGTCCCATCTCTTTCCCACAAATGTGGAACCTTTCTTCAAAGCATGTCTTCCTTTATTTTTTTCATGTTGTATGCTCTCTACGCTTTTGTTTGGCAGATTGATGTATGATAGAGGAAGTGTAGTTGAGCTGGCTTTCTGTTTTAATGGAAGAAAACAACGGGTAAAGTTAGAACATCAAAAATGTGAGAAGCAAATGTTGTGCTACTTTGTTAGGTATTAGCAGTGGTGTTGATTGAAACCTACAATTTGCAGCCAATTCAGAGTTCGTTTCAGAGAAGTATTTCCTGATCTTCTCCTGAAGAAAGCAGGTACCACTATTCTTCAAAGGTTAAATGAGTAAGTTTTCATATATGTGAGTACATGGGAGTTGCCTGTTACATTTCTGAAGCAGCACTGCTTTTCTGGAGTCTATTATTTCATAAACTGTACTTTCATTGTCAGTTCTGTTCTTATCCAGACTGTACCGAAGATTTTCTGAAACAAATTAAAATCTTTGTCTCAAAAATCCTAATGTGGTTCAGCGAAGAACAATAACAATATTTCTTAAGGCAGAGGACAGCATTAAAAAAAGCACTTATTTTTTTGACAGTCTGTACTCAGATGAACAGTGTTGATGACTAATTGCATTTCCTTCTTTGTTATAATACGTGTCTTTTGGCCAACGAAAGGTTATGCTAATGCAGAGAATTAATTGCGTTGTGTGCTACTGTGATACTTCTTCAAAGTAGTTTATGTACTTCAATGGGGCACTTACTTAAGAAGTGCCCGAATTTGTTCTGTGCCTAAAACCAAAGCATGCTCCTCTGGACCACAGAGGAGCGAACTAGGCAATCTCTCCCTATAGGTATGTGAATAGATATTAGAATTCATTAGTATGTCAAAGTAATCATACTCTCTGTGAGAATGTAGTACCAGTGTAGGGGGAGGCAGTTTTATCTGCCTATTAACTAAAAGTCTTCAAACCAACCAATGATAAAGGCACTTCAGAAATCATCTCATGCAGACACATAGATCTGTATGAGCAATAATTGAAATTCTCAGTGGCATATCTGTCTAATTGGATGTGGGCACACTGTACTAAACAAAAAATATCTGTGAACCTCCTAGGAAGTGACTAAGAGCAAACCCAGAGGGTGTTGGATACTTTGCAATTTGTATTGTACCTTCTTATACATTTCCCTCTGTGCCCAACTTACTGGAGACCATTTTTATGGACTGAGCTGTATAGCACACACCATCACTAATGTGGAACAGCAGTGTGGAGTTCTATATTTTCTGCTTCTGCTCGGAGAATTTTAATTTGTTGCATTCGTCACCAAAAATCTTATCCTGCAGGACAACTTGAATAATTCATTGGCCCTTCAGACTCCTTTACCTGAAAGCCTGACTTATGGGTTTGTAGGCCAATATTTTTCTTGGCAAGAGACATTGGAGTAGCCCAGGAAATCTGTGAGATTTTAGCTTTTACTGATGCATTCTAGAAAATGGCAAACACCATGTCTGAAGTTTGCTTCTGATATGAAAGGTATCTTTGGAAATATGTTATCTTGGTAAGCTGTCATTTCTGTTTAGGATGTCCACATGAAAGAGCTTTGGCTCACTCTGTTTTCTAAAATGTATAAAGTGGCTCAAACTTCCCACTCAGGAATACAGTGATTCTTGGATTGGAATCTAGTACAGATGTCAGCCTTGAAAGGTGTTTTTCATTGGCATGTATCTGTGTGCTACTTATCAGAAGCTGGTGTTGCTGGTAACCTCTGCTTAAGCTAATAAGGTCATGTCTGAGTTCCATGCTTCTTTATCCCAATGTCTTCATGCCATGTTCTGGAATCTGCCAAAAATTACACTGACTTACTTGAATTGTGCTGTTCTAATTACTTCGTAATTTTCATTAGGTTGATATAATTGCTTATTTTTCCAATATTACAAGTACAGAAATCTCTGGCATTTGTTTTTCACATTCTCAGTTTCTAAAAATCTTTGTTATGCCTAAAAATTTATATTTGGAAAACCATTAGACTGCGTGTTTCTGATCTCATAACATCAAAAGTCAGTGTCACCTTTTTGCATTTAGTCTCCATTGTGAATAGATAATATTTGAGGACATATTAAATTAATGGGAGAGCAGCCTTGATTAATATGTCCATAGTTAAGCTTTTAGTGGAAAGCTGTGCAACTGCTATGTAAAACGCGGTGTATTGTTACCCGTCTTAATACAGAACTAAGAGGACAAACTTGTTTCAGTATGTTCTGTTAGCATGGTTCCTCAACCATTCTTTCGGCAGAGTTTGCTGGCAGACAGTTTTCTGCTCATGGCAGAGAAAGGAAATGTCAGGAAAGTAGAGACTCCGATTTCAGAGGTGCTGCCTTCAGAGTGAAAATAGCCAGTGTCTACCCTCCCATCACTGCTCTAGTTTCGGCTTCAGAGCTTAACTCTTACAGCAATGGGAGGTAGTGAAAAACTGAATTACTTAATAAAATGGTGTTTCTGTCTGTGCCTTGTGTGATATACGTGTCCCTGCTGTCAACTGTTATTAAGAGGTTATATGACAATATTGCAGTGCACAAACCTCTTGTGACGTTGGTTTGAGAGGCATGACATTTTGTGAACAAGCTTTTATGGCAAATTACCTTTTTTCCTTTGGGATGGGAAAGCATATATGTCTTTGCGAGCTGCTTGATTCAGAACTGACACAGTAAATCTTCTCATGCTGTTTTGGCTGGTAAAATCAAGTAAGGCAACTTCACTTGTACTCCTGTGTTTCATTTGTGGTAGCCGTTACTGGTAGCTTTGGATTTGTATGGTGGAGAGAGAGCAGCAGCTGATGTTATGATAATTATGAGAATAAATACTGGTAGAAATGAGCACTTTTATTTCATAAGCTTGTAAGTGACTTCTGCATGAGTTGGTAACTGCATATCCAGTGTTACATTTTAATGTAAGCTTATAGCTATTCCTTTTCAATTTTTTTCTTTATTCTACCAAGTAGCATCACTTTTCAATAATAGAAGAACTTCAGAATTACTCTAGTTTACTTTGTCTAACTATATTGCTGAGTTTTTAAGTCTTGCACGTTGTTTTCCATACTCCTAGGAAATCTTCAAACCGCAGCGAGCAGGTAACATGTACCCAAAGAGAACAGTAGTCTCAAAATTAGAGTATTTTTCATTTATCAGTATAAACAAGAAAAGTAATTTAAAAAAAATACATATAACAAATTGAGACATACATCTAACCCATCTAACTGGGTTTCTGAACATTTACATATAACTTGATTAAAAACACCTAGATTGGCACAAGTTTCCTTTTACTTTTCCTTATTACCTAAAATTGTGTCCTAATACGTTATAGGAACATTGGCATCAAATCTCTTTCCAAATTATTTTTTGTTGCGAAGCATCAGAAATTTAGGAGAGGGGCAGTGTCTTATGTATGTTGGGGTAAAGTGTTTTTGTAGTACACACAGCTTTGGTCTCTCTGAATGAAATGTGTATGCGCAGTTTCAGTCTTACTGTCCCTATAGTTCTACATATGGGATGCACTTTAACTTGTTGGGTTTTTTTTCCCCAAGAACCCTTAATGTTGCGTTCAGGGCATATTGGTACCAACTGCAATCTGATACCAGTTTATAACTCTAATTGTCATCCTCCTCGAGATTGGAAATTTAACAAAGTGCCATTTTTCTACATATGAGGTGGTCCTGAGTAAACAGCATTTCAGTGGGTTTGTATTCTTGGTTCACACTGTTGAAATGTATCAGGATGATGTAGTGAGAATATACTTTTGCAACAGTACAAGTAAGCGACAGGAGGCTTCCTATGTTGTTAGCAGTTCATTTAGAGGTTGGTCAAAATAGAATTACTCAAAAATAGCTAGGAGATATTTGAGGATTGTTTTGTTTTTTTTTAATTAGAAACAGGTATGTTAAGCTGACTGTATAAGAATAGAATACATTTAAGCTGTGTAACAGGTCATATTCAGATTACGCCAAAAAACTAGCTAGAGTGTAATTAAAACTTTCTAGACAGTGAAAACTTAATTGATCTCCTGGTAGCAGCCCTGCCCATAGTGTTCCTCTGAATTTTGAGTTTATGTTTTGGTTCCTTTCTCAGCTGGGAGTTATTTGAAGCCTCCCTATTTTCCTTTAAGCTGAACCTCACACTATTAATACAAGTTTAAGTCAGCGGAGTAAGAATCGTTCACAATTATTTTTGTCAGTTAAGAGTATCTGTAGCAATTACATATTGCTTTACAGTGTAAAATGCTCCATTAATTGTAGGCAAACTGTAACTGTGATCTTCCAATATCGGTAGACTTTTCCGAAAATAGGCTGGAAGCAATGAGTAGAAGGGACTGCTTTTCCTCAGCCTCTGCTACTTCTCTGTTACTATTTATGCTTACTGCTGCTGGCTTTCTATTATTGTGCTCTGTAGTAAATCAGAAACTTTCTACTTAAAAGCATCTGCCTATTTAAAAAAAAAAAAAAATTCTTAAATTATGCTGGAATTCTGCAGGAGGATAAGCAGAATGCTTCCCCGCTGTTCATTTTTTTTTTTTTGTAGGTTCATTACTGGAGGCTAGATGGCAGTCGAGGAACGCTTTTTGTGGCTGTGGGATTTAACTTGGGCTGCGTGTTTACAAAATGCTGTTGCTTATGAACTGGTGATGTCTTAACAGAATGGTTAATATTTCTGGTTCTTCCTCTCCCTTCATCATGCTATTGAATTTCAAATTTCTTACACAGAAGCATATCTGCTTCTTAAGATATAGTGGGTAATAACATAATTATTTAATATCTACTTTCAATAAACCTAATTAGAACGTACAATGCCTCTCTAAAAATATTTCCAGGAATAATACGTCTTTTCTTAAGACTGTTACAGCTAATAGTTAAACATGAAATGTTTTGGATTTTCAGAACAAAGTTCTGGTTGTGTTTGTTGTCACGGCAACCCTCCTTTACAGAGCATAAACAAAGTGATGAAATAATTAAGCTCAACATCCAAATAAGTATCTTTAATGTGACTTGCAATGTACAGCATTTAAAATAGCTCCCTTCCTATCCTGTTTTTGGTATCCCTCAGAGCTCTGTCCTTTGTGGTTTCTTCTGTTCTTATGCTGCTGTTTGCAGTGGGGCTTTTCTCTTCAGCCCTGTAGTAAGATGTGTGCCTTCCTGGATGCCCACTGTCTTCTCAAAGTGAAAGAGGTCTTTTTCTTCTGTCTCCGTTTTCTGCCTTCACCTAACAGTTCTGTTCAGTTCTTATTTAATGTTGTCTTTTTGGAGACTTGTATTGAATTCCTATTTCTTAATTTATCTCTCTGGGGTGTTGTCAAATGCTGAAAATAACATTGAAAAAGACCCTGGAGGTGTCTCTCTTCTCTACTGTCAGCCTTAGATCATATTTGACTGACTTTTGCAGTTATCCTTTAGCTGCCCTCCAGATGACTGATGTACCCAGTCTGTTCGGTGTTTGCTTTTAAAACCTACTTCCTTTTTTTCCTTCTTCAAGTACCTGAAATGACACTTTGTAAATTTGTTTTACCCTCAAACTCTTCACTTCACTTGAGTTGTTTGGACGGATTCTTCCTTAGTTCTCTCCCTTTACTCATGGTTATCTTCTGCTTGTTGAACTTTTTTGTGGTCTCTTTTCATCCTTTTTTTCAACTCAAAACCTTTTTTTATGGAAAATCCAAAATCTTTAATTTTTAGCATCTCGCCAGAAGAGATGCAGCATATGCAACTGCATAGAAAACAAATGTTGAAATGTCTGTGGAATTTAATGCATCTAAAGCTGCTAGTTTTTCTGAGCGTAAAGCACGTATCTAGATTTTACTTGCAAAAGAATCTTTGAAATAAGAAACAGTGCTGCTCTTATAGTATAGCATGAGACTTGTAACATACTTTGACACTACAGAGACATTGATCACTTTCAGATACAAAATAGTACAGTTTCTACTCATTTCAGATATTAAAGCATACAAAATCTTATAAACACAGTATATTGTTGTTGTTCTTCCAAAATTATGCCAACTCACTGCAATGATCCCTACTTTCACTCAGGTAAGTGAACTTGTGTAGACACTAAAAGGCATTCTGGTTTGAAAGTACAACCACATGTTGATTGTAGTGTTCAAATGTCATACCAGAAGCATCCAGCTGGGAGATCTTAACAACTGCAGAGACCGGACTACTAATGAGAAAGTAGTAGTACATTTCATCTGGGATACACTCTGCCTTAATACTTTTTTCATGTTAGCTGCAGATCATACAAAGAGAATCAATATGAATAACTAATATAAGGCTTTAAAATAGTGTTCTTTATGTTAATGTAAGACTTCTTTGTAGGTATTTCTGCCATACTGGCAGGATTATTGATGGATTTCTAAAAATAAAAATTTTTGGATACACTGTATGTAATGAAAATGTAATCTAAGAAAAGCTCTTGTATTTTAGCTAAAAGAAAAGAAGTCTGGTATATATTTTTATGTATGAGGAAAAGATAACTTTTCACGTTTTCCATTGATGCTTTTTGTCAACAAGAATTAAAATTGTGGAGGAATGATTGGAAAGGCTTTAGTTCTCCCTCTCTTCTTTTGTCCAGAACTAGCATCCTATGAATTCACTTCTATCTGGTGTTTTTGTAATCTTCATGCTCTTTTTAATGCTTTTTTCCCAGTAAATCCTGGAAGCTTGATATGTTGTAGCTGGCTTCCTATTCAGCCCCATCTTTGCTATTTCTTATAGCAATAGGACTTTACCATGCACTTGGGTTGCTGAGACGTGTGTCAATGCTGTATCGTGATGCTTTTCTTAACTTCAGAAATTATAAAGGAGAAGAAGCTTTGCTTACTGTGTAATTCTTAAGCCTGTTGGACTTCAGGAAATTTTTGACAAAAGGTACACTGTCCATTCAGCATCTTATCTATGTTTTTGTGAATAACACGATCTCAAAAAAGAGCTTTGCCTTTTTGTTGTTAAGTCATAGTATGGGGGAAATTCTGAAACCGAGTTTGTTGCAATAAAAAAAATACAACTAGTGGTACAACATACTTCCATAGTCCTGTTCTAAAGGGTCCTCTTGTGCATTAGAAGGGTGTGTTGGATGTCCTTTGGTACGAGGATTGTTCTGTCCTTTTGGTGTTGCAAACATGAAGACTCCCACTGCTGGATAAATCAACTGAATAGAGAGAAAAGAGAGCTTGAAACTCTCAGGTACTTCTTAGAACCTTAACTATTGGACCAGAAATTGAGCTTCCTATCCCAGTGTCTACCCCTACGTCGTCTGTTGTTTCAGGCTTTTTTTTTTATTCCCCCCAAGAGAACTTACTTTGATTAGTCTCTTCTCCTGTGTGGTATTAGACCAAATCAGTATTGCTAAATTTGTAGTAATATATTCATTGCCATAGCATCAGATTCATGTTAAACACAGTATTGTGTCTTCATTGTCATGCTAAAGTGGACACCAAAGATATTATTTAAATAGGATCTCTTTGGTAGTAGAAAAAGAATGAAGGTGACATCTGACCACGATGTTTGACTTTTTTCTTTTTTTTTTTTGTAGAATGTCACAAGGACATGTCTGTTTTAGTGACTTTGACAACTGCTTTTCTAAGATTACAGAGAAGTATGTTGTAATAGAGATATGCTACTTTTTCTAAGACATAGTTTTTTTTCATGTAAGATTGTATTTTTAAAATGTTTTTCTCATAGTAATTATCCAAAAGACACATAAAAGTAATTCAGGTATCTTGGAAGTTCTGATGGAATTCTATTCAGAGGGCATTTTATTTATGCTTTTTAAAATTATTTTTAGGATGACTTAAATGTTATTCTTTAAGCAATTCTTAAATTGCTCTGATATGTTACTTAGTTTCTCAGTAGCTTCTAAGTTTGCTATCCATACCCAAATTTGGCCCAAACTAGGATCTCAATTTCAGAGAAGTCAAGGAAATTTCAATGTCAAGCTTTCTTCCAGTATGTGTCCATGAGATCTTTTCAATGTAAAAACCGAAGAAAGTTTTACGTGGACAAATGACTTTGCTTCATCTTTCAAGAGTTTCTGAGAAACTGTTTACTCTTACTGAAAACCTGAAATCAGCCTGAGGTAGACATAGGAAAGTTGAGCCTAAAATTTGGTCATAAAGATTAAGAACATTCAAAGTAAGTCAAACACATTTTACTAATGGAAGTCGTAAATTAACTTGATTTCATAGTGGTCATTAGAGTGCTGATCTCTTCTCCCTGGTATCCAGTGATAGGATGTGCCAGGGGAGGTTCAGAGTGGACACTAGGAAGCATTTCTTTACCGAGAGGGTGGTCAGACACTGGAACAGGCTTCCTAGAGAGGTGGTGGGTGACCTGAGCCTGTCAGTGTTTCAGAGGCATTTGGACAATGCCCTTAACATGCTTTAACTTTTGATCAGGCTTGAGTTGGCCAGGCAGTTGGACTAGATGGTCATTGTAGGTCCCTTCCAACTGAAGTAGTTTGTTCTATTACCCATACTTGCTCTAATACATTTTCATTAGAAGGAATACAGCATGGTACTGTAAGAATAACTAACTGCAAGTCTGAAGTCTGATTCTAACCTACTGATGATATGTTTTTACAAAGGGATTAAAGTATAACTAAATAATGGAATGTGCTGTAACGTGCTGTCATTCAACAAAGTGACCTGTAATTACTAATGTGTTCTTTAAGTAAACAGCTTTGAAAATATATACTGGAAGTAGCCAAGCAGTTTTAACAGTAAAGTTTTTACTAAATTACCTTAATGTCAGATAAAGCTTCTATAAATGCATTGTCAGGAACCTGGGGAAGTATTATGTGAATACTAACATCAAAACTAGGCATGCCAGAAAGGTATTTATATCCTGGTGCTGTAGATGACACACGATCTTTTGCTGCCAAACTTTGAGCTTCTAGGCATGCTTTTTATAGTTTCATTTTTCACCCCAAAGTGGTAATATCCATCCTTTAAGATTTTTGTTGCTTGAAACTTTTAAGGAGCTGTAATCGTTTGTATTAAATGATCTACATGTATTGCTCATGGTCTTTTTTTTGAGCAAGAAAGCAAAAGACCAAAGAAACCATGCATTATAGGCTTAAAAATGTAGAGCAAATAAAACTGAAGAAACTTGTATTTGTATTCAATTTAAGTAATCACTATGGAATACTTAAAGTGCACGTGAGCTTTTACTTCCATTTTCCACTGAATTCAGAAGTGCATGATTGTTATTGGAAGCAAGACCTAACTTACTAAATAAGTAACAAAAATAATTAGTTACTTTCCTTTAACAGCCTGCATTCTAAAGATAGAACAAATGAATGAGGTCTGAGATCTTGAATTGTGGAAAAAGGTAAAACATTGATTCTAATATTCGCCAACAGCTCCTGACTACCTCAATGCAACTGCTTTCCAAGCAAGATAGCATACCTTGGCATGGGTGCTGAATGGGTAGTTTGAGCTCAGGCTCTTCTCAGTTCTCTGAACACTCTCCAAAATGATTTGGTTGAGGGTTGCTTATCTGGAATTGCTTTGTATTTCTGCACTAAACCCCCAGTACCAAACTTATATGTTGTGTCATAACCTTTCACTGGTCCACATCTTTGCATTTAATAGGGAGGAAACTTAGACCTCTATCCTTCTAATTTTGGCACATTGTAATTTATTTTGATTTGCATTATATACTTAGCTCAAGAAATGGGAAAGCTGAGAATCAGGCCTCTTGCCTTGGTCTAACTGTTAAGCTAAATTGAACTTAAGTTGGTGGACTGAAAAATACCCCTTTTCAGTAGAAGCTTATGATGTATGTAGCATAAGGATTTTTTAGAAACTGATCTTTTTAAAAAGACAATTTTGCTACTCCAGTACATTATGATGGGCATGAATTTATATTGAACTTCAAACTTGTTCGGCTTCAGCAAAAGTAGCTGCTCTATAGAGCCCCAATCGTCAAAGCATTGGTCTTAAGAACTTAACATCATTATGACTCCTGAGAAAGAAATTATGAACTCTACGCATCCAACAAATTAGGCAAAAAACCCCAAGCTGTTGTAGGTGAGCTATTAGTGTGTACTTGGTTAACCTTTGGTAAGACGTAGTACCTGAGGGCAATTGCTACAAAAAGAATTTGCGGAACATTGAAGTAAACTTGCTAAATGTGGTGTAATCGTTTGCCAGCCTTACCTTTGCCTCTGTTTTTAGTCTTTTCCCATCTCATGCGATATGAGTGTTCCCTGCTGTTTGGATTCTTAACTTATTCAGTTCCTATACCAGTAGTCGTAGGTCATCTTTTTCTCACCTAATGCTTTTTCTCTTCTATTGCATTAAGAGAACAAAGCACTACTGGCTGTGTTCAGTTGAAAACCTTTCTGGAGGGAGAGCCTGGGGACAGCATAGTAGTTTGACTTGGGATTTCACAGTCCCAAACTTAATCTCTTTCTAGGTTGTACTGACTTGAAAATCTAGTGCTAAATCAACCTTGTGAAGTGACATGCTCCTTTTAATATGCATTATTCTTTTCAACTATACAAATAAAAAAGGTTTCTTCTCTTACTATAACTTTTAATAATTACTGAAACATATAGTATTCTGTAGGGTTATAGTTGATGCACCTTTGAAGAGTTTTCATTTCCAGTTCTTGTTGAGTTTGTTGCCTAGAATCTCTTCGTGATGATAATTTCTGTTAAGTACACATTATTAACAATGTTACTGCCATGTACTGTATAATGAACCTCAGTTCATTATACAGTAGTAAAAGTAACAATGGAGGCCTGTAAATATAGGTTCTATATGCACTAGTGTGTTGATGAAACCTGCACTTTATCTTACAGGTATTTCAAGATGACATTGCTGACATTGACTTTCATATTGTGTTTCCCAAGTAGACAGCACTGGGAACTACTCAAAGAGAATTCACGTATGGCCTAGCTATTACAAAGACTTTGCATTCACAGTCGTGTTTCCTAGCATGGACTTGCCTCAGCATGGTGCAGGAATGTATAATTAGGGAAACATAATGAAATGTGCTGTTGACAGAGAAGTATGTTTGGCATCTCAAATGCTGACCTTCTCTGACATCATTAGACTTCTGAAGTTCTGACACAAAGATAGTCAAGTGGCTTATCTAGGTTTATTAGTTAGCACTCTGATGTACTGTTTTTATATTGTGCTTTTTTATGTTTTTGCACAGCAGTGCCAAACATTTTCAACTTTCTTATGTATTTGTGGCCACTGTAATTTATTTGTTGTGCTCATTAAGTTTCTTGCAGTAGAAGAAAATAGTGCTTGTTTATACTAATTTGGAAGATCAAGGCATGGCATAGAAACAATTTATCAACGAACAAACCAAAGCTGGCTCTCAAACACACCTACATTTTGCAGAATTGTTTAAAAAATAAATGTTAGTGAAAAATCTTCTAGTTCCTGGAAAAAATGTAAATTAATGGAAACAAAAAGAAGTAAAAACATACAGGCAGTTTGTTCCTCTGAAATGTTAAATCCACATTTCCTTTAAATAGCTTCCATTTTTCTGTGAAGCTTTTCCACAGGTCATTTTATTATTATTCACAATGCCCTGATAGGTATGTTTTTCTATTTTTTCCTATAAATACTTAGAGTACTATATGTAAACAAAGTAATTCAGGTAGGACTCACTATTTGGAAATATAACAGAAACAGGTCGTTCTGTCTCAAGTATTCAATCTTTCCTGTATGTTGCTCATGTTGTAGAAAGAGCACATTAAACATTCTACATTTCTACAGGGGAAGTCATTTGTTGACTTAGGAGGGAAAGTATGAGATGAAAATAGTTAATGTTCTGTGTCACAAAAAAAAATATCTTAAAATATACTTAGCTCTTTCCACCATTTGTAATAAAATACAGAAGTCTTGCAAACACTATAGGAAGATTGCTGAAGAACAGTTAGAGCAACAGTTTAGATAAATGCCTAGTAATGTTCATCCTTTTCACCTATACATCTCTGACAAAGCAAATCTAATAAATGGTAGCCAGCAAAGGAATAGGTTTCCAAATGAATATTGTTTAGGATTGTATTGATAATCTGTATGCAAGTATTCAGTTAAGTATTTAAGCATTTAACTTCACCCAGTGAGAAATAATTAGTAAAACACTTATTTTACTTAACTGAAAAGTTTATCAAATATTATTGGTCCCAGGAACCATCTTTAGGTGTAGCTGTTAAACCGAAGAAAAATTAGCATTTCTCTTTTAAGAAGAGAGGCGGATGTGAAGTGCCAGTGTCTGATCTTGGGCCTTAAAGCTATGGCTTTTATTTGTGGGATATGGAAAACAGAGCTCAAGAGTTAGAGCCATTATATAACCATTAACAGTTTCCTTAGACCTACTTTGTGTTATGATCACTTGGTATTAGTAAGTCTAGGTTTCTTTGAATACTGAAGTAAAATGGAGTCTGGGTTCTCTGATCAAGTACTGCACTTTGTTGCCTGATGGGGCTTTTCAGTAGCATGGTGCTAGCAGCCTCTGACAGCTCAGTAAGCTGAATATTCTTCAGCCTTGACCTCTTGAGTTTTTCCTATTGTTGGTATTCTTAAAGGAGGAGGGGTCAGTTCCTGTCTCTTTAACACTGAGTTGACTTGCCCACACTACAGTCCTTTTTCTTTAGTATACCTGACTGACTATATATAACACGTATAATTCCATTTAGTATTAACACTTTACTATGTTTTTCTTGTACTATTAGTACACCCATATAACATGACAATTTGTTAGTCACTCTAGAAACAGCTTTATATGAACCATAGTCTTAAAGACAAAAGGCAGCAGAGCTTAGTGCTGATAATAGTAGTATATTTTAAGTTTTGTTGGTCCAAAAAGTCAAGAGAACATACATTCTCCCCTCTTACTTTCAATGATATTACAATGGCATGATATGAGAGCTAAAATCAGGTGATTTAACATCTTCTCTTCACAAAGCTGTTTTGAATTCTAAGTGAGCCAAGTAATTTAGTTTTAAAATGCTTCCAATTGGGAAAAAGGCAGGATATTAAAGAATAGAAAAATCTTTGGAGTATTCCATAGACATCAGGCAGAAAAATGTTTTAATCTATCTTTGTTTCATCTAGCACTGTGATTGTATAGATGGTCCCAAGTAAGGCTCTAAAGAGAGGAGGCTTCTGATAACATTGGATATGTGTACAGTGCAGAAGTAACAAAGCTTTGAAGTTAACTTTTCATGACAATATGGTAAAAGAAATAAAAGTGAAAACAGCTATATCTCACATTTTCTTTCTTGCAGGATATCTTGAATAATCTTGATTCATGTGATCTTGAAGATGATGATCTCATGCTTGACGTGGACCTGCCTGAGGACCCACCTCATGACAAAGGTTAGGAAATTAGCCAAGCAATGTTGTTGTGAAACTACGTTATGGGCTTAAGAGACTTTTGAGTTATGTTGTTCTGACTTCTGCTTTAATAAGCCAATGCACTCTTCACATTGCTTTTTCTTTAATTAAAAGCTCTTTCTTTTCTGAAATGCAGGAAGTGTGATATTTCTGTTCCCCCAAATATAACTCTTGTGCTTGAAGAATTCTAAAGTTAGAAATTTACTGCCTTTTATAAAAATGCAACCTTGTCGCACACTGTTTCTGAAATTTATTCTACTAAAACTATTTAAAAACTTTTAAGTTAGTCCTTCAGTCTCGTGCTGCAGCTATATTTGAAAATGTTGAAACAGCATGTTTTCAGCTTTGGTGAATGACAATGTAATTAGTTTTGAGATAATTATTTGTTTCCTTCTACAAAATGACAATATCTCCTAATATATTTTATACAATTTAGGGTAACAGAAGCCTTAAGATTTAAGATGTGTTTTTTCAAGGTGTCTTTTATACACTCTTGTTTTCATTGAGGATGCTGGCAAACTTTTCACAGGGAGGATAGTGGTACCTAGATGCCACTAAAATAGTACAAATCCAGACTAAAATGAACTAGGTAAGGCGAATTACTGCCACACTTCCTCAAATCCTGGCCTGGAGAAGTTTGAGGCATTTGCTTTTGGTTGTTCCTGACTTATTCATAAAAATTTTCACTGTCGTGTGAATATGGGCATTAGCTTTACCTCCAAGTTCAGTGGAGGCTAATGTTATCTTCACATGAACAGAAACAAATATGGAGTGCTGTAATGCCCTACTCTGTACAAACAGGCACTGAAAGGAAAAAGGCTTTCCTTATTTTGGATACTGGTCAGCTGCCTGTTGAAGTTTGGGGAAATTCAGTTTTTTGAGAGTACCTTTGAATTTTTTGGGTGAAGGCTCATGTGTGTGTATTAGCTATGAAGTCATATTAGTGGCTTAATACAGTCTTCCACCTACCACAATGGTGGCACATCATGTTTTAACAGTGTGTGCATAAGAAGTGCAGTATTCAATCTTTAAATCTCAGAAAAAGTTTGTGTGACTTGTGTGAAAGGTGCTTATTGACAACAGTGCTAGTATTCAGCCTTTCAGCCCAGATAGGTGTACAATTCTTATTCTTTATTTCTATTTTTAAGTTTTCCGGAATGGATAACAATCCAAGCCTAGGGGATATTCTTTCAATAAGGATAATTCTAATTTTGTTGGGAAAAACAGACACAATTTTAAAGGCTAGATCAATTTCTCGTAAGTTTTGTTGTTTATAAAACATGCATGGCATCTGCATCAGTAATTCTGTTTCAAATTACTAATTTAAAAACTGTTACAAATACATGTATTTTAAAGGTGAATGTTTGCCACAAAACCATTAACTTTTTATGTTTGCCATTTAATCTAGACACAGATGAAATACAATTTTTAATTCACCGCTTTCTTAATTGCATCAATATAATAAACTTTAAATCTACTCCCACTTCTGCAGCTAAGTATCAATAATATTTGTGTAGCTAGAATATGTTTTGTGACTATGACAATCTGCTGTATAAGCTGCTGATTCAGGAAGAGAAACTTACTGTTTGAGATCAATATTAGCTAATTACTATTATTTTTGTCATCTTTTAAAAGTTGGATTTCTATATAAAATTAATGTGGCATAAACTGGGTATGTCTACTATAATCGCTTCTTATCTTGAAATCACTGCATTTTTAGCAAAGAGGATCTGCAAAAAAAAATTCAAGGGAAAGCCTGAAGGCAGCTTTTAAGTAAATGTGACCACCTGAAAAAGCAAAATTTGTTTGTTGTTAGTATCTATGTGTCTTTACTCAGTGTCTCAATTTCATTTTCCAAAGCTGAAAATCATCATAATAAAATTGCTTATAAAGTTATTGAGGGCTTATTTTGAATAGACCCACTTGAATTTTCATGTGTTACGAGCTATAGAAGGATGCATCTAAAGGAAAATAAATGTTCTGTTACTTTGAGTGAACAAGTTTATTTTCTTACCTAATTTTTTGGTTATTGAATGAGGTGATTAAAACTGAATTTTAGATATGAGTACTTGTTTTAATAATATTTAACAGCACTCTTTGCCGACACTTTTTTTTCGTAATTATGTGACTTCACTGACGTCAGCCTCTTAAGACTTTCCAGGTCTGCAGAAACTTCCCTTGTTTCACTTTGGAGTCTGGGATGCCGCTTGGACACTATTTATAGAAACAGTTCTAGCTCAACAAGTATGCAGTGAGTGAGGATGGCAGTTTTAAATCACAGGGTAAAACTGGGCTCACTTCCCAACAACACGCAGGCTGGGAACTAAGCAGGAAGGAAGGCCTGTTTATGAGCGTCTTATGCGCAACTGAGTCTGAGTAGGCAGCCGAGTAAAACAATGTTCTCTTGTGTAGAGATATTCTCCTAGCAAAGGACTGACAATGTGAGGAAAAAAGCTCCTTGGGTAAGTGAAGGAGAAAGCGTGATGGCAGAATAGCAGTTTAGGACTTTTTTTGCTGTGTCTGACTGCACGGATAGCAGTTGTTTTGGCTTTGTTTCTAGTGGTTTACAAGTTGTTGCCAAATATAGCTTTTGTTCCCTTAAGAAGTTTGTGGAATCTGCTTTGCTTTGCAGAAGTTAGTGTTTTAAAGAGATTATTTTGTTTGCTTTTTTTTAAATCATGCTGCTTGTCCCGGTAAATAAAGATTAAATGTCTCCCAAGCTTAAAAACAAACAAGATGAACAGGATGATATATGTGTGTATTTTAAGTAATGAAACTGTTCTGTTTTGGAATGAAGTACTGGTCTTTTCTTAAAATGTCTCCTTTCTGTGTTTTTGTGTTGTTTGAACTTTTTTTAAAGGCCTGAAGATACTGTCAGTAAGAAAGACAGGAAAGTGTTACTCTGGGATTTTTTGCTTCCCCATAGCTGTACCTTCTCCAAATGATTTTCTACTTAAACCGAAAATATTGTTAAGGCTGAATTCTGTAGTTTGTGCTACAGGTTACCTTTACTCTTGTAACAAGTTTATATGCTAGTAAAAAGTGACATCATAACGGAAGCCTGCTTGACAGTTCTAAAATGCATATTTTTTTGGATCAGTTTAAAAAAAATAACCCCCCACATATTTTACTCTGCATCTATTACCAGCCCATAGTAAATATTTTATTTACAAGGTCTTAGGGACAAATTTTATAATTTTTTTTTTTTTTACTGTATGCTCTCTGTAGAGGAATGTGAAAATATGAGCCGTTATGATAGACAAGACAGAAATGCTAGGCAACATCAGGAAGGATTCTGGAAAAGAGCACCACAACAGCGATGGAATACACAGGATCACTATCATCTCGGCCATACTGATCACTATATCCATGGTAAAAATGATTTGAACAGGTAAAGGACTTGTCTCTCTTCTCCCAAACAATTAAAATACTGTGATGAGAAATCTGTTTTGGTACTGAAGGATCTCAAGTGATCCTGAGTACAAGACACTTTCAGAGTAGTTGTATGTCTATAATTAGCATGTCTGGGAGCATCACTGAGATTTATTATTAATTTCTTTTCAAAACTTTTGTTTCTGTCATGGTTGTTAATCCAAATATTTGTTACTTGTGTTTGTATGATATAAAAGCTTGACTAAATTACCATGTGTTCCACAGAAAAACATTACTGTCTTATTAGTTGCATTTTGTAAGTTTGGACAGCTTTTTACTTACTAATTTGTTTTTTAAATTAAAAGTAATCCTAGAGTTCTTATAGGCTAGCTTGAATGACAGAGTTTATAGAAAACTTATAGCAAACTAATTTTAGGGTAGTGTAGATGTTAGTCTGCGAGAGATTTATGCAAGTGGGAAGGAAAGCCCAGCGTTTAAGTGAAATATGATTGACATTTTCTGATTTATTTCTTTTCTGCAATATGTCACAGTATGTGAATGTAGCCCATGTTAACACTTCCTTTTTTACTAAATGCTCTCTAGCTCTAGTTTGTCATCACTGTGGTGTTTTATTTTTTGTTGTTTTTGTTTTCTTTTTGGGGGGCTTTTTTCATTTTTTAGGGGATCAAACTGCCTAGAATCTCCTACTGGTCACTTCGAAAGCTATGGAGCACCAAATTTTTACCAGGCCCCTAGACAGCTGGTGGGCTTACCGGAGAATACTGTGATGGTTGATGAAATGACCCTTCGGCACATGGTCCAGGACTGCACAGCTGTAAAAACTCAGTTACTGAAACTGAAGAGATTACTGCACCAGGTGAGCTGTTTAAATGGAACAAAGGCAGTAAAGTATATTGGAGAGTGAGCCTAGATGGGCTAATGTTCTGTTTGGCTTTATTAGGCTATTGTGATTTCCTTTATACGTTGAATTACAGTGTTGAAGACAGTGTGCACTTTTTATTGCTATTTAAAATAGTACTTTTCCTGCCTTTTTTTTTTTCAGCACTTTGCTGACTGACTGCAAAAAATATTAAATATTGTTATTCTGCTTCTCTGAGGAAATAATGCTAAATTAAAAAAAAACCCACCAGTGGATGTGAAGACAAGCTTTTATTTAATAAAATCCTAAAAAGCTAGGAGTAAAAAAAAAAAATATTAAAATCGATCCCATTGATTGAACTTGCATTCAGCAAGTCAATATTAATAGCTTTTTCTTAAGGCTTTGTTTTCCTCATTCTTTTCATCTTTTCTGTGTGTTTTGACAAGAAGCTTAGCAAATCTGACTGAGTCACCTCTGTTGGACGTGCCCAAATTTGACCTTTCTAGTGTATGAAACAACTGAATTTTCCTAAAGCTTTTAAGGAGTTTTTTAATTTTACCTCAAAACTTGGCAAATTGTGGGAGTTGGTAAACTGCTGGATGACTGGGTGGAAGTATGGCATTTCAGATAAAAAAAAATTCCTTTGCTACCTTAAAAAAACTGAAAGTCCATGAGACTTTCTTTGGAGGCATATACAGATTAGCATTGAAAATAATGTGTATGATGTTGTCTTTAATACTAGAATTACTGCTGTTCTTTTCCAACAGAATAATGTGATGGAAATAAGTTTGTGCTCTAAAGTAAGACATGGAAAAAAAAAACCATGGCAAAACAAAAAGCAAATCAACCTTGAGGCTAATTCAAGGGTATGACAGTGCCTTTTAGAAATGTGAGCATTTGCTTCCCATGGTAACTGAGAATACTGGAGATGTTTTTCCACTGACAAAATCAAATACAATTGCAGCAAAAATAATGTAGTGTCAGAGAGGGAAGGTGTGTTCTTAGAACCTAATGTCTGAGTAGTGGGCTGCATAATCTGTGCCTCCTAATAGCCTCAAGCACGTAGTTAGTGCATGAGACAGCAGGGAACTTTTTATCCAGAGCTTTTAATGCCTTTAACACAAGGACAATTAAACAACTAGATAGATGATCTGTGTATGTGTAGTTCATTGTGTAAAGGCATGCATGTTATAGCCAAATAGTGTGTGGCCCTGCACAATATTGTATTTTAAATCTTAGTCTAGTTTATAATAGCCAGACTTTTCTAAGAGGTTACAGATCATCTGAGCTACTTGAGGCTAGGTTTGTGAAGTTTTTTTTTAAAAAACTTAAACTCACAAAAGAAATAGTTACTCCTAATATATATGTTCTTCAAAGTTTGCTGCTTCTCTTGCCAAACGCTTGCTCTTATCCCCCTCCCTGTAATAGTGGGTTTTGTAATAACAAGTATTATTCTTCCCTTCAAACTTTGTCAAGCATACTTCTCTGTTTTCCTGACCTTACCCCCACCACAATTTTGACTCTGCTCCAAAACTCATCACTGGACTTCTGAATGTTTATTCTACTCTCCTGTGTATATTCCAGCCTTTTAATCAAACGATATGGTAATAATGTAAAAGTAAATAACCTGTTAGAGGGGGAAACTTTAGACCTTTACTATGTTTATTTGCTAAACAATTAGAGTAAAACTTCTATGAAACACTTTTTCATTATTTGTAAGTGCTAAACCTTTCCTGAAAATATTCAGCTTTATGCTAACAGAAATGAGTAAAAAAAAAAATATTGTAACTGTAAAGAACAGAAATGTAATTTTGAAAACAATTACATGAACTTCAGCAGTCTGAACATTGAACTAGTACTTGTTCTTAGTCTGGGTCAATGACAGGCCTCTTCTCACAAAATGTGAAAAAGCAAGACACAAAGTCAGCTCCTTTCAAACACTAGCTTTAGTAAAGGAAGCAGAAGTTCTTATATTTGCTTCACCTATATTATACATTTAAATGTATGTGTTACCTTTTTCCAGGTATTATTATTTAATTTGGATAGGTAAAATAGAGCTGTAGTCAGGTCTTAGGCATGAGGTCTCACAGGAACAGTTATAGTAAGATAATCACAGAATCATAGAATGGTTTAGGTTGGAAAGGACCTTGAAGATCATCGAGTTCCAACCCCCCTGCCATAGGCAGGGACACCTCCCCCTAGACCAGGTTGCCCAAGGCCTAATAAGATATAGGAATTAAATTCAATTTTATACAATTACCTAATCAGCTGTAGTGTGGCTTACTGTAGAGCATAGCATGTAATGAATGTATACCTAAGCAGATTCCTATGTCCACTTTATGTGCTATACTGGATTTGTTGCTGTGACTATAGCTCACATAACTGCATATAAACTATCTTGAATATTACTAGCAACATAGCTGCAACAGCATGGGTTTGGTGTTGTGTTCTCAGTTCTTCTTGGAAAAAAAAGTAGTTATTTGAGTAGTCTAGCCTTTTCTGAACTCCACGTGACCAGGTGAACAGTGCCAGCAGTACACATGCTGTCTACTTACTCCTCACAGACTGCCATCTTGATGTATCTTCAGACAGTGAAATCAGCAATAGGAGTCTGTCTCATGCAGAGCTTTTTAAAATTTTCATTGTAGTAAGTATATCATTCTCTGATTTTGCAGTAATGTTATACTAGCTTATATGGAACGAAAAACATACATTCTTTTTGTACTAAATGGAGTTGTAATTATTTACAGGGCGATGTTGAACTACTGGTGAATGTTATCACTTAATGTTTAACTGGAGCACCAACTTTGTATTGTAAGAAGTCTAACTCTAGTAATAATTGATATCTAAATGTTAATGGCTCTTAAACATTGACTAAGGTACTTCATTTGCATGCTTAATAGTAAAGACGTTTTCTTCTGATCTTAAAATTTTCTTCCTTCTTCCTTCTCATCCTCCTCCACAGTTTTTTAAACTTGCTGCTCTAGGTTGAGGCTACAGGTTCTATGTGTGTTAGAACATCCTTATTTAAATAAGAATGGTACTATTTCTGATGCCCTAGAGCCTTTGATCTAGGCAAGGATTGACCATCCTCCTCTGTAGTAACTTCCTCTCCAGACTGGCAGAAATGATTCGCAACCACCCTGTCGTATCTCAGATAAGCACTTACTGATATTTTAAGGAGGACTGAAGCACGAAGTGGTTCACAGAACTGAGAGATCTTTGAAACCCTTATTTCTGGGGAAGGCAAGTTTTAATAAAAATGTTTCTTTTCAACTTACTTTCATGAATGGAAAAGAAATTCTATTTTTCTAACACAAATCTTCGTTGTAACTTATCAGATATGACTAGCCCACTTGTATGAAAAGGTATGAATGAAAAATCGAGTCTGTAGTGTGAAATTAAATGCACCAATATATTTTTGCTGAGGCTTTAGATTACTAAGCTGCTTGCGTACATTTGAAGTACATATTCGTTGTGTTCTTTTTTTCCCTGCATCTGGTGAGATCTGTAAGAGATATTTTTTGTTATAAGGAGCCTGAAGACAAGGAAGAAATGGATTTAATTAATGAAATACAAAGGTTTCTTTGTGTCATGTGTTAAGTTGTATAAATTGCACTTACAGTTGTTACTTTTTTAGCCACAAAATAGTTCACCTCAGTGATTTAACTGTGCTTGAAAGAAACTGAACCAAAGAAATCAACAAACAACAGCAAATAAAATTGGCAAATTTTAAGTTTAAAAGTTGGTTAGCTATTGGTCTGTTGTTATAATGGCATTTGACAGTGGGCAATGGAAACTGTATGATGCTCATTTGTAGCGATATTTGAATGAAACCGCACTCAAAATGTGAAGTAGTCAGCAAATAAATAGCACCCTCCACTTGATGGACACTTCATGAATTTTCTGTTTGTGTCTTTATAAAAATGCTGTTTGCAAAGAGACTATTCAAATGAGTCATTTGTACCAAAGAAAACTTGGACTTGGGAATCAAAGGCTAGACCTTGATAAAACTTTAAACCTTGATGAACTTCAGAAATGCTTATCTAGCATTTTTCAGCTTCTTCATGAACTGTAGATGCTGGAATGTTGAAAGAATTCTCAAGATGAATTTATTAGTATGCTATTAGAAGTATATTCTTTTAAAGCACTGCGTGTTAAAAGGCAGCTTATGCTGTTAGGGAACCGCAAGATATTTGCCTAAAACGTGTTTGCTTCTAATGGGTGGATTTTTGTGATAAAAGAATTTGAAATATGTTAGTATAAGGAAACCAACTATTGGCTTTAAGCTTTTAGCTTTGTATCTTCCTCTGAGGCAATATTGGAGATCTCTTCTGAGAGAGAATACCCTTTATCTTGTCTCTTCTATTCTTCTAGAAGTTCTATAGTTTTGCTTTATTTAAAAGCACATGTGAAATAAAGGCTGCAAGTAATATCACCCGAAGAAAGCAAGGGGAAAAGGCGAAAGGGAAAGGGTAGACAGTGAGAATAGCTGCACCGTCTGTATGCTGTATAAAAGGTGCCCGTTTATAACATTGAAATGTGTTCCAGGGACTATTACGGCGTGTTTAGTGATAGAGCTTGACTTTTCTTTTAGTTGTATTTTTTTCTGCTGAGAGAATAGGAGAAAATACAAGCAAATGTGGTGTTTTTTGAGCTGCTGAACTGTTTATCAGCAGAAATACTGCAGTGTTCAAAGCCCAACACTCCATACACAGCAGTTTACTGACTATAATCAACACAGTAGGTTAGAAAGGTAGTGAGGTTTTTTATTAGGCCATTCTTGACTAAATACTTGTATTTGATACACTTCTTCATAAATAATAATCTGTCACCAAATAAAAATTAACGTTTAGTATTCTGCTTACCAAAAGCAATGTCAGTCCCTTGGGAATTTGTAAGGTGAAGTGAGCACAGGGATCTGTGTGTCATTTATACTAAAGATTTCACACTTGTAAAACATTGGCATGAGAACATATTAAGTAGAACCACTCAAGAATAGAGGTTTCAATTTG
This sequence comes from Anarhynchus alexandrinus, assembly GCA_008711295.1. Lineage (NCBI taxonomy): Eukaryota > Metazoa > Chordata > Aves > Charadriiformes > Charadriidae > Anarhynchus > Anarhynchus alexandrinus. The sequence continues at coordinate 3,093,297 of VUYV01000005.1, forward strand.
TGGCTGTTTGGGTGAATTGCGGTGTACCTGTGACAGCCAGAGTGGAGGGTCAGTCCCATAACCTTTAGCTCATGTTCTTAAGTTGAATTAAAAATGACAGATACCAACTTGAGAATATGATCGAGTGCTTCAGTTAGACTGTAACATTTGGGAGTGGGTATGTAAAAATGTTTGACGTGTAGAAAATTAATTGTCCAAAGAAATAAGGTTCATGATAGCGTATACACTTGGGGAAGAAAGGATTGTTATGTATTTTCGCTACAGGTACATTTCAGAGTTGTATCTGTAACTCTGACTGAGTTCATCCTAAAACAATAACATCATCTGGTCTGTAGTAAATTAGCTCTTAAGAAAATTAGGAAGGTATTAATTTTCTTAGCAGATACATTTTGAAAAGGAATATGAAGCTGAAATAATATTCAGCATGAGATGGGGCTACTTTAATAGTCATGCCTGTAAAACTTTAGGCATTCTTCTGGATTTGTTGTATAGGCACTATGCTGATAAACACTAAAATGTTGTCAGAGATGTGATGAATTGTATCTCTTCACACTTGTCTTCAAAAAGTTGATGTTAAGTTTGGTTTTTTCAGAGCAACCTTTTGGTCTTTGAGTATTCTAAAAGTGTTTGAAGGGAATTTGTGTGTGGATTTCCCCCCACCCCAAACACCTGTTCTCTTTATGTACCTATTAGTAAACTTAGGATGATTTTCTAAGTCTTGCTGGGGTATTTTGTAATGGTTTCTGATTCCAGGTTTGCTGGGACTTTTACAAGCCACCACAAAAAAATATCTTGAGGCATGTGATTACCTCAGCTTATTACAGAGGGACTACCCAAAATGGGCCAAAAGCTGAAGTGTATGCTGTTGACTTCAGCCCAGAAAAATTTCCAGTAAATGTGATTGAGTTGAAAATTGCTGTGGACAGGTAGCATTTCAAATGGATGGCTGATACTCATAGCAACAAGAAAAGGACTGTGAAATCATCAGTCACTGGCATGTTACTTGGCTGTTTCTTGAACATATTCTTGATTGAACATTGCATGCAAATATATATATATATGAATTTGTATCAGGTTAAAACGATCAAGTTATAACTGAAGAGTATCCCTACATAACTAATTAAACATTGCAACATTAGTCCTCTGTCAGTTTGCATACTGCATGTTATTTTCATGCCTAAATGGCCAGTAATGTTTAAAATAACTGCACCAGGTTTGCCAGAATGTATTAGTTTTGAGTTGTTCGTTGCAATGTTTTAAATTTGGGAAATAGTTAATATTTGTAACTATTTTTTCCTTCTAATGCTGCTGTTTTTCAAAAGCAATGTTCTGCTAAGGAAGTTAGTAAAATGTTTTGTTGCAGCTTATATTTCCAAGTAGAACTGACTTTTTAACGCATTTGATAAGCATTTGTTTGATATGACTATCCTGACTTATTGTTTTTGTAAGCATCTTTTACATTTGGCACAAATGAGACTCATCCAACTGCTCTAAAGACATGATTATACTATAATAAATAATGTATTCTACTATTGTAAAAATGTTAGTCAGGTAAAACCCAAGAGCTAGCAGCTTTTTATATTGCCTATTGCAATGTGATTATAAGCTTTATAAAGCTTATTGTAATTTTATCAAAAGGTTAAAATTATACGTTCTTTCCAAGGTTCCAGAATTTTATATCATAGCATATAATTTCTAGGCTACCCAAAATAGCATGTGCATGTATTAAGTACAATTTGATTTGCTAATTCTATTGTCTTTTTGCCAATTGCTATTATTTGGTGGGGTTTTTTTGTACATAGATAGCCTTATTCTACTATTTTTTTTCCCACTTCCCCATCTCATTGTAGCAATATGATAAGAAAAAGCAAAACAAGAAAAGTTGCAAAGATGAATCCTACCATATGTTTATAATGGGATGCTTAAGTTCCCACTGATACTGTTAGAACTTAATTATTTTTTTTGGTTGCACTGAGTTCATTATATGTATTAAGATAATTAAAACAGTGGTAAGGGAATTGATGCAAACAAACTTAGTTCTTGCGTTGCTAGTGAAAAGTAACCAGGTATGGCATAGGGCTGGAGTACTTGATTTAAATTACCAGAGAATGTGTGACATACTTTCTTTGCAATTAGGTCATAATCTGCTGTTGTAGAATGTTTTATTGCTCCACTTATATGCATTTTAATGGAAATAAAAGGTATGTCAGAGGTATCAGTGATAGAGCTTTTAAAAGCTATGCAAGACACTTTTGTTTGCAATAGTTGGTCTTATTTTCTGTATTTCCATTCCCATGATTACTCCTTCACAATTATAACTGACTGACTGTACCCTGTCTTGTGAAAGCATGTATTTGTTTGTATAGTTGTTTAAAATAACAAATGTTGATGGAAATCTGTTAATTGCTGCTCATTTCCTCTAGCATTTTAAAAATGTTTTGGATTAAAAAACGTGTGTTTCTTTATATTATTGTGCAAAATATTTCAAAACACTGTATTATAACTTGTTCTTGTATTATAACTGTAAACTGCTGCTTCATCAGTCTGCCACTTGCTGGCGATCTGCCCAGAAGGGACAAGCAGTTACTTGTGAATTGAATACAACTGTATGTTGGACAGTGTAAGCTGAAATACTTGCTATGTTAAGGAGTGAGAAGCCTTGAAATTTGACTGCTCTCATAAGTAATAGTCACTTTAAAAAAGAAGGGGAAAAAAAAAAGGCCAAGAAGTATTAAAAAAAAAACCAAACAAACAAAAAAGAAAAAGAAACCAAACCAAAACCAACCAAACAACCCCCCCCCCAAAAAAGGCAAAAAAAACCCACCACAAAAAAAAACTCCAAAACCAACAACAACAACAACAAAAAAAAACCAAACCAAACAAAAAAATAAACCACCACAAAAAAAACACCTACCAACAAAACTTAAAATTAAATTTAACTATCTGTAGTATGGTAAAAGCAATTTGGAACTGTGTGGTAATTCTTAGTATTTTTATCTTTAAGTCTGGTGATGGTTGTGCATATTTTGGCTGCAGGAAATCAGCGACTCTAGGAAAAAGTAAAAATTGAATTGTTCAAAGTTCATCAACTTTTTTTGCATCTGGACAATCTTCTTAATGTTTCTCTGCGATTTAGTTAAATGTATAAGAAATATTTTTTTATGGATTAAAAACCAAAACAGATACCTCATGGACATGAAGAACATAAATAGGTCTGTTGTGGGTTTTTTCCCTTAATTGAACTTGAGCATTTGAGCTGTTGTTCTGCTCTCGTGGTTTTGGGGAGTTGCTGGCTCAGCCTCAGTGGTTTTAGACAGGTTTTGAGACAGGCTGCTCTTACATTCTACAAATGCGATCTGAGACAGTGAGGTCATTGGGTAAAGAAAGTCATCCCTAAGAACCCTAAAAAATATGGGATGCTACTGTTAAGTAGAAGATTAATGAATTTTTTTCTTTAAGAAGGTAGCGGATGGAGGAGACAGAAAGGGGAGTGGGGGGAATTTTTGTACACCAAGGGAACGGGGGTTATGGTTTTCTACTGCCATAAAATAAGTGTGTTTGTAATTGTACTGTGGGTTTGTGTCACACTGACATTGGACACAATGTCATGGTACAAACCTGAGAACATATCACAAGAATACACTGTCAGTTGTTCAGTCTGTGACATGGCTCTGTAACTGAACTGAACCGTTTCAGGGTTGAGCGCCACAGGTTTGGAGTGCTGCGCATAATGGCTGCGTGAGTTTTCGTCACAAGAGTGCTTCAGTACATATCCAGGCAATCGCCTTTTGGCATCTTTGCTGATTATTTCTGTTTCTGCTGCCTGTACTTAATTTCAGTATTCATAACTATAAGGGGGAGAATACTTTTGTGTGGTTCCAGTTTTTATAATTGATACTTAGTTCTGATGGCTGTGAATTAATTTTCTATTAGTCTGCCCAGTGCAAATCTTGCTTTTTCAGTTAAGAATTCCTAGCTGAAATATTTTGGCTGTATATTTTGATATTTCTCAGACATGTTATTTGAACAGATACTGAAGGAAATGAAACTTTTAAAATCACAGAGCATCCTTCCCCATATAACGTGTTTGAACACCATGGCCAGTTTTTACCAGATCTTTGCATAAAATCAACACCCTTTGACATAGCCGCAGCTGTTCCTGCAGCTTTGACAGGAGGAAGGTTGTTCATGGCCCTTGTTTGGGCACTGTACACATGCTGCAGCAAGGAAGGCTTTCTATCAGGGAAAAGAAAGGAAAATTCAGTGAGAGAGGTCAGACATTGTAACAGTTCAGCAGAGAGGTGGCTTGACTCCATCCTTGAAAGCACATTTGGAAGGTAATTGTTTCAGCAAGTAGCTTGAGCTTTTGTTCTTGTTGTTCTCTGATAGAATGATGAAAATGTGTCGCTCCAGGACATCCCACTCTCAGTTCCATCTAGTCCAGAACCACAAGAACCTGAGTCAACTTTTAAGGTAAATGACACTGATTTACTCTACAGAAAAAGAGATACAAACCTGTTTGTGTTTAAAAAAAAAACACAACTCAAAAACTTCTGTGTCACTGTCTTGCTTCTTTCATCTATTTAAATGCAAACCTAGCAAATGTTTATTTCATCTTTTCAGTTTTGCTAAAATGGAAGGGTTTCTTTGACCTTTTAAAATACATACTTAAAAATGCTAGCATTGTTTAAATAATTAAAATATCTTTGCCTTTTGGTATTTGTAGCAGTCATGTGGGAATTTATAGCTGTAGAGTAACTTCTTTGAAAAATTTTCTGCCTGCTTGATAAGTGTTAGAATTTGAAGAGACAATTTTTCCTTTGAAGTGTAATCATACCATACTTATTCAATTACTTGCTCTGTTTCATTACATTTATTGTTGACTTCAGTTTAAAATATCTTTCATCTAAAGTAAGTTTTCCCTGAGATAATGTAGGTATTGCAGATGTAACTTAAAAACGTGAACCCCATAAAGTCAAAGATATGTTTATTGTTTTAGAATGGGTATTAAAGGAAGAAGGAATCACAGTGGATATTCCAAAAAGGATCATCCTTTATGATCACAGACTTGTAATGTTGTGCTTTCTACAGTGGTAAGGCTTTACAGCATTGCTTGAGGCTTTTATTGTAAAATCAGTATAGAAAGATCTCTATTCCTGCGCTTACGGGAGGGGAACCATACTTGCTGAAGGTATAATGAAATTACAAATACTTCTTGAAAGGGAAGAACACGTACAATCTTATTCCCGTTTGAAGGTTGCCTGTCCAAATTCTGGTTTCAGGGTTTAAGAGGTTTGCCAAAGCTGTAGAGCCATATGCATCATGCTTTAGCAACTCTGGTTTCTACATTGTTAATATTTATGCCTTCTTTTATCTTTAATTGTTGTCTGATGTACTTGTTGTGCTTGTCCTCTACAATCACCTCCCTCAAAATCTTAGTCTTAATTCTTAGAGGAGAAAATACTGCTTTTTAACTTCATTAAAAAAGAAGTGCTAGGTTTAACTGGTATTTTGAGTTGTCACTTCTGTAATTGATACTGGCATATGGTTTGAAAAATTACACAACAAATCAGTCTGGGTGTTGTCCTAAAGTAGTAACTAATAACATCTTCAGTGAAACTGAAATAGTAGTTATATGCTACTAAATGGAAGTACACCCCTTAATTTATGGCCTAGCTATAATGGCACAGTTATAAAATACATTAAAATTACCTTGTGATGAAAAATTATTTTTAAAAAATTCACTCTTGTATGCTTACAAGTTTTTTTTTTTAGTCTCTGAACTTTGCATAATTATTTTAGGTCTTCTATTTTTAGTAGGATGTGTTCAAATCAGTTGTGCTGTTTGCATTCAGGAAACATTAGTTTTGCTTATGTTTCTAAATGATTTTTTTTCTTGTCTCTATAATTTTATCTTAATGATTTTTAAATAGCAGTTCACTTAACTTTTAAGCGTCAGTATTTCCTGTTGTTGGATAAAGAGGAGTATAGGTAGTATTTGATGGTTAAGGATCTTCATCTGCATGGTGTCAGTTGCTGGTACAACAGATGAATTACTGCATCAAAAATGCAGCTGATTTACTTATGTACCCTGAAAATTTAGTGGGTCAGCTCAATTCTATTAGAGAAACTTCTAGTCAAGTTTCTTCACTCTTTAGGTTGTATGCCTGCAGCCCATCTCACCATGCGAATAAGGGGAAGGCATGTGCTACTGTTGCTGCCAGTCCTCCGTGAACATCTGATGTAATATGTTCCATAGAGGTGTTGATTTAGAATGTGTAGCCCTTACAGAAAACCTCTTATTGCCCTCTGCTCTATTGCAGATGGATGATCTACTTAATGAGATCAGGCAGCTTAAAGATGAACTGAAGAAAAAGGATGAAACAATCAACCAATTAGAGCATCAACTTGTAAGTATAAGAAGAAATGTTTAGCAAAATCCCAAGTGTGCACTGCAGAGTGTAACTTCAATATTTAATTCTTATGAAGGCTTTAAGAGGGCTAGGCAGCTATTTTTTTTCCTACGCTTTCATTATAACAGAGGTAGATTTGGGTTCTTTTTAGACCCACAGGTCTGTAAAGGTTCAGTTAAACCAGTTCTTCATGTTCTAGTGTGTTTGCAGCTCTGCACCTGGGATCTTTAATTCTGTAGGCCAGTCTTGATTTGTAGGTGTGGCACTAAGCAAGGGTGTTTATATGATTGTTAAATATATATCATTTCCAAAACAAGCACTTTGCACATAATTCTAGAAGTTGTTCAGAAGCAACAATAAGCAAAGATAAGGCACTTCTGCTTAAAGTATTTTAAAAATTAACAAGTGTTGAGCCTATCATTTTGCTTGAAGCTTTTTTGTTGGTTTTTTTCCCCCACTCCTTTCCCCTACTGCCTGTTAGTTCAATAAAGAATTCCACCATAAAACTTAAAGCTAAGCAAGGTAGTATTCAAAGTTGTTTCCTTTTTTTAAACCAAACAAAACCAAAAGCACATTGAATAGTAAGATTAAATTGGCCAAGTGAATAAAAGTTATGGGGGCACTTTCATCATAAATCAGGTTCAGGCAGAAACATTAGTCCTCAAGCAAAAGTTACATATGCCTTTTTGCTTTCGCTTTTGCTCTTGTTCTGAGTTAACTTTAGATTTTGCCATATGCATCTCTGCATTTGGTTTTGGTAAACTCACCTGCTGTGACAATTCTTGTAAAATAGCCCCACATTTTGAAGCTATCAAGCAAGTTCTTAAAGGTAGGATAGATGACACACCACGAGGTGCACACCATATTTACTTATCACGGCTGGAGACAGTCTTGTGTGACTATAATCTCTAATGAAGTGTTCAGCATGTGCTTTTGTACATAAGTGCACTGAAACTGATGTGTAGTCTTCATCCTCTCCCTGTCTAACGTGATCGTTCCCTCTAAAATAAAAATGAGAGGTTCAGATTTGGTTTTTGCTCTGCTTCTTAAACGATAGAATTCCAGATCACAGCATACCAAAACAAACTGTCTTGTCTATTAGTATTTTGCAGTAAGTGTTCATTTTTTTTTTTCAGTACACGTAGTCTCACTCTTACCATCAGCCTTCAAAGATTTCTTCAAGTAAATCTTTTTCCCTGCTAGGTCGTATACCTAAGTACTGTAGTAACTGAAAACTTTGTTGCAACTAAGGAACTCTGCTGTAAAGATGAGTAAAACTTATATTTGTTACTATTGTAAGATGACTTAAATTTCTGAAGCACCACATTCTTTAAGTGAATCAAAAACCATTTCCAAAAGTTAACATTTATTATAGATTATTTCCAAATATACTTTGGGAAAAGAAGCAGCTCTGCAGCACTGTAAATACCAGTTTCTACAATTTAATTGTATTGTGCCCAGAAAAGTGGTGGAATCGCCATCCCTGGAGGTATTTAAAAGATGTGTAGACGTGGTGCTTTGGGTCATGGTTTAGTGGTGGTTTTGGCAGTGTTAGGTTAATGGTTGGACTCGATCTTACAGGTCCCTTCCAACCTAGACAATTCTATGATTCTATACTGTCAAGTAACGCACAATATCTGAATGCTGAGCCTTGACTATGCTTTTCAAGAGGCTTAGTTAGTTATTTTCTGACAAATTCTCCTTTCTTTTTCTCTTTTTTTGGGGTGATTAAGGCCACTAGATGTAACTGCCAGAAAGACAGTCAGAAACCTACAGGGTCAACGTGCACGTATGCTGATAAATTTACGCAAACCTCCTGGAGGAGGAGTTCTGTGAGTAAAACATGCCAGTCCCTCTCAGTTATAGCTTTGATTTTCATTCTGCAGTTCTATTACTTTTGCTGTCACATGTCGGCCTTATTTAAGAGATTCTGTGCTGTATGCGAGAGTGGTATCCTTCCTACTGTGCATTCCTTATGTTCTTGTGCATTCCTTTAATTTAAACATTTATTACAAACATTTTTTTAAGTAATGAAACTCTAGAAGAATCCTATTAAAATAATGACCCTTTGCTCTATTTCTGTTACAGTCAGTCCAAGCTGTATATCTAATCATACATAAGATATTTTCCTACATCCTGACTTTAAAGTCATAGGTATCTGTATTTGATTTTTTTTTTTCCCTGGTTAAAGTTTCGTTGTTGATGTTCTCACGTTTGTTGAGAAAAGCAACAGTGTATTCTAAGCTTCAGTCCATAAGTGTAAAAACAAAAGTTAATTTTTTTAATAAAAAAAATCTGGTATTATCATTTATTTGAAGAACTCAAATAATTAAAAAAATTATTGGGTGAAAATCACTTTGACAATGCACATCTTCATTCCCATATGTTGTTGCATGGATCACATTTGCTTCCATTATATAAAACTTATATTCTTCATGGGACACTAATAGAGTACTTAAGATGGGGGAGGGACAACACGTTTGACATTATAAAATAACAAGGATTTACCTTTGAATGATAAATGTGGCTTTTGTCAGTCACCAGCAAATAGTCTTTGGATCTTGAAGCTACTGCTCTAGCTAGAGGATTCTGAGAGGTTGTTTTTTCAATGTTTAAAAATGGGTTAGACTTTTTGTTTCTTTGTTTTACCCTGCCTTGATATAAGATTGTAGTAAAGATAAATCACCCTTGCTTTCCTTCTACAGTTACTCTTTTAAATATATAGTGCTAGAACAGCAATACCATCACAGTGTATGTTTACCAGTTGCTAGTAAACAGCTTTATCCTGTTGAGGCCGTGCTTTTCAACTGTATTCTGTCTGATAAGAACCCAAAATAAAAAAGATCATAACCTTAAGTAGCTTTTAGTTTGCTCTTACACCTCTGTTCTGGCAAGTATGTGTAATGTCTTCAATATTTATCCCATTTGTTTCTTTTTTCCTGTTACTTTGGAGCTTTTGAACACTTGTATAGCTTCTCTTTCTTAAGTTTTAATTTCGTATCTGTGATGTTCATTTGATGTTTTTCTGTGTGGATGCTATTACTAGGTTAGTGGCTATTGTTGCTTCCATGTTCCTTTTTTTTTCCTATCATTTTCCACATAAATTCAGAAACAGATAAGTAACTATTGAAAGTCAGTTGCTAACTACAGAAGCTTTAGCTTGAGCAACCTGTGCTATTAATTGGTAAGACAAAGGTAATTGGAGAAGATGGGGAATGTGAGTTTGTATCTCAGGTAAAAGTGATCATTTAGCCCAATTGTCTGGTTTGGTCAGGTTGAAATATATTTCTAAGTTATTCAGTAGTCTTTTGTTCAAAAAGACACTTTTTTTGTCATTAGGAAATTTGGGTTAAGGGAGAATATAACTTAAAAAAAGCCTTCTGCTGTATTCATGGTTGAGTGTGTGTATGTGTGTGGATATTTGTATATGTATACATGTGTATGATACACATACATATGTGTGTAGGCCTGTGCTCATTAGATGCATATTATAAACATCTCAGTATTTTTGTCTTCACATGTAAAGTTTCTCATGAAAATTGATAAAGGAATTAAGAAAATTCATTAAGTATTGACCAGTTTTCAAAATACACTGCTTTTCAGGGACTTGTATTTGTACATGATAGCTGAAAAGTTTGGGGCAGAATGGTTTTTTGAATATCTTCTCCTTTGCATATTTGTAAGTTATATGGAGGCTTTCTGTAAGCAAACAGAAATTGATAAGAGCTGCTTAATGTGGGATTTCTTAAAGGGGGACAGTAGAACTGGAACTCGGCTACAACAGCAAGACTAATGATCAGACCTCAACTTTCTGGTTAATAGTTTCTCTGCTAACATGCATTTTTATTCTTCCTTGCATGGCTTATTAGAAGTGTAAATGTAGAAAAAACTTTGGCATGAAATCATTGTTATTCTGGAACCCAATGACATAAAATGTCACTTGCAATGGAAAGGGGAGACAACTGGCTCTATTTTCTTGAGGCAGGAGTGTGATAAATGGAAATAGCAGGAGACACCTGAGTAAAATGTATTCTTACTGAAAAAAAGTCTTAAAGAAAATAATTGTTTTGCTTTATTAACATTCCTGTTCAGTTTAATATAATGGTCTTGAACTGAGAGCGCAGGCTGGGAGAAATCAGATTTATTGGTCCTAAACATGGTATGAATAATGAAATTGAGTTAATGTTTATGAAATGTTGAAGTTTTTATATAGACTACATTTTTTTAAAAAACAAATTATAATTGAAATCTTGGCAATGAGAATACAACTCTTGAGGCGTACGTTTTTTGCTTTTTAAGCTTGTTAAAAGTTATCGAAGTTGGTGATTATTTAACTAGTTCCTTTTTTCCTTTAAGTGTTGACCTGTCAGTCCCTTTAAATGATGGTGAACATCAGGAAGTTATTTTCTTTAGATTATTGTAACTTTCAAGATTATTCTGAAAGTTTACAAATTCTAGCAGAACTGGTACTATATGGTGATTCCTGAAGCATAAATAACAGTCTGGGAATACACTTACAGTAATTTGCTGTTTCAAGAAACACTTTAAATGCTTCCAGAAACATGTTTAACAAACATTGTTAATGTAGTGTTTCATAAAGAATAGATGCTAGAATAAACTAGGAAATAGTAAGAGTGGAAATGGGCTGTTAAAAGATTTCAGTTAGGAATTTAAGACCATATGAATTGCAGTAGTTTGTTACAGTTCTACTGTCCATTTGAAATAGCTGGTATTTCTGATCACTTCATTGTTCTCCCAGTAAACAGGCAAGTGAATATTATTAAACATATTCTTTTTAGAAAGTCATGTTCTTATCTGTTCTTTCTTTATTACCAGATATTTCTATAAAATGGTCCATCCTGAGGTGTTTATAAACTTGTCTGGGCTTATTCTCTTTACGGACCGCATAGTTTTTGAATGTACTTTTAGGGTTTTTTCCTTTTTAAAGGTAAATTTGTACATAAATGGATGCTATGTAACTTTAGGTTGATCCTTGAAACTTAGTGATAAAACCTAGTGGCTGAAAATAAATGTTTTGAAAATGGGGCGTATTAACTTATTGCCTTGCCACTGTCTGATACATGGAGTTTTTTGTAAGCACTGTCCTGACAATATACTCAAAACTAAAGCATCTGATTTCTGACTGTTTGTATAGAGAGTGGTAACTTAAAGGGAAACATTATTTTTTGGTTAGCCATCCTCAAGATAAAGGCTTGTACAAGTATTCACTGATGGGTAGACCATAACATTTCGAGAAGAATTTCTGATAGATCTCTTATACTGCATTCATGTCCATTTAATTTATGCCTATCATGTAACGATCATTGAGGACACCTCCCCATCTGACCCCCCCACCCCCACTCCACCCCCCCAAAAAAAACCCACCCACAACTGATCAAAAAAACCCAACCTGGAAGATGGTACTTAAAATAAAATTATATGAAGAAATTAATGTTGATTGACAAAGCTTACAAAGAAGAAAAATGCGAGCATCCATTGCCACAATTGTCTCGAAGGCTTTGTAGCATTGTTTCTATAATACTACATGCTGACTGTGTTGTTCTGGGGTTTTTTTAAAGATTTTGACAGTAAAGGGGTTAGTTGTCAAGTTTATGTTGAAAAATTATTTGCCTTTTTGAACCGGAAAGGTTGTTTGCGGATGCTGAGAAGTAAAAGACAAGCAAGCAAACTACAAAGCCTGAATATGGATGAAGATGTCGGTAAAGGATTCTGGTCCCTGAGGTCCAGTTCCTTAGCATAACACAACTCCTCCTAGCTCATGGGTGTTCTTCCATGCCCTGCAACAGTTGATAGTGTACAGTAAATGCTGATTTTTCTCCTTGGTCTTGGAATAGTACAAAGTGATGAGAATAAGTTTTGCTTCCGAAATGTGTGTACAAATTCATTCTTGTCTCTGGTAAAATGATGAGAAAAAATTCAGTTTGCCTGGGAGCATGCATATTCTTGTTTTTTGCTACATCTGTTCTCTACTTCTGCGCTGAGACATAGTCTTTGCCTTCCATTTGAGTATTGTTCCAGTTTGTCATTTCAAAGCCTTTCACATCAATTGTTTGGATGAACCTTCATAATACTTTAGCTGTCTCTATTTACTGTTGTCTTTGAGTAATCTCCTTCCACCTTAGTCTTAAAGTTTCTATGTGCTTTGACCCTGCAACTATGAACTTCCAGGTTTTGAAGCCTAGTTGCTATAGTAGTGTTTATCTTCACATTCAGCCCAGGTTTCTCTTGTTGTCCAGTACTCTGCAGTTCACTTGCTGATCCATTGTAATGTACATTCTTGGTGAAAGTACCATAGCTGGACTAGATAGTCATGTTATGCATGTTTCTTGCTCTGTTGCAGTAACTGCAAAACATGTAGGCGCATGCACAGAAGAGGTCCTTTAAACCTTTCATAGGCAATTCTTGTTGGTTTAGTGTAACCCAGCACGAGACTGTTGTGCTTTGGGGTTTTTTTGACCTGAATTCTTTCAGAAAGACTATTGTACATCGGAACTGCTCATTCATAATCTCTAGGCTAGCAAGAGGAGGCTACTGCCAAAACATTTTGGTTGCTTTGATACTTGAAGTATGTCATTCTAGGTTTGCTGATGATGCAGAGCTCTGAGTTTGTATGAGACAACTGGCAATGCTAGGTGAGACGCAGCAAAAACCATCTCTCTTTGGAAGGGCCCAAAGGCTCTAGCTGTATGGGTAAAAATGGATCTTCCCTTTATTTGTGTTTCTGCAGCAGAAGAGACTTTTTAAAGCAGCAGCAGGTTTGGATATTGGTGGATCCTTGGGAAAAGAGATGGAATATTTGGCTGTTGGCCTCAAACAACTATGCAGCAATATCTTAAAAATATTTCTCTTGTCCTTTTCTGGAAGAAGCAATTGCTTTTTTTCATGTGATTGCTTATTCTAAGGTTGAGGTATCTTCATAGCAATGGAAAACTCTGGCCTTAATATCCTCATAGTAGCCTTGGGGGGAAAGGGGGGGAACAAAACCCCAAACCAAAAAACAACAAAGCATGGTTCTCCAGTGCAGTTAAGGTCAGAATTTCATAAAGCAATTAGCAGCAATTGTAGAATTCATCAGGATCTCTGAAGAACATTCATCATTTTGTTCTGGCTTGTGGACTGCTTTATTTCAGCTGCTCTTATTTTTCTGCTCCTGAGTCTCCTGTTTTTCCTGGTGTTTAAAATTCTGAATGACTTCTTTTGGGGGGATCTTTTGCTATTTCACAATTCCAACATCTGGGAAATGAGAGGAATGGGATTTAAGTTTAGTGTCTGGATGCACTTAACAGCTGCAGGGAGAAACTGTTCTGACTGTTGTCTAACATCAAAGTGCAAGTGGAAAGACTTGCATCAGACTAGGCTTCAGAACCCAGAAGAATCCCATCAAATGTCTGGGGTTTTTTAATAGAAGTTGAGGGTAAGTCATGTTCTCATCTAAATTCTAGCATTGCTTGCTTATGATTTTGTATAGCCTTTTCAATAATCAAGCATAAAATAAATTGTGATTCAGGTTTTTCTTGCCTATATTTAGTGGGAAACTGCCCCATTTTCTGTGTTATGTACCATAATCTGAGGAGAAGTGCTTATTAGTGTGTGTTTTTTTTCCTGTTCTTTGGATTTCTTGAGAACCTCAGCACACATTTGACTAATAGAAGGGGATGGATTTGACTTGTTTAAAGGAGAAAGCTTTGTAAATTTGCTGGAGTTTTGTGAAATACTAGTAAAAGACAAGTCATCTTTTCATAAGCCAGGCTTATTTGCAGATACTTATCTCTTGATATGCTATATGTACGGGATCGGTACAACCTTTATCATTTGTAAAATCAGTGTAATTCATAATACCCATCTTAATAAATTCCCAGTGCTGTATTTCCTGGTCCTTACTAGATTCAATTGATGTTAATTTTAATTACTTTATTTCATGTACAATTAAACAATGCTTGTTATGATTTCTTTATAAATAAGAAATGTGACACTTATTTGATATTTGCCTGTGTGGAGCAGCGTAAACTCTCAAGACTGCTGCCAGAGGAAGAGCTGGTTCTTCTGCTTCTCAGATTATAGAATGTTCTCCAGCATTTGGGAGAATGGGGTTGAACCATGCCCGGAGAGCAGTTCAGTTTTGCAGGCAAAACACTCTGGGAAGTTACTTGCATTTCCTTCGTTTACTTCCCCAGTCAGAGTAATGATTAAATACCATGAAGAATTATTGAGAAGACTACTTAGTGCTGTGCTTTGAAGTGCTAATATAGATGCTTAAAAATTACTGGAATGTATCAAGACATCTAAATATATCTTTGCTTTTACAATATTATCATAACTGTTACATAGCTCAGCTGGCTTGTACTTGTCTTAATCTCTCGTTTTAAAGAGAGGAAGGGGGACAATATAAAACTTTCATCTCCCTTCTTAATTTAATGCATTAAAAATTTCAAAGAAGTCTGGAAAAAGCCCATTGCCAGCTCAAACAAGTCTCTACAAGATGAGACCTATGCTTGGTGATACTGTCCTTTTTACTATGTGGAGATTCAGTTATGTTCAGAAAATTGAAAGAATTTTTTGTTGTTGTTGTTCCACCACCCTGACACAATTTAGGGTGAAATGTGAACAAGCCTGAAAAATGAGGTGTTCTGTATAGCGCTGTGAAAATTCAAAGATTTTCATTGATGTCTCGTCAATCATTGATTGATTAATCTTGTTCCCAGGAGTATTTCTGTATTTAATACCTACTCAGCTGATGCAACATACAATATTATTTTGTCATATTGCTTGACTGAAGCTAGTACTGTTGTTCTTTCATGCAGCAGTCTACAAATTGTGTTGATGTTAATGACTACTGATGGAGGACTGTAAGAACATGTTAGGTAATCAATATCTCCATCTAGAGGTAATCAGATTAAAGAATTTATATCGATTTTTTTTCCTTGGATTTTGCTCCAATAATGTTTTATCTCAGCTTCTGAAGAAGAATAAAGAAGTCTTGTCAGTTTTTTTATTTATTTCCTGTTCTGGTTTTAAAATCTTCAGGCTAGCAAACTCCAAGACTTGATTAAATGCATGTGTTATTAAACTAATGTGTTAGCAGTACTGAAACTTGGAATAGTGGTGGATAAAATCTAACTAGGTTAGGAGAACTAGAAGGTCAGGGAAGTGTTTAAAATTCTGCTTAGATAAATAAAAGCAGAATATTTCTTTATAGAAATAACGTGATGCTTAACATAATTTTAAAAGAAGCATGGAAATAAAATACTACTTTATTGTTTCTCCAGCCCTGGCATTATGATCTGCAGCAGATATGCCAGCAGAGAAACTAGAGAGGAGGGGCAAACGGTGCTCCTGTTTTCTTTGCTATAGATGTTCCTTCAGATATCTTATGCCTGCTGTCTGAAAGAGTAGCTACAACTGGTTGCTGTTGATATCTGCTGGTTACTGGTAGCCAGGAGGCAATGGCAGTCGTTACTGTTAGCACTAATATTCCAGAACTCATAACAGCAGAAGTTTTCAGCTGCCAAATGGTGAAGGGGTTGTAGAGACTTAAACCTGTCTTGCTGAAATAGGAAATCAAGATTATGTGGTATAAGATGGCAGTTCCAGCTTGGATAGATTTCTTTTAAAGGTAAGGGTATGGAGAAAATGATAGACTGCATAAATTTACTTTCTTGTTTTGAGAATGCAGCAACCACAATGTGTGACTTCTTTGATGATATGAAACATCTGACAGGCAAACCCAGCATGGCTTTGACATGCACAGTTCTCTGATCCTGTAACAGAATGCTCAAGCTCCAAGAGCAAAGTGCAAGGAAACGGTTATATGTCACCTCCCCTCTTTCACATTTAGTAATACTGTCAAAATATGAGTGAAGTGGACTGTAAAGCACCAGGATATGCTAGAAAAGCCCTTTCTATGCATTAGGAAATTTTTGTGTAAACTAAAGCTGCTGGTTTTCCAGTAGATTAGTATGAAGCAACTTATTGCTTGGTGAGGTGTTTTAAAAGCATTTTGAAAGCTGTAAAAATACAATTTTTAGCATGTGTTTTCAACATTGAAAGCTCAGCTCCTACACTTTACCCTTAAAAACATCTTTAACGGAAATATGTGCATTTTGTAAGATTTATTTTGTAAGATTTCTGACGAGGGCATCATAATGTCATTTTTCCACTGGGCTTGTAGCATGTAGCGTTTGCTCTTGCAAAGTAGAACAACTGGGAAATATAATAATACCTTTCTGGGGGAAAAAGAAAAACAATGGTGTGGCTTTTTGGTGTCTTGTTTTTCCCTGTTCTCTTTTTTATTATACTTCTCCCCCTCTCTCTTTCTGCACAGGGTGGGTATTCTGCTCCCTCCTTCTCTCCCTGGCAGGGCTCATTCCAGGGCATCCCTCGGAGTGTTCCACCGCACCGCAGACAGAGTGAGTCTGTACCTCTCACTCATCTCCCTCACCGTGTTCCAGTAGAAGCTTCCCCTTTGCACGCACTGTTCATCTCGTAGTATCCTCCTTTCTCAGGCAGATTTACAGGCGTACACAATAGTCTGTGGCTAACCAAAATGCTTCCTTCAGCCAGTGTATAAGCGGCTACAACTTATAGCTTTATAATAGTTATTAAATGCTGATTTACTTCAGCAGTTCTTCAGGCAACCCTGACTAGGCCCTTGTTTCCTGTCTTGTCTTAACATAAATCTTGCTTGCTGCATTTTCCCTTTCTTTTTCATGGCTGTAATATACTCTCCTGTTTGTGTATGTGTTCTGTTTGCTCAAAAGTCTGCACGCGTGCATATGTGGATGTATTTACTTAAATACGCTGTGGATGTGCGTAAAAACGTTGATGAGAAAGTGTCATTTTCATTGCCTCTCACGAGAAGTTTTCTTAACTTTTCAGAATGGTTTCCCTGAAACTAATTTCCGCCCCCCGCCCTCCCTCGGTATTTGTTGTAAAAAGGCTTCTAATACATTGAAGTGGCTGTTGCAAAATTTGCATGACTTGTTAACATTCCTTATGTGCTAGCTACACTGTGGGCTGATGTAAGATGCATTTGTTCTCTTGGCTTGGATCTGCAAAACAAAAGACAATTGCTGATTTTAAAACTGTGTGCTTACGTAGACATAGAGAAATGGTAAGTCTTATTTTGTGCTTTGGTATTGCATTATAAACAGATAATTGTTCCAAGAAATATAACTAGTTCTTAAAGCTGAAGTTATATTTTTTTAAATGTACTGTAATTTGAGAATTACAGTGTGTCTGACTGCCTAGCAAAGCCCAAGAGTGTATTTGGACAAGAAATAAAGGAAAAAGTAAAATCATGGAAACAAAATAAGATTTCCAGGGCCAATGGAGATCTGAAGAGTGAGTTGCATCGTGGAAAACTAAGCTTGCTTATATTTTAGATTGCAATAATTCTAACTTATTTCAATTAGAAGAAAAAAAATCTTGTTAAAAAAAATCTTATTTTGTAAATTGTGTTTCAAATACTCTCTTGATGTTTCTGTGACAATGTTCATTTAAACAACTCATCAGGAATGCACAGCCTGTTTCCTAGGCTTTTCTCTATGCAATGGAGGGATGTGCTTCATTTTTCTGTGCTGTTTGATGTGGGACTCTGTGTATGTGTAATGAATGTAGAACCCTTAAAGCTGATCATCACGTTTTCTGTTTCTGGGTAGAGGGCCAACAGTAGCACAGCCTGGCTGTTTTGCTGTCCTGTCAGCAGAGAATCAGAGTTTAAAAAGTTCAGGTTTAGACCTGGGGAGCATATAAATGTTACATTTTCGGAGGCTAACTGATCAGAGAGAATGGGAGGATGGTGTCTGAGCTGCCAGATGTGTGCCACTGGTGTCACATCATTCACATTGACTGCTTGACTGAAGAAAACTTTGCTAATCTCTTACCAGTTCTTTGAGCCTCCCCCTCATTCCTCCACTAATGCCAGCAGCTTCTTATTCAGGGATTCCATAGCGAATTTCCATTGCTAAAGCAGGTTGGATTTTTTTAGTAGACATCTTGTACATTAAATTATATGAATTATTAGTAAAGGAAATAAAGTAGATGAAAACTGGCCCTTGGCTAATTAACCTAAACTGTAATTAACCTATTGCTTAGGAAAATGTTTCCTATAACTGAGTGTTCCTAGCTTTTTTCTTTGTCATAGGTTTGATCAAAAGATAAATACTGAGAATAAAAATACAGTATAAATTAGGAGGTTTCTTAGGCATTTTTACTGACACTCTTGCAAAATCAACAATCCATCACCGTCTGAAGAGTCCCATAAAGTAGTACATTACTGGAATTATCACTAGCATCCTTCTTTCCCCACATGACCTCTTCCCTTGGTTCAGTGGTTTTAGGTCTGCTGGTTTTTGCGCTGGTACGGAATGCCAAATGTGGGGTTTTGAGGCAAGTGGTGAGCTGGGTTTCCCCACTGAGAATAAGAAAGCAGCCTTAAAGTCAGTGTTAGTATTCTTTTGCAATAATATAGAGATGGTGATGGGAACATGAAGTAGTCTTAGTTTTTGTTTGTCTGTGTTTTCTGTCTGGAGATCTTGGAATTCAAGCATTTCTTCTCTAACACCCGGATCCTGAACCTAAAAAGCATATTTGCTTGTGAATACTGCAAGTTTCTTCACTATGTTGTTGATAGTTGATGGATACATAGATAACTTACAAGCACTGTAGATTATGAGGATATAAATCTGTAAACTGATCATATTTAGTTGTTTATATACTGTAATATAGTTTTACTGCTGCTGAACAGGACAGATAAGATATCCCTGCTACAAAACATTACAATACTATTGTATGCTTACAGTTCTTCTCTATTAGCCCCAGTTACAGTGTTAGCATACCTACTGCTTACATTGCCCTATGAACTTCCCATATCACTGCACTTGTTAACTCACTTTAGAATTGGATGTATGTTTTACATTTTTAACAAGAATTAATTTTTAATGCTTTCACACTTCTTAACTTCATGTTGTTTCGACAGCCTTGGAAACAATTCAGCATTTTGTATTTAATAAACACTTTCATAATTTGATAACAGCGATTTTTGTCATCTTATGAACAAAATTGTATGTTTCTTATTCCTATAACTCCCATATGTGTCTTGAACTCAGCTTTTATGTAATGGTCCTTTATTTTTTGGTTATAGGACATAATTTGATGGCATAGCAAACCTTCTTAAAACTTCTTGCATTTGTATTCTGGAGCTTTAATGATGCAGCTCTGGAAACACAGCATTTAGAATACACATTGTCAATGAACCAATTATGAACTCTTGTTGCAATACAAGAATATTACACCACTTTCTCTAGGCCCCTAGCCCCAAGTGCTTCTCCACACAGAAATGCAGATGAAAACTGTTTGGTTACTCAAGCATTGCAGTTGTTCACATCTCTGCTTACTGTGCACTTCATGGGAAAAAATATTTAGACTTTTTGCATGTAAGCATTACAAATAAAGATAATGTAAGCAATTCTAGCAGGTGACACATGGTTTTTTATCACCAGCAAGAAAGCTGCTGTATGCATATCAGCTATAAATCAGGTCCAGGCTTTGCTTTTCCCAGCTTTTTTTTTTTTTTTTGAAACAAGGTTGCATTGCTTAACATTATTAAATGTTTCCAAACCTTTATTGACTTGTTCAGGTTCTTTGTAGGGTGTAAAAAGCGTTGGTACTAGCAGAACAAAGTTGCTTCAAAATATTAGTTTGGAAGCTCTATGACTCACGTTAAGAGAGTGACAAATTATTAAAAATGTCCTGGAATCATTATGTTACTGTCCTTTATATGTATTTATTTTTGCTCTGTGAGATGAGTGTTTAGCTATATGAAGAAATGTCTTACAAGAAAAACTCCATTCTCCCAAGTTGGGTAGTTGCAGATTGGACTACAAGAGAAATGTCTCTTGTTTGGAGTCTCTTCAATCTCGTTAGCAAGTTGCTAGGAAGATGGGTTATTAAACAGTATGGGCAACATGGTCAAAATAAGTAAGGCAGTATAGCTTATGCCGTTGTTGTTCATTGTTAGGTATCTAATGTGTATGCAAATGCATAACGTGTATGGATGCAAATATTTTTGATGTATACAGTTGTAATCATACACACAAATTCTAGTTACAGCTCTAAACAGTATTTGAAGTGTAAGAGTTTAACTGTGTTAAAAGACTTCAAGTCACAAGGGCAAAGGTATTCCGTGCAGGTCTTGCTATAAATATTATTTGTACTGCATTACTTAACCCCTATTGGTACCTTTGTTTCTGGAGAGTGGATTAAAAATGGATGGGAGACATGTTAATTGCAATTTAAATGGTGACAAGTTGCAGTTCTGTCATGGCAATTGCTCATTGTTTTGTCTTGGTCCTCTGACATCATTGTCCTTGTCTTTTTCTTGTCTCTGCTTTCCCATTATGCCATTGGCAAGGAGTTGAGAAGTTAGTCCATTACTTCTGTGATAAAGCGTGGTACGGTACAACTTCAGATTTCTTCCCATCTCCTCCTCACGCATTTTCACTCTTGATTTTTTTGCCCTATGCATGATGCATGTCTATTGGAGATGTGCATGCAGTTCTCTCATTTCTCATTGCTTCAGTTCCCTCATTCCTCAAAATACTGCAGGGAGAAAATGTCTTTATTTCATCCTACAGAATTATTGTATAGGGAATCAAGATGGGGATTGAGGTTAGAGATACAGAACCACCAAAGCAAAACTGAAGGGAATTTTAAAGTAGTGGTACTGCAATGACTATTACTGTCATGACCACATTGATTTAACTTCTTTATCAGTATAACATACTTGTCTCAGTCTTCCAACACAAGCTAATGCAATTTCAGTGGTTCAATAACTGTGTAGTAATGGTGATCCTCTTTGTGGATATGTTGTCATTTCTCTCTGGATGATGTAACAGCCAGATTTACTTGAGAGAAACACGAGAAAATTTCTTAAGCTGATGTGGCAGGGACTGTAATTTGGTAATTTTGATTGGTGCACCAATACATGCAAGTGTTTGAAGCTCTTGCCCATGCAGAAAAGTCTGTTTCTTTGTTGTGCAAAAAGGAGCGTGTGCACAAAGCGTTTTGTCTGATGTACTTTCATTTTGGGGAGGATTAATTCTCTACAGTTACGTTGTATTAGAGATGTCTTAGAGTCCAACTTCATATTTTACGAGTATCCCAAAGGAATGCAGGTGTTTGTCCACCTTAATATTTTGTTTATGGGACAGAAATAGAAGTCTGGTTAGCATGACGGTCATGGTCTGTCCTGCCCTGAAAAATGCACTCAAAGCAATGCAGATGACAAACTGATTTTTTTAAAGAGTTCCGTGAAATAAATTACTATTCCTAGAAGGTGGAATGCTTCTTTGTCTTTCTATTCCCCCTCCTTCTTGTGATGGAATTTGCCAAGTACTAGCCCTTCTGCTGGCTGTTTTTTTTGACTAATAAAGTGATCATAATTTATTAAGACTTCCCTAGTAAATGGAAAGCTTGTGTATAAGGCAAAGATGTAAGCTGTGGATGAAGATAATGCAGTTTTCAGTTTTAGAAACCTTGTGAACAGTTACTTGCGTATTTTGGAAGTGGTTTTTTTCTGCTTTCGGTGTCATCTTGAATGTTAATGCATGTAGTGATTTCAAGAGATTAAAATCTGTAATCACGATAAGTGGACAGACTGACTAAACAGACATACAAAATTAGAAAACAGTACAGTATTTAAAAAAAAAAGGTAGGAAAGATGATATTGTAGCTTTAGTGACCTCATAATTCTTATTAAAAGTCCTCATAAACATGTAGCTGTTTTCTACCTTTGAATTGCTAACTTTCTGGATATTAAGCTGCTTAGAAGTTTTATGTTATGAAGGATAATGAGGAAAATACGTGTTTTTATGTGTAAAAATGAAAAATTGTCCAAATGGAAAAGCTCAAATATTACCTAGTTTTTGTCAAAAGAACTCAAAATAGTGTTATCAAAAGCTTGCTTCTTTGCTGTATTTCAGATGTTTTTGTGTTTAACTCAACTTTTCATATAAATTTAGTTTCTTCTGTAACTTACAAATTTTTTATTTTGCTGTTTAGTCTAACTAGGATTATTTGATATAAAGATAGGATTTGTAATGCTCAGATTAGCTGTTTATCTGCATTTTTGAAGACTGGCGTTTAGAAACCCTTTCTGGGTGAGGGGAAATTTTTTTCCAATGATTTTTTTTACATCTTAGAATTTAACACAATACTGTTTGCTATAAACATACTAATTCTTGACTTTCAGGTAGGATTAGAAAATCTGAACTATTTGTTGAAGTGTTTTCATGGTAATCAGGTATATATTGGTTTGGTTTCTACACTCATGTTTTGCAGTTTTGTTTTTGCAGGTGAGGTCTCAATTCAATAAATCGTTTTGGCTAACATCTGTCTGTCAGCTCCTAAGCTGGAAGGATAATGACTTCTGTAACCCATTACATAAACACTGAAAAAATGACAAAAATATCTAGCGGGTTCATTTTTTTTAAGCTGTAACTCAGTGAATAAATTCAATTATTATGTTTAGTACTTCCGTCCTGTAGGATTGCATGGTTAAGAAGGATCCACAAAGTTAAGCTAGTTTTGGTCACGTAAGGAAAAATGTTTTGATACTCTTTTGATGCCATTATAAAGGCTTTTTTGTGATGTTTTTTCTGTCCTCCTCCCCCTTTGCCAAAAGAATTGTATTCAGATTTCTCAACATACTTGCACTTACTTGTCTATCACTTGCTGATGTCACTGGTCCAACTTAGATGTTGCCTTTGCTTACAGGTAGAACTGGTATATTCTAAAGGGAAAAAAGGCTAGTAAATCAAAACTAGATTGAAAACCTTGATATTTCTCTCATTACCATTAATTTTTTTTCTTAATGGGGAATTTTGAGGATTCGGTTTTCAGTAGTAATCTTGCCAGGGAAAAGTTGAAAAGCTTAAGGAATCCTGAGATGTGCTATCATCCTAGAAATATAACAGGACTTTGGCATGCACAGGTCTCATTACATTCTTCCTGCTGATTCTAAGAAGAACTAAAAAGACCAGACAAATAATTGGCTTTCTCATTTAGAAGTTGTGAATAATTCAAGAGAGTGACTGAAGTGGCATTTTAGTCAAATCCCTTAAAGACAAATGTTGCTTCTTTCTTACTGACTATATTTCACTAGTAAACAAATATTATAAGCCTGTTTGCTGTGTACATGCAATCTATCAATTCGTAAGAATTCAGGTAGTTTAGGGATAAAAATAGCTTGTAGTAGTTCAGTTCCCCTCCTTTATAAAAAAAAAAAAAAAAGAAAATCATTTAATCCTGAAACTTGCTAAAACTATGGTTTAAGTTTTAATAGGTTTTGGGCTTTGCCATGAATTGCAGAACTTTTAATAATTCTTCTAAGATCTGTATACAAGTTGTAGGTCTAGGATGTGTTTGTGAAGCTAGCACATACCTTAATCTTTAAAGTCTTTTTACAGGGAAGAGCAAAGAGAAAATAGAAATGATCCAGAAGAGGTAATGGCAATTATCCTGGCTGATACATGTATGATCAGATTATATCTTCTGATGAAATGTAAAATCTTCATTAAGTTATTTTTATCCCTTGGTTATCAGTGTATATGATCTCTGGTATATGATAGTTTATGATCTCTAGCTTCATACGTACTCTCTTGTACTGCTTTGTTGAAGATGGTTTCTTTATCAGCCCATTTGAAAGATAAGTTACCTAAATCTAGTCAGTAACGTAATTACAACATACCTATATCAAACTTTCTGACCTCAGTATGGCAAGGAAAATGCACTGTAAGTTCATGTGGTCCATTGAACACCTTTCCTGCCTATACAGTGTATAATGTTGATCAAAGGTTTGGGATAGTTAACTTGAGTATACAGTGAATAGAAATTAAAAGATGGATACAGTCTGATAGCTGTTGCATTTGTTTATTAAGCACTTAAATCGGAGTTGATCAGTACTCGTGTGCCATTCTTATGCTGTCCTGCAGATTTAGGTGAACCCATCAACCATACCTTTTTCATGTTTCTTTAAGCTAATTGGTTTCTTTTTGTCTTTATGTTGTTGTGTACTTCAGTGCTGGTATAATTTTTTTCTGCTTAAGTTACAAGTTACATTTGTACACGTCCCATAAACCATCCTGTTTTGCCAAAGTCAAAGTTTTAGTTTTAAAAAAACAGATATACAGCCTTTTTCAAGCATCCAGTCAGCGCATGTTGGATTCAGAATGTTATCTAGTGTTTTCTTTGCCTAATATATTATTGTATTCTTTTCTCTTTAACAGCCTCAAGTACTACAGCCTTCCAACAGCCTTCCCAGTTCCACAGACCTCGCCCAGGGAAAACTAATAAAAATGCCACATATCGAGGCCCACAGTGAATATCCTAAATATGGTCTGCATGAAAATAGCAATCATCAGAATCAAAATGCTGCAAATGTCTCTCTCATAAATAGCCTGAATGATGTAAACTCTTTAATGAGCATACAGTTAAAAAGAAAAGATGAGAATGCATCATATTTGGAAAATTTGAAAAATAAAAATACTGAAGATCCTGGAGAGGTGACTAGTAATAAAGAAGGTACATTACCATCTCGTTCCTGTTTTCAGACCTCTACACGAGCTGATGCTAGAGTGGTGCAGACTGAATTAGCTGTGAAAGGTCAACCCTCATTCACAAACCAGGCTTCTCGGCCAAAGACTTTAAGAATCGCAAAGCCCCAAAATGCTTTAGTGCCTCCGACAATGGCCGTTCTCGCACGATCTGCAAATCATTCCGCTGCTTCCAAGGAACGTGACCTTCTACCGTCAAGTAGTTCGACTCAGCTACAGCCAACAGCTGGTCAGGATAACCTAAAGGGTAAACAGAGTCAGAAAGTGTCTAAACTTCGCCCACCAACTATGTCTTTTGTTAAATCTAAGCAAATGAGCAGTCAGAAATCCACACCAGTATCTGCAGAGCATCAAAACACCTGTTTGAAGACTAACATCCCAAAGCCACTGGTACAGAGAAAGGAAAACGTGCAAACACAGAATACCGGTTTGCATTCTGGGGATAGTTTGCCCTCTAATCGGCATTCCCGCCTCCCTAAACCAAAGACACATTGAGAACGTACCTACATCTCATTGAATGATGCCATAAATTAAACCACTTCCTATGTGTTGGCTGCCTTTGAGGCTGCTTTATCTACAGCCTGCAAATCTGAGTGAATATTAAAAATAGCATCTTCCTTTTGTGTTTGCATACTCCATCCTGTTATCTTCTGAGGCTCATTTTATGAGCTGTGCAGCTTCTCTTCAGAGTGCTTATTATATCGTAGGTCTGGATTAAAGATTGTGTTGCCCAGTGATCTTAGTAATTAAGGAAATATTGAAGTCTGTGGTAATCACGAATGCCAGAATGCTGCACCATGTATTTCAGGATGGTAGAAATCATTTCTTACCTCTGTTTATTTGAGTTATTAGACAATGAAATTACTCTTCAGTTTAACTTCTTGGTTCTGAGTACTCGTTAGGTTAGAGTGGTGGAAAATTAGACTTACTAGCAGATGTTTTATTGGCCATAATTCTGACTCTGTATTCCAGAGGCCTATGCAAAAATCCTTGTATTTATCATTATCTCAAGACTGACATATTTAATGTTATTTAATCTGATGGGTTGGGTGGGTTGTGTTGTTTTGTTTTGCTGTAATCTGAAGTTGCTCTGTTCTTTATTTATCCCATTTTCACTGTTCACAGACAATAAGCAGATTTCACAGGGTGAATCGAATCTTCTCTCTTAAACATCATCATTTGTTAAGATTGTGGTATGTTTTTATTGTGTTGAATAGACACATTACGAGGTAGATTCTTGAAACGCAGTGCTAAGGATACTTGTGCAAAACCTTCCAATACAGGCTCTTATGAATTGGTAAGTAGGGAGCCTCTGGGAATAAGGGGTCCATAACACCTATGTTGACGTTGCACAACATGCATTTTAATTAATAGTTTTTAATTTTTATTGTACTACTTGTATTTATTGATTTCTGTTTAATATTGAAAGACTCTGAAGTACCTGACTTGAAATTTTGCACAAACTTTGCCATATGTGTAAGGATTTGAAACTATTTTACAGAATAAAACTTGTATTAAAGAAGCAACTATTTTTAAAAAAAAAAAATTAACCCCACTTATTTGCTTTGAGCAATCCTATTATGTCCTAATCCAGAGCTGGTACTCTTAAGAGTTTTTCAGAGATGTGTATTTTGGTTTGGGGTTTTTGTAAATTTTTTTTGGTGTAATTTCTAAAGAAGTGCATGATAACTGGGAAGGAGCTTTTTGGGGAAATAAAGCAAAAAACCATTTTTCTGCTCTCTAGGAGAAGTATTTTTTCTGAAGGTGGTCTGGAAATACATGCCCATCACGGTGCAGCTATGGGACCATGACACATGTGCTCCGAGTTAAATATATGCATATCCAGTGAAGCTTTCCAGAAACTTAATGTTATGTCCCATCTCCAGTTCTTCCCTTCTTTCCCATCACTGTCTCTTGGATGTTACTAAGTGGGTTTTTTTCTGTTCTTGAATTGGTTTTAAAATTGGCAGCAGAAGGTCGTTACAATTACTTTGCTCAAAATCTGTTCCTGAACAGCATATAAAGTCAGTAAAATGAAATGTAGTAATAGTTTGTTCTAGGCTTTGGCTGTAGGACGTTGACATATTACAGTATTTTCTTTGAGAGAATTGAAGTGAATAGGTATAGACATTTCATAAATAAGTTCAATAATCAACTTTTGTAATGGAAGCCCCAGGGGTATCCTGATGGATATCTTGGTTGGATTGGAGAAGGAAAAAAATATAATCACTAACCTGAATTTTTCAGCACATAAATAATGTCCAAGAAAGTTTTTGGATTTGTCACACTGTAAATTCTTTTAACTGACAATGAAGAGGAAAAATGAAAAGCCTGGGGGGAAATGGGTAGGGGGTGGTTCTGTTTCAGAACTGCTTATATTAATCTGAAATAAGAGACCTGCAGGACTTCCTGTTAACTGGGGCGCAGACAATGTAAGCAAGAAGTAACAAGGGTAACATTAATTGTTACAGTTGATACAGGATCAAAGTAACTACAATTCAAGATTGCTGTAACAATTATTCTCCAGGAAAATTCTTTCTTTCCTTGAAAAGCAATGAATTAGATGGCCTTTGGTGTAAGCATTTAGTTTTGATAAGAAAATGAAACTGACTTTTTATATTCCCCAAAACTCGCTCCTGGCAGCTAACTGTGTTTCTCAGGAGTTTAAAAACTGCTGAGGGAATAATCAGATTCCTAGGTCGTTTTCCGGTCCATATAGATTTCTATGGAAGGTATTTTGTTTTGGTTTGGTTTTTTTTTAAAGTTTACTTTCCTTGAAGAGGAGCTGATTTTATTTTTAGTTGTATAATTTTGTGTAAAAAGATTATTTTCACTTAATGCTATTGACAGAGATATTTCACCAGGAGTTCTTTTGCTTCTTATTCTGGAGGTATCACCAGCCTGATTTAGTGATGTTAAAATTTTTATGTTTACATTTAAAAGTATAGATATCTATCTATCTGCACCTTTACTGAAAAGTAAGGAACGAAGCAAAGAAATGATCAGGGTTTTCATTAAAAAAAATAAGGTAGTTCTTAATTATTTTTTTTTTCCGGAAGAGCAAAAATCTGTTTATTCTGTGGCAGTTTTTTCTGTGTTAAAGGATCCTAAGTAGATTATATTCTTTGTTATAGCATTTCCCATTTTGTTCTGACAGATTAGTGAGACATTCAGCTGGAAACAGCAGGATTTGATCATGGATGAGACAGATGCTAGCCTGAATTGTATTTGTATTCAGCTGCTAACCTCGCATTCCTCTAAAGACAACTACATCTTTTGGCTCTTCTGACTTTACCAGGGAAGGCTCTGTTGCATGTATAGTAAGTCCAGAGTATGAGCAAAGCCTGTCAGTAGATGGGCAACTGGAAGAGAAGTAGTGTAGCGAAGCCTGAAGCTTCACTGCAGTTAAGGACAGGGGTTGGGGCCAGATGGGTAAGAGGGCACCGTGTAGAGCTTGTCAAATGGGATTAAGTAAGTATCTTCAGGTAATGTACCTACCTTATGGAAGGTGCAGATATATCATCAGTACTGGTGCAGATTATCCTAAATTCATAAATTAAAGGATTTGATATCTTCAGGGTTTTTTTTTTTAGGTTTCTACAACTGGTTTATTTTGCCATTTTTTTGTTTTGATTTCTCGTTCTTTTGTGCAATATTCACAAAAGTATTAAACTACTGTTCAGTATGTGTGTACAGAGGCAATTACGTGTTTTAACAAGTGAATA
Source organism: Anarhynchus alexandrinus (assembly GCA_008711295.1). NCBI lineage: Eukaryota > Metazoa > Chordata > Aves > Charadriiformes > Charadriidae > Anarhynchus > Anarhynchus alexandrinus. The sequence goes on from VUYV01000005.1 coordinate 3,122,067, forward strand.
AACACAAAAGAAGAAAAGAGAATTGCACTTTAAATGAGCTTTATTGCTTGAAGTTGTGCCTAAAATAATCTAGATGCCTCCTGCTGTGCGTGGCTTTTGTTTGAAACTAATTTCCCTGCTAGTGTTGCTGTTTCCAACGTATCTTCACATCACTTTCACAGAATCAATATGCACTCTAGCATGTTTAAAAATATTCATATAGTGTACTGAGTTTTTGTTGTGCAATGACTTTAATTTAACCGTGGAATTATAACACTGCTGATGCAGCCAGATTATTACCTTCCCCTTCCCTGAAGCTTGCGCTTCCTACTGCCAGTCAAGGCCAATGGCAAAACTTGCCTAGGACTAGCACAGCCCTTTAAAGAATAATGTTCCCAGCGTATGTTTTTATTTGAGAAAAGAAGTGCAATATTATCTCTTAGACTTTCTGGAAATAATCGCAAAGGCCCTGAAAATCCAAAACAGCCCTGAATTTTTCATACAGTTCCAAAAAAAAGTGGGTTCCTCAACTTTACATCTCATAGCAGTGAGACTAGATATAGCTACTAGACTGCATCATAGGTCAGTAAAATTAATTTAATTCTTGACCTAAATGCTGATTTGTTGTAATGATGCTAGAAAATGGAATACCATTTGCGTGATTTACTTTGTTTGCATGTCATAACCATATGCACATTCTAAAGTGTCATACTGGGGTAGGTTGCATGTTGGGGGGAAGTAGTTCTGGTTTTGCACAGCACATAATCCTCTTAATATGGACATTTTCTCTCCGTACAATTGGAAATCCGTTCTTGAATTGGGCTTCCGTAACTATTCCTTATCTCGTTATAGTGGCTTTTTCTGAGCAGAGTGGATTTAATACAGGATCCTGGTGGTAGGTCTCAGTGTAGTAATCTTACAACTATGCTATCAAGGAAATTCAGTCACTGTTGTGGTAAAGCTGCTCACTGCCTACTTAATTGTAAAAGCACCACAATAAAAACAATATAATTCCAGTGTCAGTGAAATCTTAAATTCAATACTAGCTAAAACAAGAGGTACCCTTACTATCTGCTTTGTTGTTTTTGGTTTTTTAACCCAGGCCAGAGTAAATACTGTATATTGGAATTTGCTTGTAAAGTTGATTTAAAAACCTGTATGTAAAAATTCTTTCCTCAATGTTGCTCTAGTGAATAAAAATAAAAGTCATAATTCTAATAAGTATCTATTTCTCCTGACTGTTCACTTCCTGTATGTCTTTAAGTCATTGACTGTGCAGAATTATAGGACTGTAGAAAGGAAATTTTGGGGGAGGGGAAGATTATGCTTGTGCTTGCAATATTTTCTCATGGAATTGTCTTTTTCCAACAGACTTACAGGCTTTTAGCATGAGGCTTCTTTATTAAAGAAAAGGAAAAAAAAAAAGGCATAGAAAAGCTAAACATTTGAATGTATTGTTTCAAGATGAACAAGGACTGATGTGGCTAGTTTTTAAAGGTATGTTATTTCACCTCCAAAGCACAGTTGAGGAGAGAAGAGTATTTTGTAGTTTTCTTATGTAATTAACTAGTTAAAAATATTATCATAAGAGATTACTTTGAGAAAGTTATTCTCCCACAGGAGTCCAAATCAATACAGTGTATGCATACATGTAAACAGTCATAAATTGCTCCTATTTGTGTATCAGTATTTTGCCCATGGTTTGAATGGTTTATTATTCTGGAGAAAAAAGGAAATCTACTCCACTAATTTCATCTGACCTGTTTCAGTAGGTGGAAGTTCAAGTTTGAAATTTCAGTCAAAAATTGGGGATTGGTAAAGGGAGAATCCTGTAGTTTGAAGTTAGAACATTTAAAAAGCACTGCAGGCAGACACTTGTAATCCTTAATGTAAGGTTTTATTTTGAGCTTCAAGATGATCTTTGAAGACTTTCACAGGTTTGAGGGGGTGGGGGGAACCCCTGCATAGGGTTTGCAAATTCAAACACATGTTTTAGGTACCTTTTTCAACTGAGGCCCAAAAAGGTAGTTACATACTATGGATCCTCCTGCCTTGTAGTTCTGCTGGATACGTGTGCTCCTTGCTGATGGACAAGACTGTGTTACAGCAATGTGTAGTCCTATCGGTGTGATCATCAGATGTTAAACAGCTGATGCAATGACTATGTAGGTAGTGTTCCTAAAAGCTGTATTTCACAGCTTGCTTGTCTTCTCTGCCCTCTCCCAAAAGGCCTTGTGGCAGTGATGAGCCACGTTCTGCTGACTGGACTGAGCGATGTTCTCCTGACACTGGACGAGATCTGCTTTACTGTCACTGGGCAGAATATTACATGTGAGGAGAAAGTGATAGATGATGAGAAGCTTCTGACATTTCCCTTGTTTTGCAACCCAGAATCAACACCCTTGGCGCCTTCCTTGTACAGGAGTGGTTTATTTTCACGAGCACGACTGAATGCAGCTGAACTAGACTAGTTAATGCTGGTGTGTGCATCACATCAACCAGATCCGTGTGGTTGCTGCTTTCCCTAGGTTATGAATATCTGCTGCTGTTTCAGGTGAGAATTAGCTTTTAGCCAAGGGCATTGAACATAAATGCCACAGCTCTAAAAATGATCCATTCAAGTATTTAATGCTTATCAGTCAGTCTGAAAAGTAGGGGGGATTTTCTGTTAGGAGTTCTAATTGTTTTCTGTGAAACCACAGGCAGTAAGAGTCTTTGGGTCTAGTACGAGTCATGGGGTGGTTCTGTGGGCTTGCTCCAAGTCTTCACTCAATATAGTGGGAGTTCTTGATAGGAAGCTAAAGGCAGAAGTAATTGCCTTACATAACAGACCAGAAGCTCTGCTTTGGAATAACTAAATTCAAAATCATTCTTAAAGCAGAACAAAATCTGGAAACTTCAAAGCTGTTTAAATAATAAAATGCTTCCCTCCATCACAGCCTTCAGTTGTTGAAAGCATTTCGTGACAGAGGTTGGGTATTTAAAGCCTATTGCAATGCAAGCCTCTGAAATAGACCAAGCTGGCAGGCATTTAAAAACAGTTGTGGAGATGTGATACTCCAAATGTTACTTTACTTTTTTCAGAAAATTCCGTAGAAATGCATCAATTTGGGAGAAACATTTAGATTTCAATGCAGCTTCACATTCTGACAGAACATGGTTCTCTTAAGACCTCTCCAATCAAAACAATTGTTTAGGTTTTATTCTGAAGAGACTTGATAGACCATTATCTTGGGTGCTGCAGTTAGAAAGAGAGGCACCCTTGAAATTCAGGCTGTGCAAATTTCCCTAATTTCTTTATGATCATCAGTATAGAATAGCTTTTGTGCATGCATAGTGGTAAGTCTAGGGGTGGTAAAACCCACTAATTTAGCTATATCAGAAGTGTATGCATATAAAACATACAAGCCTTTAAAGGCTGATATATCTGATAGATTTCAGTGCACAGTAATATGAAAGTCCAGTGATTCCTACAGTTCTTTACTTTAATTACTATTCAGTTTGACAAACCGTACTAATTATCCCCTGCTACCTTTAATCTCTGCCTTAGTTTCCTTATATATTAAGTGAGAATAATACCAGTGTTAGCAAATGCAAGGCTTGCAAGATTCTGTGCTGACAACATGATAAAAATTCCCCGAGGAAACGAATTCTCCCTTATTTTCTTGAATACTATATGAATCCCCCTGCATTTGCCCACTTAGGAGTTTTCAAAAGCCTGAGCTATATACAAAGCTCAATTTTAAAATAAAATAAATAAAATTGAAAACAAAACTTCTTAAAGTAATTCCTTGCAAGGCAAGTTTTGTGGACCTTATTTGGAACTATTTTATTACTACGAGATCCAGTGAATTTCCATCTTATTAGGGTTCAACAGCAGTTATTTGCAGGAATTAATTAAGTGTAAATAAGAGGGACTAGTTTCTCTGTGAGTTACATGCAGTACAGTGGAAAAGTTCTCCGAAGCCCTGTAAGGAAGTTCTCATAGGAATACATATCCCAAACAGTACACCGACAGTATCATGGTGTAGTAAGAACCTGTGTTCCCATCTTCGTGGAGGATCCCAAAGGTGCACATTAAGTTTATATATAAGTTGTGAGTTTGTGGGATACTCTTTTTAATTCTAAATCACCTTTGCCAAAGTGATTTGAGCAACTAATTTCTTTGTTATTCAGACTACTACAGGCAACTGAGTTCAATCCTGGTTTATAAACCCTCTCGAGTTTTGCTGCCTAGTTTCTGTGGGTAGTTGCTGTGTTAGGTTTTTGTACTGCGGTAGCAACCTAGAAGCCCCCAGTCGCAGGTGAGAGCCGTTTGTGAGATGTTTTATCAAACAGTAGTAGTGAAGCAGTTACTGCTGCAAGATACACAGCAGAAGGCTGTCAAGCTGAGTTGATCCTGCCAGGATCTGAACTTATGTTTCTAGAAAGTCTATGATGTTCAAACCATATGCTTATAAACTGTCGCAGATTTGGTATTACCATGCAGGGAAGCTTAATGATACACAAGCCCTCTGCTAATAATACTCCTGTGCATTTTATGCTGGCATTCAATTTCTTACTTCAAAAGAGTTAGTTAAGGTCTATGTGAGTGCGTTACATTAACGGCTGTTGAAAGCTCCGTGTGTGGCATTTCTGGGACATGCAGGGTACTGAAAAAATACTGTATTGGTATTTTGTATTTATATATGCAAAATATGTATTTCCTTTAAAATATGCTTCTGATGACACTTATTTTTGAGCTGCTTTGAGGGTGTTAATTTTCTCAAGAGATTATCTTTGACAGTTGTTACTCTGTTGTGTAATATTGTCTGATTTCATACAAATATATTTCTTTTAAAGGAGAAAAAGGGTCACAAAGGTTATTTTCACACTGCAGTGTTACATCTCTCACACTGCTGACACAGAACACTGCATCACCTGCATGATTCTATGAATATGAATAGTGTAGGTACAAACTAAGAAATTTGAGGAGAGGCATTAGCTATATACTAATGGTCACAGGATAAATGTTACAGAAGGGCTTCTCAGCTGCTACTGTAGGTAAGGGCATGGGTATTACATTGCGCAAACTGCTCTGAACTCAGTGCCAGTCGCACAGGCCTTAAACGTGTTTTAGTCAGTGTCTGCAGGGTAAATAACAAGGTCTAATAGTATGCACTTTCTTGGTAAAGCACTTAAAGCTTTACTGACAGAAAAGGACAAGAATTAAGCGTTATAATTGTAAATGCATAGAAAGCAGGTGGATAAGAGCAAGCAAGACAACGTGCATTGTCTGGGAAAAATCCCATGGAAAAATACTGCCATCTACTCCCTTTTCTTCTTCAGATCAGCTTAAAAGAGAATTCATATTTTCATCATTTTCAACAGTGAAAACTTCTGTTCTTGCGCTTCCTGCAGCCCGTTTTAGGGCAGCCAGAAGGCCGGACTTTTGCTCCTGTGAACAGCAGAGGGCAGTGCAATGCAAGCAGCCGAATGACTGCACGTTTATAACCGTGTAATTCCTGTATGTGTAATTTCTCTCTGTGTCAAAACACCTTCCTAGGCATAGGTGGGGCTATGTCTTTTTGACTAGCACACAGACTGTTCCTCTCCTCACCCTGTACTGTTTACTCTGGGCCAGCCTCAAACTAACAATACCGATACATTATTTTTGGTGAGCAGGAGCAACGTTGCTCTGTTGAAAGAAGCAATCATCTGTTTGGAGGTGGAGGAAGTAAACCAGACATTGATAACCTCACCTAGAAGCATCTGTCTAACTTGAACTGGAATAATTTAGTTGTTTTCCTTGCTTGGTCTCTGTGACAGGCTTGTCTTGTTTCAGCTGCCTGTATTTATCATTCAGCTCACTGACTGCTCAGGTTGGAAATCTAGAAGGGATATAGGAGATAAAGACTAAACGTGCAAATGTGTTTGCAACTCCAAGCCCTAGTAGAAATCTTTAACTGCTCTTTCAGTGCACAAACATACCCTGCGGAGAAAATCTTACCTGCCTGGGAAGAGGTGTTCTCTTCACTATACCGCTACAATTTGCGGTGCTGGTAAACTTCTGGGAAATTACTCAGGGAAAACATATTTGTGCTTTTTCTTTCCTGTCTAATTGTGCATAAACACTGCAGTATATAGCATAGATTAAATAATCTAAAATCACTAGTGAGCTCTCAGTTTTCAGTGTGCTTTAAATGAGCCTGATTTCTTGCGCATACTTTTGTAACATCTAAAAAAAGAGAAATTACTCACTCCTAAGGTTCATTGAATTTAGTATCCAGTAGGTAACACTTCTTCCTCAGACCTTCAGCAATGGAAGCTATGACTTGTGTTGCATGCTTATACTACATATTTCATTTCCCAGGAGTCTGGATTGTCTGTTCATTTGTTTGGATCTTCACTTTGATATGTGGAGGTTATAGCAGTGAGCAGCCCCGCTGCAGTAAGCTTTCCATTCTGCAGAGGAGTTTTTTGCATACAAACATGTTTGAGAATGTGGTTTAATTTGCTTACCACTGAGAATGCCCTGAAATCCTGTAAGAATAATGTGGAACAAGCTCGGGGACAAAACTTAATTATTTGGATTTTATTTTTATGAAACATGAGGCCTGTTGTGATCGTATTAATTTAAAGATAACATTTCTACAAGTAGAGCGAGTATGAATTAAGGTTAGAAGAATTTATGAATTACATGTTACTCCCCTGAATTAGGATAGATACAAGCAAGCAATTTTCCAGGGAATTAAATTAGTGATGTATTAGACCTGGGGCTTTACATTGTGACTTTCTTGTTTGAGTCATATCTCAGAGAAACCTTGGACTCAACCATTTTTTCTAGCAGTTCTGTTCCAGCACACAAGGAAAAGATTCTTAATGACCCCTAAAATGCAACTGTTTGAAAATTTCCCTTTGAACCTTCAAGTAAATTGAGTCCGTGTTAGCCTGTCACCACATTCTCATACAGCTTTTGCTTTTTAGTGCTTATTCAGAATCTTTTCCTGGCCTCTCTCTTCTGAAAAACTGGCATTCTGATAGCAAACAAATCACTCTTAAATGACAATTTCTATTGATTTTAACAGTAAGCAGTCAGGGCTTTATACCTTGGGTGTAAGCTCTGTAGAAATACAACATGGTACTTGGCAAACATGGTTTCTATTGCTAGATTTGTGTGATCTTCTTAGGATAGTAGTGCTTTGCACCATTAGTAGAGAATAATTCATTTTTTTCAGACTGAATCCAGCAGAGGGAGTTTTTTGGTCTTTTTTTTTTAAAAACCAATGACGGCTTTTTCTCCTGTGTTCCACGGATGCTATAATATGAGTTATTGTTGTTATGTACCAATTAAGCATGAAAAACAGGAAGGCAGTGCTGGATGAAGGCATTCTAAAATGTTTGCTAGTAGCTGTTGCAGGCCAGAAGAAAGCTGTGTTACTGAAGCTGTATGAGAAAGCTGTGACATCAAATCTTGTAAAATCTCTTGGAGGAAGGACTGGCGATGCAATCAGCATGTTTGCTGTGCAGAAGCAGAGCAGCTATGTTAATAACTATGCCTGTCCCACCTAAATGACAATGCGTGGTAGCTGAAAAAATAAATCAGCTCAGGTTGATGCTAGTTTAGGCACCTGTTAACCACGTCATGTTCCAGCATATGTGTGCCTCTCATTTCTCTCCATTTCCCTTTTCTGCCCTTGCAAAACAAATCATAGACAACGGGGCAGAGCTCACAAAGGCAATTCTTTTTGAACTTCTAAGGGAAGCATATGGATGCAGAAGGTACCTAGCCAAGCTGGAACATCACTGTATGTATGTGTATGTATTTTCTAACAAAAAAAAAAAAAAGAAAATAGGGCAGTGGAAGATTCATTTTAATATTTTCTGTCTTGCCAGCTGTATCACGCTCAAAGCGATACTGGTGTAGGGTCTAGAAGGAAAGGTTCAGTTCTATCAACTGAAGTATTTTGACCCAATTTCCAGAAGGTTGTCTCTTCTTCTTTGACATCTCCAGTTCCACTACGGACCTGATCAGCCCTGTGCAAGTTGGGAGAATAGAGGAGGGAAACAGTGGGGATTCTACAGCTCTGCAGACATGACCAGACCAGTTTCATCCTTTGTCTTTTTCTTCCCCCTAGGATTTCTTCATACATGTACACAGACTCTCGCCTGCCTTGCATGTGCACAGTTCCTCTAGCTGTTTCCATATGTGCATTCCTTTTATTTGTAATTAAATACAAGTGTTACCAGCCCAGTAACTTAAAGCATTCTGAATCTTTTCCTTTCCTCTCTTTTTTTAAAGCTATCTGCAGACAATTTACTTAGTCCAACTTTTGTTCTCTACATCATTTTACCTGCTTTTCCTGTCAGTCCTAGATTGTGTTTGGTTTTGGCATTTATTTATTTGATTATTGGTAACTAATTCCTTGTTTCTCTCTTCCACAGTGACCCATAGGCATTATTGAGTTTGTCTTTTCATCATGTAACTGCAGAGGACACAAGCTTTTCAACAGCGGAGTGCAGACTGACAGTGAACTAACCTCTTAACTGTGGAAGTGAGGAAATCACTTCTCAGTCCTGAGTCTGCTCCTCGGAGACATTTCCTTGCTGTCTAAAGCCATATTGTCAGCCTCTGTGCCATCAAAGGTATGGGAATAATTAATTCTCCTCAGCTTTGGGGTTTGAGTTGTTTTGTGGAGAAATGAAGCAAACACTGTCTAAATTCATTTTAAGTAAGCTATTTGTAAGTCTCTTTCTAAAGCTGCAGCTTTGATAAATATTCCAGCTCTGTTTTCTTCCTTGAATTTGCTCCATTAAAACATAAATGATGTCTCATCACACCTTTGGCACTTGCCTGTGTTCTGAGTAGCTGCAGATGAGCCTGCTGCCGTCGTGGGGAGCCTGAGTGAGCTCTGCTGGAAACACACAGCCCTGAATCCAGTTGCAGCTGGCCCAACTGCTGATAGCTATGTACAGAGCTGTGGCCTTTTTTTCTTTTCTTTTTTTTTTGGAAGGTAAAAGCATGGGTCAAACAGACCATTTCCCAGAATGGACCATTTATTCAGATGTGTGTTGGTTGGTTGGGCTCGTTGGGGTCTTGAGTTGTTTTGGGGTGTTTTTTTTCTGCACAAAGCTAAGGTGCCTTGCTGCTGTGATGGAAGATAGGTGGGAATCTGGGCTGTTTGCCCAGGTGTTAAATGTCCTGCACACTTTCTTGTTTGCTTGTTCGGCATTTGTTAAGTTTAGGTTGGATGCGGGCTAGTGCTTTGGCTTTCTGGTGGTTGCAACGACCACCTGTCACAATTGACCTGATGAATCTCGTGACGTTGAATGTGACCAGCAGTACCAGTGCCAGGGATTACAGGAAACTCACTCTCACAACCCAGGGGTGTCTCTTAAATTTTATGCTTCTATGACTCCCATGGCCATTTTGTGTGCGTACCATCGGTCATTTGAGACAGCTGCTTTGGGACACCTGGGTGGTACGCTGGGGTGCTTCTGAGGGTGAGAGTGAGAAGTCTTGGTGTTCTCAAGAGAAGGGGGAGAGGTGAGGAAGAAAATAAAAATAATAATAAATAAATAAAAAAAACCCCACAAAACACCTTCACCTGCACTGTGGAAAGGGCTGTAAATAGCTGCTGGTAGTCGTGGGGACTTGTGGAAGAGCTGCTGGAGGCCCATGATATGTGGTGCTTTGCACAGAGGTTTGTAAGGTAAAATGTACAGCTGAAACACCTGGTGTTGAACCAGGCTAGGACAACCAGATTCTTGGAAAGGATTTGCAGTGTGTGTTACTGTATGTGGGTGTGATTCATGCAGGGTTTGAAAGGTTCAAAAGGTTTTTTGGCACTTTTAAATGGCTGTTACTTTCCCCCTCTGAATAATAGGAATGAAAAAAAAGTTGCTCTGTTCTGAAAAAGAAAATGGTTTTCATTTTCTTATGGTGCTTCAGTTGCTCTATGGAAGCCAGTTCAGTTTCCTTTTACTTTTAACAGCATTGATCATTTAGGTGACATTTGTATTTATTTCACCACCAGCTACATAGGACCTTGTGGCCTCTTTGAGAGCTTACCAACATGAGTGCCCTGATCAGAAGATGCTACTTTTCCCTTTGTTTGAGCCAAGCAGACTGCTGAATGTCAGACTTGGTGGCAGACTTGGAGTTTTTCTTGGTTTATCTCTGGGGATGGGGATGGAACTGGAGACAAAATTCTGACCTGATATCAGCCACATGTGCTTTAGCGGATTTAATTCTCCAAATAAGTCATCTGGTGTATGCAATATAGCTGATGTTTGGTCTCCTAAACCAGAAAGCAGAATAATTCCTGCCTTATGTGAGCATTCAGTGGACTTTTACTTTGTATTTCTGTGTAAATGTTATTTGCTCATGCAGTGGCCTCATTGTTTTCCCCCCTTTCCACAAGATTCTGCCACAGAAAACCAAATGCATCTTATATCTCAGCTACAGTGAACTTGCTCATTACTGTCTGATAGCTTATTACCAATTTGTGGCTGTTAGACTTATGGATGCAATCACTTTCAGGTAGTTTCATGGGCTGTGGTACCAAATGCTTTGCTAAAACCCAAAAAGGTGTTATTTTTGACAATGCTGGTGGTATTATGGATGAACGCCAAAGATGACTTATACATCTTTTGTAAGCACTACCTTTTACTAATCTGTGCTTCTGCTTCTGGCTGAATAAAAGTTGCCTGCTGAGATTCCTGCTTCAGCTGGTGCTCCTTTAGGGTCTGATAAGTGTGAGGCTCCTGAGCTGGTGTTCATTATTATTAATTAAGGAGCAGCTCTGTTCTTGGCAACCTGAGGCACAGCTTCATGAATCAAATGCTAACTGCGTTGAGATGATCAATGAGGAGAGGGGTCTGTTGCTTTTTAAAACTAGAACCAATGGTTTGTGATATAGAGACTTTTGGGTTATTTTATTTGTAAGTTAATTGCTATATGATCAGCTGTAAAAGGTGGCCCGGGAAGATCCACTTTCTCTCAACAACTTTTGCCCTATGATTGTCCTTCACTTTCCATTTGAATGACTGGGAGACAGATGTGTGGTGTTTAATTGGATTTTAATTCTTCTCAGCTCTAGGAGGTGGTGACTGAACAGATCTCCAATGTATTTATTGATCTCTGTTCACAGCTCCAAATTATTCTTTTAGCAGCCCTTATTGCTGGTGGTTCTCCTCTATTATGCAGAAGGCTAACTTTCTTTCTTTTTTTTTTTTTGAAAGAATTAATAGAAAACAGTAAGTAAAACAGCAACTGAGAGTTTTGAACTGGTACTCAGCTGAGTTCCCTTCTGTCTTTTCTGGAAGCCATACTCAGGAGTGAGCACAGCTTGTACAAGCAGCCAAGGGCCAGTCGCTTCTGGAGCAGGGAACTGAAGGATCAGATCATAAATTCAGGCTGACTAAGTGTTTGCTGAAGTTCCTTTACCAGAAGGTCTTAATATCCTTCCTGATAGACTGTAGTGGCTTCTGTATGTGCTGTTTATCATGTTGCAATTTGAGACCTACAAAGCTGCTAACTGAAGCTCATTTTGAACATTTCCAGAGCAGTATTTTCTCAACAGAACTGCAGTTGGACTGGATGCACTGTTCAGAGGGGCTGAGCAGTGCTGGCTTGCTTTTTCAGTCCATATTATTCCCTGCCTTTTACTTGGGCGTTGTTATTGCTGGCTTGTCTTGCAGACTGCAGGGTGTGCAAGAGCATGCTGTAAAGATGAAAATGAAATTATTTGCATTCTTTCTGTTTTCTGGATGCATTGCTATGTTTGACATGCGCTGAGTTGATCCCCCTCCTCCACTATTTAGCACAGTTATAGGCTGTGTGTTGAGTCAGGGTAGCTGGATCCACCAGGGCTACTAATTCTACCTCAGGGCTCTGGGCCTGATCACCTATAGCAAAATGGCTACTGGCCTGGAGATGGCCAGTATGGATGGTTCCTGTGTGACACCCTCCCAAGTATAACCAGTTTCAGCGTTCTGAGCTGCCATCAGTGTCTCTGTTCTTGCGTAAGTCCACTTTAGACACCAGCCAGGTGTGTATTTCAGGAGGAAAAAAGTGTGCTGTTGGAAGTCAGGCCTGTACATGAGTTGTTTGAGAACCTTTTCAACATTGTACCCTATCTTTTGGGGGAGTTATAAGGAGAGAATCTGAGAAGTGGGGGAGAGAGAATCAACATGGACGTTGCCCATACATTGCAAAGACTTTCTTTGCCATCAACAGTGTTCTAGTTGTGTGGGTGACCAGCTGTCCCTCCCTCTTGCTTAAATGGGAAGAAGAAAAGGCAGACAGGAGATCTCCCCACTTCCAAAAGTAATTGCTGTCCTGGGATGAGCGCAGCATGGAGATGCTCCTGTGTTGGAGAGGGGTTGTGTTAGCAAACAGAATTTTGTGAGAGCGAGCAGCTCCTGCTGCACTGGGCCAAGCTGGGTTGCTGTTGGTGTGAACTTGGTAATTAAATCTTGGAGGAGCAGCTAAGTTGTTTCCACCCCTTGCGTGCATGTAGTAATCAAAAGACATTGTAATTAATGGAGACTGGGGAGGGAAATCAACTGGAACCTGCCAATTTGAGCTCTGTTTTGATGGTTAAGGTTTACACAGCAAAGCAGCTAGTTTCCTTTCACAGCTTCCGTAGGTCAGAGCTTTACATGACACCACGAATAGCCAGTGAGGCTTTGCAGCTGTTAGACATACTCTCTCCATCTAACCAGAGGGAAAAAGACTGAACTCATTAAGTACATTGAGCGATCCTAGATTTTTCGGTTTATCTGTAAGTGTATGAGATTGTCCCTCTTGTGATATAAGAACATATGTGTTTGAGGAAGGGAGGTCATCCTCTATTTAAATACAGGTATATATTGCCTTGGCAATGAGAAAAAGCCTACTAAAATAATAATTAAAATAAACCCAGTAAGTTCCTCCCCTCATTGTTCGGACTGCAGTGCAGAGCACTTGGGATCAGGAAGCTGCTGCGGCTGGCTGCCTGCGTTGTCTGTTCAGTGATCTCTCTCGTTTTTTGTCTGGTTGGAGGTACCACACAGCTGGTCTCACCGAACTCAGTCCCGCGCTTCTGTGATGCTGAGGGTTCAGCTCTCGCTCACCTCACACTTTTCACCCCCTGTGCAGAATATGAAATTACGGGGCTGCCTCTGGGGCTTTGTGTGGAGCTCGTTGACAGTGTCTCGTCTCGGAACACATCTGGGGAGCTTCAGAATCGAGTATAAGGAGGGCTGCAGAATCAGTGCTACAGTTATTTTTCTGTAAGGTCTGGCCAATGCCAATAACAGGACGATGTTATCCTTCCTCTTCTACCGGTTGTGTTCAGTGTACCTGCTCTGAGAGGACTGTACCTCAAGCAGAGCCAAAGTCCCCTTTTTAACTGTTAGATTGTAGCGAGTGAGTAAATTGGAAGGAGTTCAGGGAATGGGAACAAAGTGGAGCTGCCTTGAAGGGCAGAGCCACACCAGAGACAGGGGGACAGGATCCTGCAGGCACTTCTGGGGAGCTACTTTGTATCTGTGTGAGAACACACAGATTACACGGATTTGAGGGGACAGGACTCTGAAGTGTCTGCGAGCATATGCATGTGAGCGTTCCCAAAGGGATATATATATACACACATATGGGACACTGACAGGAGCCAAGGGTGAACTCATACAAACATGTGGAAGATGTTAGCGTCAGACTGAGAGAAAAGTTTTTTTTGAAGTGACACAAGGATGTTGAAATTCAGAAAAACTAGGAGGAACATCCAGCAAGGTATTGATTTGACTGTGTATTGGAATAATATACAAAGTGGAATTCTCTTAGGAATACCTGTTTCTACCTGTATCTTCAGTAACAGCTTAATTGGCATGTGACCAGGTAGTTTTTGGTTGACCTCTGCTAGTTGTCACTACAAGGTTTATGCTGAAAACTGATAGTAGGCTAACAAGCACGTATACCTACTGTCTTTTAGTCCCCTGGTCAGCACTGGTGCATGTGCCTTGGGCAAAAGCTGAAGATTGTGCAGAACATTGTGTTATCCCTTTTCTTGCGATATCTGCAGGAGCTATGAATTGGGAGGAGCAGCTACTGTCATCACTGGGGACAGAAATTCCAGGTCGTGCTCCTTGCTGACTTTTGCAGAAAAGGCTGTGCAATAGTAAATCTGGAGACAGACCAAATGTAGCTTACGAGTGCCCTACACCTTCCAATCCTTTGTGAGTAGCCCGCTGCACAGCAAAGGAAAATTACTGTCATCTGATACCTGGGGAAGTGATGGGGGAATCATCCCTTACAGCCCCTGCTGAGCCAGGCTCACTTAATGAGGTACATCAGCAAACCCTCAAGCTGCCTCATAAACTGGCTTGGTCTAGTCACTGTGTCTATTGTGCTGGCTGGTAATTGTGTGGGAGCGGGGTGTGATTTCTGTTTATTACTGTTCAAACGGGGATTTGCTTTTAGTTGCACAGTTTGTGTTTAACAAAAATGTGTATAAATGGGTTCTGATCAGTGACATCTGCACCGGCAATATTAGGGCAAAAGGAATGCTTTGTATATTTATTGAGGCAATGCTCCTTAGGTCTTTGATCTCTAATTCTTCCTTCTTGATGGGATTTCCTTTATCTGTACTCTAAGCAAAGCTCTAGTACTGTACTTCCTTTGGCTTGCATAGCCATTAAGTCAACAAGTATGAGTCTGGGGTTTTTGCTAATAAATAACTGTGAAACTTCTGTCTCATTTTGCATATTTTGTGGTTTTCTTCCCTTCTTGCAAGAGACGCAAACAAATTCACCATGTCTGTAGGACCTATAGCTTGCTGGTTCAAATTGCTACTGTGTTGTTGGGAATCACTACCGGCCTTTGCAGCAGGTACTCGAACAACTGAGAGAATAACTGACCATCTTTGCAGGAGTGGCCATGATGGGGTCTCTGTTACAATCTTTCCGGGAACTTGCTTCTATGACAGTGAATCTGAATTCGTCCTTCAATGCAAATTTTTAAAGTTTGTTCCCAGCATCCAGAAGTCTGCATCAAACAGGAGAACTGATCTACAAATAAGTTAAGAAAATAATTGAGTTGTACTGACCGGAGACAAATAAGGGTCCAAGGCAGTGAGAGGAAGAATATAGGCATTGCCCAGGAGTGCATAGACATGTCTATATATGAGATAACGATGTTGTTAAAATGGTATGTCACCTCTCTGGGGTTTGAAAAGTGTTGGACTGGAAGACATTCCTCTCTGCTCTTAACTGACCGTGTGAAGCAAGATCCCAGAATGGTCATAGCCGAGACGCGCTGCAGGACTTCCTGCTGCTGAGCTGCTGCCAGAGATGTTTGGAGGATCCACCCTGCTCTGGCAGCTCCTTAGGCGCTTTCACAGGCCAAGCGTAAAAATGCATGAGGCAGTGGGCAAAAAGCTGGCAAAATCCCCAAATCAACCTGTCTGCGAAGAACAGAATAAACTGCTGCTTTGGAAGTTTCAGTACCTTTTCCCACATCTGGGAAGCTTAGCAGAAGGATAGGGCCCTGTGTAATGAAGCATGAAGGGGAGCTGCCAGCCTCTTCCTCAAGGTTGTCTTTGAGCTGCTGGTTTTGTAACAGCCGAACTCTGCTCTTGTAT
Source organism: Anarhynchus alexandrinus (assembly GCA_008711295.1). Lineage (NCBI taxonomy): Eukaryota > Metazoa > Chordata > Aves > Charadriiformes > Charadriidae > Anarhynchus > Anarhynchus alexandrinus. Next base: position 3,137,648 of record VUYV01000005.1, read on the forward strand.
TCCTCCTGTCCCCGTTCCTGCTCTAACTGTTCTCCTGTTCCTCAGCCTCCCTTCCCTCCTGCCAGTCTCTGAATTGCAGAGAGGCACTGGAACATTTAGCAAGTAGCTTTCAAAGCCTTTTTAGGGATTTTAACTGCTCACTTCCTGCTGTTCCTAACGGAGCCAAGCAGCTAAATCCTGAACTTGAAAACCTGAAAAGGTTAAGGGAAGTTAAATTCCAGGTATGTGGTGTTCCAGGATTGTCCCTGTGCACAGTAGGAGCAACTGTGACAGTGTGTTTAGTTCACAGACTGCCTGCCTACTGAGCCTTTCCTTAAGTGCCTCAATGGTACTAATGTATTAGCATGGCCAGCGTTCATCCTGCTACTGAAAACAGAAAATTTGCAGGGCCAGCATTGGTGCAGTCACTATGGGAAGAGGTTGCATGACACAATTTATCCAGGTAGACATAGTCCTAGCAACTACTTGTTGGGCAATCGTTGATCTCCATTTTTCAAAACAACTGAATAAGGATTTGCTTTCAACTTGGTTTTCTAACTGAAAAGTGTCTTAGCCAAATACAAAGTGAAGTGGAGAGACCTCAGCTGCTGGGTGTATGGCAGAGAGAATGTTTCTTGGTATAAGCTGGAAGAGAAGTTTTCTAGGGGAAACGTTTACTGGCTAAATCTGTACCTCGCTAGAATGGAGTCACTTGATTGCAGCAGCACTTGAAGAGATCCACTAGGATTTTATGTGAAAGGGTCAAGTAAGACAGATGACTTCACTGAAGAATTTGTGTCTCTAAATAGTTTAATTTGCTAAGTATTTAAAAATAATTACCTTAAAATTCCAGGTTGAAATGCTTCCTATGGTATTTCTTTCCAAGTTGTTAAGAAAAAGTAAGTAATGCCATCTCAGTTTCAGCCATGGATTGCTTTTAGCTGACTGAGACTTATATTGCATTGTGATGTATGCCTTGTTGTGCAATCCTAATTAGACTATTGAAAGAGTTAATAGATGTCCATTTTGGAGGCTGCTTTCGAGTTCTTAATTGCAATATAACTAACTTAAACCTGTGTAAGGTGTACTTATCAACATAAGGTAATCAAAGCAGTCTGCAAAGTGCTAATAAATGTTTATAGGATTTTTTCTGTGCTTGATATTATGAATCTTTTCATGTTTGTGTGCGATTCATCAGTGGTCAGTTCTGTTTTGACAGTTCAAATCTTGCAATTGACACTGTATGACCTTCTCATCTTTGAAAGCTACTCACTGATTTCCTTTTGGATTTTGAATACTTGGGTACTTCCACTGATGTCTATGTTTGATTTCATTATTGTTCTCAATCCTGGAGGGAAACAAATGCTAGAAGCTTATTCTGTCTTGCTTGATGGTATATTTTTATGTCTATACAGTTCATTCTGTTTGTGGACTTCACAGAACTTAATGGAAGTAAGATGTTAAATCCTTTCAAAGATGGGGACAATTAGAGGATGAGGATGCTGAAGCCCTTTAGTTACTACCAGATATAAAATTAGCAGTATTTCTCAACCACAACTCAGACCTTTTCAGATGTATTACCAGTGGAGTACATTGTATATTTGTTGCCATTCTGAAATCATGAGGAAAGGACTTTTTATAAGGAATGATAAGACAGAATATAGTAGCTTTTTTTCAGTCTATCAATCATGCATATTTCTTAAAGAAAAAAATGTGTTGTTGCAGTTCTTAGGTTTCATGTAGCTTGATTGTGGGTACAAACAAGATAGAGATTTAATAATGTGTCAAAGTAATATGCCTGAAAAAGGCTAAAGTGTCAAAACATGAAATGGTCATTTTTAGTGTTCAAGTTATCCCTTAAAAGCCAACTACTGATGATGTGCTTTTCCATTCACAGGAAGAAATTGTTATGCAGTCTCTGTGGGAGGGAGTTGAGGGACTTAGACCTGAGCATCCAACCAAACAAGAGGGCAGGGCTTTACAACTCGGCCATTATCACTGCATCACCCTGTGGAACAATTAGGTATAACTTACTTTCTGTGTGAGCTGCATACATATGCTTCTCATTTGCCTCTGCTGTTTAGTCCTGGATGTGGTGCAAGATACGGACTATGGCATAAATTGGCTGTCCTCCACTCCAGGAAATACCTGTTACTGTGCTTTTTAGCTGCTGCCACCACTGTTATGGCTGAACCATGTGTCAGTGCTGATGGCACATATGGGCATTGTCAGACACATCTCTGAAATGGCTTCAGATGCATGGGTCTACTTTCCCTTTTCCAGAGGTTATTTTGTTAGTCCTCAACCAGTGCTCTCTGTATTCCCTGGTGGGTTTTTTTCTGTAAACTAAACTGACCAAATTATGCTCAGGGATCCAGGCTTGCTGATTAGTTTTAGATTGTGAAAAGCTACCAACTGAATAAAAACCTTAACAGTGTTTTGGACCATTCCTTTGAATTTAAATCTTAACTGTGGAGTGGCTCCCTTAGAGGATTAGGACTGTGATACACCAAACTTACCACCTTTAGATTACTGTCTTAAGCAATTAAGAAAAGAGCCTGGGTCAGTAATGAATCTGCTTTGCTATATGAGACCTGAGTTTATCTGCTGCTTTGGCCTATGACCTGTGTGAGTCCTTTCATGGACAGTTGTTTGCAGCTTAAACCTGTCTTTCTGATCAGTGCAAATGCTGCCTGATGCATGATTTCTCACTCTCTAGCATTTATGCTGCTGTGATGAACAATGCCCTTAATTCCAAGTTAATGAATCGATGTTAATGAGTATTCGCTGTCCACAGATGCCCACACTCCTACAGCAGGTGGAGAGGACAGTCCCTTAACATCCCAGTGGCCACAGGAGGCACAAGGGAGTTTTGCTTGTCTACAGCTTTTTGTTGGAAGCTTCCCAAAATATTCTCTTTCCTTGCCTTGAGTTGACTCTTCAGCATTTCTGTGTTGTGTCTTTCTTGAAACAGCTTTCAGATTGCATGTGCTGTTGAAGCATGTGGGCAGCTAACAGACATTCAGCAATGGCCCGTTTGCTTTGTGAGATTATTTTGGCTGTGAAACTGCTCTGTGCCTGAGGTTGGATTTCTGTCTCCTACTGTAGTCTGATGATCATGGTGGGGAACTGCTGCAAGGGAGTTCTGTTTTTTTTCTGGAGTGTGAGAGCTTAACACTTTGGAAATGGGACTGTGTGGGACATATTGCCAAGAAAGATGAGAAATCTGCACTGAGAGCTACGTCTAAGGGATTGGAGGCAGTGCCCCAGTAAGACATGGGCTTGTGGGACTGAAGGTTTAGGTGCAATATGAGACAGTGTGGCAGGGAGAGATCCTTAGCATGTTTGTAACAACGTTTTACAGCCTAATAGGCTATATAGGAGAAGTTAAAAGTACAGCATATAAAACCAGAGAGCACTCTATTTCTGGGTAGTATGGGAACATCAGCCACAATCCTTGTCTCATGCTTTGCCTGAAGGCTTACTACACATGTCTGTGGTGCTAGGACTAATAGTGCTAACTGTTTTAAACACTTGCCTCTCCTTGTTTTAGCAGTGACCAATTCCTGGAGCAAGGGGTCATTTCCCTCTATGGAAACAACACTTTTTCCAACAACACTAAACAATACTTTAGACTTCTGGATGCCTGTTTAGAAAAGGTTCATGATCCAATCCTACTGATTTGCAAAGAACTTTTCCCAGGACCAATTTACCAGGTTTAAAAACAATAGAGCTGTGAAGCTTTTGCTGTCCTTACTGAGTTGTATTAGCAATTATATGAGCAACTCTGCATATTTTACCTCCTCTTCTGTGCCCTGGATCTTCTCAAATCAGCTTAGAGGAGACTTCAGAGAGGCAATGTTAAGAACTGCCTTGTAAGTGAAAGTCTGTAGTCAAAGGCTGCCTCAGTCTGTTCACTTTTCCTTCCCTTTTGAGGAAAGACAATGGAGCTGAGCAGCAGCAGTGATGGAAGTCAACGCTTCTAAATGAAGAGCAGTTATGAAGATCTGTGTTTAAAGGAGGATGGACAGTGGTACTTGACTGACAGCCTCTTATATACCACAATTTTGTAGGTCATTCAGAATGTATTGATTGCTAAGAAGTAGCCTCTGAGCTGAGTGGCTTTTTTTCCTTTCTCATTTTCAGGTTTGTATTTATTATTGCAGTAACAAATATTGTGAGAACAGCTTATACGCATGCCAGTCCATCTGAATGAAGCCAGAAGGGGTCTTTACGACTCTGTTTTTCTATGTGTTAATGTGGCAGGATGACTGTTTCAAGCAGGGCATATCCATGTCTGTGCATTTTCTCACTTAATTTTCAGCGCAGTTATTAATTGTGAAGTCTCAATGGTTTTCCAGTGTAAGGTAGGTAATGTATTATTGTAGCTCTTTAGTTAGTGATTAGAGCTGAGGTTGTCTGTTGAGCTGTCATGAGGACAGCACAGCCCAAGGGCTTGCCTACATGTGCAATGGAAAAGAGGCACATTAGAGGCAAGACCATGGTGGAATGGCAGTTACACCCTGAAAATGGAAGTGGCAATGCAGGTTGTTTCACTTATGGTCTATCTTGCTATGAACTCAACCCAGGAGCACAGCGTTTTTCCATAAGAAGCTATGGCTCTGTTATTTGAAAGCCAGAGAGTCTTAAGAAAAGTTTTCACATGAAAAGGCTATGAGATATACTCAGCAAAGAGTGAGCAAAACCTCACAGAGATCCTGCTTTGTTCATGGATTGAGTATTCCTCAGAGGTAAACCCACAGTTTCCATCAAGCTGGTTGGTGGCTGGAGCAGGAGAGACTGGGAGCACTGGGTTTTCGCAGCCTGGAGAAGAGAAGGCTGTGAGAAGATCATATTGCAATCTAATGGCAGGGAGAGTGTACAAAGGACAGAGCCAACATCTTCCTGGAGGTGTTTAATGACAGGATGAAAGGTATCAGAGACAAATTGCAACAAGGGAAATTCTCATTAGATATTAGGAAAGAAAAATTGATCATAAGGGTGGTGAAATTTTGGAATAGGTTAGCCTGAAAACAAGCTCAGCTAACTAACCTGACCTTAGAGGACCTTGCATTGGGTGGGAGGTTGCACCAGAGAAGCTCTAGATTCCTCCCAAACTAACTTTTTCTGTATTTTTTGCTTCTAGATTTCCCATGATCGTGCTATACAACCTAACCACACATTGATAGTTCCTGTGCCTTTTGGAGAACCAGTATGGAAAGCCCAGTTGATGAAAAACGCTGCTATATTTAATGAAGCCTGCTTATGCCTTCTGAGCAATCCTGAGGAAATAGCTATTGCAGAGAGGGAGGCATGCTGCTGAGTTCAGTGTGAGCAGGTTCCAACTGTTCATTGTGTAAGTATTTTAGTGGCAGTGCAAAATTTGCTGATATAAATCAAAGTGCTCCTTGAAACCCGGCAAATAACAAGTTCCACCGTACTTTTAGCCCCTACCAGCAAGAGGCAACCACTCCCCATAGAGATAAATACATCCCTGTGGCAGCCCCAACAGCATTAAACACAACCCTGTGCTTCCTGTGCTTCGATCCCATTTCACACTGTAAGTCCAGAAGGAGGATGGCTTTTTTCATGTTTGCAGATATGCGGTAAGATATGTCAGGACCATCATGAAAACCATGCAAAAAGGAAACTGTGGCATGGAAACAATCTCCCTCACATCCTTTCTTGATGTGCTAAAACTAACTTTAAATGAGTTGGGCTGGGTATGACAAGTAGTGCAGAATGGGATGGGTGAGTTCACCATACTTTTCCATAGCGCTGCCTTGAGGGTTCCTCTTTGCCAGTTAGTTTCATATGACTGTTTCCTTCACTCCTGCAGATAAGGTAACATAGAAGCTATCCATCTGAACAGAGTTCCTCAGTAGCAGATGATAGTTATGCTTATGGGGCTGGAAGGAGCTGTGCTGGATCTGTCAGAAAGCAGCAGCAGGAGTTAAGGTAATATTGCCAAATCTAACAGAAAAATGTGGAAACAAAACAAGCAGGCGAAAAAAAAGTAAAAAACAGTAATTCCAAACCAGAGTCTAAATCACAGAAAACAAAGGGCGTGCTAGTTGTCGACGAGTTCTGGTCTGCTAGGATTTCTTTTTGGGCATGCTGGCATGGGTGGGGCAATGGATGTAAGGCAGGAACCATAAATTTAACACTGTTTCTGTGTTGCTGATTCTGAATTTAAATCACACAGCACTTAACTGTTGTCAGCTATAGGGGACTGTTGACTTCCAGTCCATTAACAAAATGATACAATGTCCCAGACTGGAAATAAAACATCCTTTGGAACTTGTCAGGTTGGGTTAAACAGCTGAAGCTGGAGGCTCCTGAAGGCTCCCTGCAGTTGTGCAGTGGCTGGGACTGGATCCGGTGTCCTCAGCTTGTAAATCAGCTGTGAGCAAGGGAGCTGGAGGAATGGCCCATCAGCTGTGTGCCTGGCAGGGACTGCATGGCACTGCCTACCTCTGATGGCACAAAGGACTGACAGCAGGGTCAAAGCAGCCAAAAGCAGTGTTCCCTGGGCTGTCCTCTTTTGCAAGCAAACACAGACTAGCCCCAACAGTCTCTTCCTAAATGCTGCCCCTCCAATGTTTTTCAGGGTGTTTATTTACTTATTTTGGCCTACAGTACATAAGAAACAGTGTTGTCTTCCAGAGGGAAATGCATCACAGAAGGCTCTGTTGGTTGGTAGATCACAAACCTTTCTCTACCAGTTGCTTTAAATTTGTGATTTTTTCACTGGCCGTCTTAGGAAGTGTTATTTGGAAATAATTTGGTGCTTTGAAAATTGTTTGAGAAGTCCTGTACGGTTAGGAGTTGTAATAAAGACTTTCTGGGCTCTGCTCTGATGTAACTTTCCTTGTTTAGTAGTGCTCTTTTTCCGTGTGACACTTATTTACATTTTAATGGTGGGGAAACACACTGTATAGCACTTGCTTCATGTTCTCCCTAAGCTTTTCTTGTCCAAATATGTGGATGACAATTTTTATTTTAGACTTTATCAGACTATAATTTTTTTATTTGTTGTTGGAGGTGGAATGAGAACCAAACATAATTTTAAACTTTACTTGATAAATTTTAACCACACTTGTGGTTTATCATCAGGTGATGGCAAATAAATAAAAAATTATCTTTGTATGGTGCAGCAGGGGTGGGTGTGTAGCGCAGTATTTTTCATCTGTTTTTCGGGTTTCTCAGTGCTCAGTCACACTGAGTGTTTTGGAATGCTGCTCAGTATTGTTATTTTTTTTCCCCCATGATTTTCATAATGACACCTAACATTGTTTGACAACAACATTTATCTTCAAGCATCCTGCTTTTGTCCCATCTTTGTGCTGATAGGCTCAACCCATGTCTAAGCCCCCTCTGCTAATATTAATGACAGGCTGTAGTTCTGTGGAAGCGCTCTGGATGTTGCAAGAAATGAGGGTGGAAAATGGTAAAATTTATGTTCCCAGCTACATTTTGCTGAGATGTGCTCAAATTGCTTCTGTAGCACTGGGAACCAGGAGTCTGTAGAAGAGAGAAAGAGGAAAAAGCTGTGTGCACACCTGTAGGTATGAGGGTGGGCCAGAATGTGAGGACACTTGGAGTTAACAAACATTGTATTTGCAGAGTGAGTGTGGCCAGGCTTTGCTTCTAGATGTACCTATTTTGGTAACTTTTTTTGGCCTTTGCCTCAGGGAATGATGGAAAACAGAATTCTTGTTACATTTTTCTCAATTTTATCACTTAACATAAGAANGACAGAATTCTTGTTACATGAGAGGATTTAGTTTTCTCAATTTTATCACTTAACATAAGAATAACATGCAGCTAGGGACAGCCTACGTGCGAATGAATAAATAATTAGCAGAAGTATGTGGGCTGTGCCCTTACAAAGCTCATTTGAATCTCAGACCAGGATAGGAGCAAGTTCACAATTGTTCTTGCACCACAGCTGTCGTGTCTCCCTGTCAACAAAATTCCCATGTCTTATTTTGGGCCTTCCTCTGTTGTGTCTATGCAAATGCTCCTCTGCGAGGAAAGGAGAAACCTTGGACTTGTGTTTGCATTAAAGGTTTTGTTTTACACTTGCACTGGCTTTTCTGTATAGAATTCTTCGCTTCCTCTGCTCTAAAATGCCAGTGTCTTCCTTTCCTTGAAATTGTCTCTTCTGAAAACCCTTTTGCAATGTTACATATAAGACTGCTACATAAAATTAAATGGTATTGTATTGTCTCAGTCTATTGTTTGTCTTGCAGCTCAGGCCAGGTTATATTCTGACTAGGGACAAGGCAATTACATGAGAATCTAGTGCTGACTGTACAGTGTTATTTTTTATTACAGGCGGAATAATAGGCTCAACCTTCTGCCAAATGCCCTTTCTTTACCACACCCTTCTTACCTTCTTCTGTTTGCATAAGATTAGTGAAGTATAGAGAATGTTTAATTAAGTTTAATTGCATGACAGCTTAAAAGTGGGAAGGTAATTACTCATTTAATTATTGTGCTGCTTCGTGCTTAAAGTGTGTGTATAATTGCTCTTTTTATAAGGACACTCTACTTTGCAAGCTTGCATGAAATTATAACAGCCTCATACCTTTTGCTCCTGTTTAAAGTAAAACTAAGCAAGTAACATCTGTAAAACAATTCTGTTACCCCTGGCCTTCTCCCTTCTCTGTTCAGTTTTGATGGTGTCATCCTCCTTCCATGACATTTCTGTACTGGGGAGGGGCTGTAACATTAATCATATTTAAACATGTACCCCATTGTCTTTTGAGTATTTTTCATTAACGGTTGTACAACATGTTGAGAACGTGGGATTGCAGACATGCCGGTGTAAATTATTGTTTCCTACACTGTCTTCCTTAATTATTTCTACAGTGGCAACCCAATAAATCATGGAATTTGATTGTGTGAAACAGTCAAAGGTTAAGTGATTCCTAGTTACGAGTGCTGATAGGAGACTTTTCCAGTGTGCGTAAGGGCTCTCAAAGGTATCTAAACAAGCGCCCTTCTTTGTAACAGTCCATTTCTCTTCTGCCCTTACTAGTACTAGCAGTAAGGCTGAGATACTGAGTTTTTGACAATCCAATAACTCCTGGAGCAGCTAACCGTGATGTCCAAAAGATGATTTCCCAGTAGAAGTCACCAGAGTGGAGAGAAGCAGAGCAGTGAAGGAGAAAGCCAGCTATTCAAACACAATCACTTTAGTAATTGCAAGGGGACTCAGGCTGAGGTAGTTGCAGGCTCTATAAGATTATTTTTTGTTTAAATAGCAAACAGTTAGATTACGTGAAAACCCAGTGCAAGAAGTCCCTCTGTAGTTATTAGGCAAGCAAAAGAGTTTCCCTAACTCTCTCAAGGTTACTGTCAAATTAATTTCTGTATTGGTGAGTTCTCTTACCTTCCCCAAGTGAGAAGGAAAAGGGGTGTGTGTGGCAGGGGGTTGTTACGGTAAGTCAGTGCTTTTCTTTGGTAACCCTCATGTGATGCATCTGAATTCAGCCAATGCAGTACTGTGTGATACCTCCCTGCCAGGGAACTAAAGGGCTCGAGCTGCGCAGGCCCAGAGGGCTGTACATGTCTGGAATGGGGCTCCTCTCCAGCCTGCAGCTAGCCTGGTTACTGCCTGTGTGCTTCTGGGCGCTCTTCCCCCTTTTGAGGGGAAGGACATCTAGAGTAATTCAGGCCTGTCCTCTTGGGGTAGCCCAGAGCCCCTGTGGGCTCTCTCTCCTGTGCAAGGGAGACTGTTCCTTGTCACTGTGAGCTGTTTTCAGCCCTCCCTTCCTCTTGGTATCCGTATCCCTGTTACCTCTCCTCATGCCCTCCCAGCCTTGGATACTCCCAGAGCTTCTCCACCTTTTCAGCATTCCTCCTGCAGTTTAGGCCTTTATTTCCAAGTCAGTACTTGGAGGAGACAATTTGGCATTTCAGTAACCCTTTAGGAACTGCTGCCATTCAGACCATATACTTCCCATTGTGTATCCTATCACCATTATGGAAACTTTTGTCAGCAAGATAAGGTTTAGTGATAAGGCTGTAAGCACATTTGTGGCTAGAGCACTGGAGCAAGACCATTTTAGTTAAAATACATGACATTCTTTCTTGCCTAGTCTTTTTACTACTGTCAGTGGGGAAAAATACATGCTGTTTCCACACAAGAAAACAAGAGACCCGAACTTCATGTTTGGATATCTCAGCTTTTGTCAGATATTTGAAAGACCTCTGGTTACATATTGCCTAGTGATAAGTAATTCTGACCAGTGGGTCTGCTGAGGGGGTGGAGAGGTAGGATTTAGAGGGTGCTGACCTGAGAAAACAGGTTTCTTTGCATGGTCTGGAAAAGACAGTGGGAAGCTGGTGTTTAAAAATGGGATAGGGGGAAGAGGAGGGTTCCAAACTCAGCAGGGCTCCTGATGTGTTTGTTCAGACAAGGAAACTACTGCTTTGCACAGGGCCAGGCCAGCCTCTGATGAGCTCCAGAGCTCTGGGGGGAAGCATTCCTGATAAGGCAGCTCCATTTAAGCACTGACTCCTGGCGCCACGTGATACAGCCAGCTCTCTGCTCCCTGCAAGTCAGCATCTCCCAGCTCACGATGGGGTTCTAGAGAGCTTTGTGGAGAGAGCCGCTTTGAGCAATGAAGCAAGTAGCCTGTCTTCTCTATGGCAGTAAGCTTTTGAGCCAGCAGAGCCTGAAAGTAAAGGTAGGGTCTAGCAGAGCATAATGTTTGCAGCCTAATGCTGCTGTTTAATCCATGTTATGCTTTTACTAAGAGAAACAGCTGTGGCAAAATGAATTTTTTACTTTATTTTAATCGCCACCAAAAAAGCTTAGCCACAGGGTGTGCAGATGTGTGGGAGCAAATGAAGTTGTGCTTAGCTGGTGTTGAGGTAATGATATATACCAGTCAGAATTGACTGAAATGAGTGAAATATGAATGTGTTGACATTAATGCTGAATTAACCTTATATAAAGACTGTTTTGGGAATAATGGAGTCTTCATTTGATGAGTGCCAGATGAGCTTGACGTTCTTCTGCTAGGTGCCACCTGAACTTCCTCTGCTGATTTGGTTGTTAATTTGGAAAAACAGAAAATGAAGTGCTGATTTCATTAGCTGTGTGACCTGGGGATTCATAGTATCTGGAAAGTTCTGTTGACCATCCAGAGGCTGTAGTTCTCTGAATTTGGATGTTTTATTAGTACTTAAGTGCTCTCTGCTGTATTTAAGAGGAGTTTCTCTCTCAGGGTACAGCCATTTATCTAAAAAGTAGCTATGAAAAATAGACATTGCCTGATGGGGGCTGATAAAGCATTACTGCAAAAACAATTATAGGTAAAGAACAGTAGCTGGAAATGTGCTTGAATACTTTGCTAAATAAAGACCTGAATCCTCAATTTGACTTGGTTGAACAAATGAATTTATTTTTTTTTACAGAAGAAAAAATAATTAAAATCTTTCGTAATTGGCGTTTTGCAGATAATAATTAATGTCACAGTGTCAATAAAGCTAATAAGCGTGTTATGCTCTTGAGATGCTTTTTGATCAGAAGTTCTGTTGGCAATTGTGTTTTTTTGATAAAATGGGCTAATCTTACAGGCTTTTTCTCCCTGTTAATTTTTTTTGTGTGTGCATAGTGCGAAAAGCAAATGCTCACCTCAGTGTAAGTCGCAACAGGGCAGCGATGATTTCTATTTCTTTTTCCCAGGAAATTAAAATCTTCTCTTATACTTCATGTTGAAAGTATAAAAAGAAGTTGATAAATCCAATGCCAGTGATTTTCTTCTCTGGAAATGTCACACAGCTTGAGTTGAAATACCTATAGAAATAGGTATTAATAGATGTTATTACCCTGATTATACGTGGTTTCTTCCAAAATGTAGAAATAGTGTGTTGGAAAAGGAGAGGTCATGGGAAAATGGTTCCTTGTAATTTTGGTCTTGGAAAGCATGAAGCATAACTGAAACTTCTATCACTCTTCTGGAGGTGGGTCCAGTTACCTATGGGTCCGAAGGAGCAGAAGAGATAGGGTGCATGTGATACGGGCTTGCTTGCCTGGAGAAAAGGGATTAATCTTGCACAATTACCCAATACTGTTATTTCTGTCAAGTGAATTAGCTTTATAATTTATGATCTTGTTTTACTTTTTATTCTGAAATATTTCAGGGGCACCTGATGCTCTGAAACTTTCTGTTGAACAACTCTTATATTTACATGATTCTCCCATACATAAGAAGCTGAAAACAAACCAGTTTATCCTAAAACTTACTGGATGCAGTAGCTTGGCAAAATTGAATGCAAAGAGGTATTAGCCTTCTCAGATGTTGCTAGCCTGAAGGATAAACGTTGTTCCAGTGTGGTCATCGGTGCTTGCCATCTGATTAAGTGTAGGTTTATTAAAGTTGAGGTGGTGGTAACTTTGCCTTTATCTAGGAAAAAGTAGCTTAGATCTCCTGAAGTGGCCTGTGTGCTTCTAGGCTGGTCTACATGTTGTCTTGATCTCAACAGCTCTTTGGGCGCTTTACTTTGTCTTTAATGACAGTCATACAATTCTGCTGGTCAAATTCTCATCATTTTTCCAGACACAGTGCCAGCCACTAGGAGTGTGTCCATGACTGCCCAGTCCTCCCAGGGTTCTCATTTGTCAGGGTAAAGCTGGTGTCCCCAACACTGGTGCGGGACCCCAGAAAGGAAAAACTGCAAAAGGGGGAGAGGGGGTTAGGCAGGAGAGCTCCCCAGCTCTCGTTGTGGGGGACGAGTCAGGGAGAGGCTGGCAGAAACTGCTGTGCAGTGTGAGCAGAGGAGGTGATTTGTTGAGAGAAAGATGAGGGGAAAGCAAGGTTTTCAAAGGGCAAGTACTTACAAAGATTAAATGTTACAGAGCTTGATCTGCAGCTGGTAAACAGCAAAATGCCAGGGTGATATTTCTGATGTGAATGTCTCTGCAGATTAACAGTAATTAAAGCTGGGCTTAGTCTGCTTGGGGCTTTCTTTTCCCTCAGTGTCCACATGCTTACCCATTAGTGTTAAGAATCAAGTGTATTAATACCATTTTAAAATGATTTGGGTTTTTTTCTGTATAAAAACTGTAGTAGATTATGGACAAAATCTGTACTGTGTAATCCCAGTTGCTCCAGGGTGACTATTTGCTGGTCTGTATGTTATGGTACTTCTTTTTAACTGCATCTCTTATTTATAATCGCATGTATTTATGATATATTGTGCTTAAACTTCCCCACGCAAACCACTCCAAAGTCGCTAACATCAGTTAGAGTGGTAACACGAGTCGCAAACAAGTTGCATATCTGTTGACAAAATTCTCTTTTGCTGTAGAACTGCTTTGGAGATTATTTTTTTCTGGTTCGTTTTGTTGTTTGTTCGGGTTTTTTCCCTTCTGCTTCCTTCACTTTTTTTCTTCTTCCAAGAATATTTGCATTGAGAAAGAACACCATTATGTCCGGACGATGCTCTTTTTATGCAAGATGGCTTGCACTTAAGAATATAGAATTCATACTGTTGCATGCTTGTTTGAGTGTGTAGAATTGTGACCTGCACGCTCTCACTGAGTAATTCCTCCCCTTGACCTGGACCCTGATGTGATTACAGCTGAGTCTTTGTGTGTACTTCCCCCCCACCCCCCCCAGCATATGAGAAAATAAGACTCTGCTATCCTGGACACAGCTTTCTGGCTTATGTATAACAGGCAATCACAAGGTGATTGTATCAGAAGACTAAATCTAGGGACGAGGATTGTAGCCTGAACCACTGTATTAGCATAGTATTGCATATGTATATATTCTAGCACCATCTAGCAGTTTTCCAAGGTAACGTCTATAATAATATAACATAAAATGTGATTTTCATATAACAAGAGGTAAAGCAATGAGTGAGAAGGAAGAAGAGGAGAAAATAGAAATACAGAGGGAATAAAATCGTCCTGATGGTAGCCTGGCTTTACTCAGAAGAGTAAACCTTTTCAGAATGGTTTCCTGGAGTGGCAGCCATTCAGCAATTCATGAGAGCAGGGAGAAAGCCAAACTCTATAAAACACTATCTAGGGCTTTCATTGTGCAAGTGGCTTTAAGAAATGTCTTAAGATGACACCCTCAGTCACTGGTGCTTTTTCTGCTAATGCGTTAGCAATGATGACTTTATTGGTGGCTCCTGGTGTCAACCATTTCCCAGTTTGCTCTTAGAGAAGCTAAGATTTAAGATTTTAATTTGCTTAATCAAAGTTCATACGTAGTTTAGAAAGAAAACCCTACCGAGTTATCCCTCATGCCAAGCCTTATGTGCAAATGTAATCTTATAAGACTGTTAGATCCCATTTATTTCCCGTTCCTGCTAATACAAGTGGCATTTGGAGTCAGGCAGTTACAGTCTGTCTGTTAAGTTCTACTGATAAGCAAGGTCATACCGCCAAAGTATTTGTACTTTTCGGACTGTCTCTTTGGCCACTTTGCTGTCTTCCATGTGATAACTGTGACTCCTCAAACAGAAAGAGGGTGGCGTTCTGAGTCGCAACAGTGCAAAGCTGAAGTTTCAGTGACCAGGGCTCTTCAGGAGGCACAGTGAGTCTTCCTGAAACCCTTTATCTTGAGTAAAGTTGCTGTGAGAGCAGATCGACACAACTGGTCTAACGAATAGTTAAACTGGCAGAAAACTAACCTCATAGAAATCCTTTTTCCCCGTGAAGAACATAAACGTGCTCAGCAGATATGCTCTGTTCATCAGAACCCCGTTAGACTGTAATTATGTTGTGGTGGTGGGAGGAACATCAGTGGATTGACTTTAGGCAGTTTTGAATAAAAAAATGAGTAATGCACAAATCATTGCACGTGACATGGGATGTGAAATGAGACTCATGACAAATAAAAAAAGGCTGTGATTTTTTTTTTTTTTACTGACCATATAATACTTCTGAGATCCACCCTGTTTTCACTGCATGTAATAGTCAAGTAAAGGGTAGAGAGATAGCACAACAGTTGCTAAAAGGTTAGGATATAAATGCTATAAATATTAGTTTGCAAGACAAGGCTGGGTAAAGGATAAGGTTGTCATTGTTTTGGAGGCAAGAGATAAACACAACCAAATAAATAAACAAAAAAATCTAGTCACATAGTATCAGACTTAAAAAAAAAAAGTCCAAAACTTTATTTTATCATAACTAATAAAACTAAATTCCTATAGCTTTAAAAAGTGAAACAAACAAAAACAACAACAACAACAACAAAAACCCAACCCAAAATAGCAAACCACCAAAAGAAAAAACCAATCCCTGAACAGGCAAGTTTTGGGATCTCTGTAAATCACAGCTTCCTCAACTTGTTTCCAAACAGGCAATTCAAGACTTCAGTGGTTGTCCTTCTGATGAGTGTTTAAATCATCAAGCCCTTATCAGCACAGAGTAGAAAACTCTCAGCAGATTTATCCTGCCATTTCATTTGAATTCAGCAAAACCCATTAGCACAGTCTCATTTTCCCCAGAGTTAGTGTAGCCGTTGTATATTCTCCATCTCTCTTCTTGGGGTGGGAAAGGCTTCACTCTGGGGCAGTCCTTTATAAAACTTAACCTGATTGTTTCGCAGTAGAGCGTAGCCTATCACTTAGTTGTGCTGTTGGCCAGGGGCCAGAGGGCTTAGCACTCTGCTTTTAATGATCTTGTCTATAATGTTGCCCTCGTTCTTATGGGCTTATCCAAGAAAGCACATGATATAGCTACTGTGCTCTGACTTTTTGGTTGTCTGTTGGCCATTTTACATGAGTGTTAATAGGATTTTTTGTTTTGAAGGAAACTATTAGTTTGGGTGGTTTTCTGTATGCTCCCAGTCAGTTTCTTGGATGAGGCTGCAAGCTCAGAAAAAATATGGTAATAGGTGTTTTGACAAAAGGTGGGATGTTAGGTAAAAGGCATTAGGGTTTACTTATCTATGTATCTATGTTCCTTGGTAGTTTGGGGCGTCTTGTCATTGTCATCTGTAGTGATTTCTCTTGTTTCTGTAAGTGAACACAGATGGGGCATGTTCTTTTCTTGCAAAGTGCTAGAAACGGTACCAGCAGACAAAGGAACTGCACTGGTCTGCTTTGTCTTTTGGGCAATGGTAGGAGCACCTGAGTGATGTCTCTGAACTGTTTCTCCAGCTGAACTGTGGTAACTTTTGGGACATAGACTTCAGAACCTTGAGCCTATCCCAAAACAAGGGCTGCGATTCCATTCATCACTCCAGAAAGGCAGAGAACTTCTCACACTTGACCTGATATGCTACTCTTTGTGTCCCTGTAGTCCCTACAGGTATCTAAGAGCTGCCTTTTCTAACACATTGTCTGTCATAAAGCAGTATTTTACCAAGTGAGGAATGAAAGTCAAAACCTTCAGCTTCAAAAACGTGATAATTGCTGATGCTTCCAGACTCTCATGTCTGACCAAAGTCCAAAGATCTCCTTCCCTACTGCGTCTTCCAAAACTGCTCAAACATGCTAGATGTTATCTTTTTGTTACTTCTCTTGGTGCAAATGAAAATGTGGCAAGCTTCCAATTCCTAAATTCAAATATGGTTTGAGAAACTATTTTTTTTTCCTGTGGCATCTTAGTCCACAGGGGAAAATTAAAAACATGTGCGTTAAATCTGAATAGGAATGGGAAACAGATTGTCATCTTAACATGTTCTTGCCTTTGAGACTAGCTGTTTTTGTCACACCTGTGATTGAATTCTGACATCAGGTATATTTGGTTGTTTGGACCTTACAAGGTTACAAGAGGAGGGAAATACATTTCTTTCCATGAATTGTGAAATGACATCATGATGCCTTTCTAGATATTCTTGACTGGAAAGGGATTAGACTCAAAGGTCTTCTGGTATCCAGGAGAACCAAATTGGCTTGGCCAATAAACCTGCACCCAGGCATTGGATTAACCCAGGGTCTACAATCCGCTCTGAATATTCCTCTGCTATCTTAGTCGGAGGAAAACAAATACATTTTACTTGGCACATTCTGATTCACTGTACACATTTGTGCGCTCTCTTGTGGAAAAGACTTATTAGCTTAAGGGAAATTATCAGAGTCTGCATTGTTTACATAGTCTGGAGTTCTGTTCCAAGTGACTTCCAAAAAACTAATGACTTCCTGATACATGTTACACATACTCTGTCCCTTGTGTGGAACTGCAGTGACTTGCTGTAATTCACGGCCTAAAGATTGTTGTGAGGGAAAAGTGGTCCCATGTTGGCACCAGTTTCCATATCTCCGTTGGACTCTGTGATGTGATGATGATATATTACATTACTTAGCCTAGCCGTCATTGCTATAGTAAGGATAACTTTTTTTGTCTTGACTACTTAATTTATCAAAAAGTTTGGAGCATGAAAGAAGCATTGGAGTAAGTTGCCCCAACATTAGGCAATTTCATGCCTGTGAGCAGCTACTCATTATATAGAGTGACAATGTGTGCTCGCAGCCCAGAAAGCCAACCGCATCCTAGGCTGCATCAAAAGAAGTATGGCTAGCAGGTCAAGGGAGGTGATTCTGTTCCTCTACTCCGCTCTGGTGAGACTACACCTGGAGTACTGCATCCAGCTCTGGAGCCCTCAGCATAAGAAGGACATGGACCTGTTGGAGCAGGTCCAGAGGAGGGCCATGAAGATGATCGGAGGGCTGGAGCACCTCTCCTATGAGGACAGGCTGAGTTGGGGTGCTTCAGCCTGGAGAAGAGAAGGCTCCAGGGAGACCTTACTGTGGCTCTTCAGTACTTACAGGGGGCTTATAAGAAAGATGGGGACAAACTTTTTAGTAGGACCTGTTGTGATAGGATAAGGGCTAGTGGTTTTAAACTAAAAGAGGGTAGATTCAGACTAGATATAAGGAAGGCATTTTTTACAATGAGGGTGGTGAACACTGGCACAGGTTGCCCAGAGAGGTGGTAGATATTCCATCCCTGGAAACCTTCAAGATGAGGTTGGACGGGCTCTGAGCAACCTGATCTAATTGAAGATGTCCCTGCTCATTGCAGGGGAGGTCAGACTAGATGACCTTTAAAGGTCCCTTCCAACCCAAACTATTCTGTGATTGTATCATTCTGTATGGCCTGAGCAGTTAAAGGTGACCAGATATGAATGACAGCCACTTTACTCCCTTGCATACTACCTGGCTTGAGTAGCTGGCATACTTTGACCTCTCGGATCAAATGAAACATTCTTCCTGAGGGGTATCACAGCCAGCATATCTTTCTAGGTATTTTCAGATTATTGAGCACAAATAAGCTGTGCTTTTAGCTGGGACCTTTAGACCTGATAAGAAACAAGCTCTGAGTATTAATTAAGCAGGTCATCTGAATAGAAGGTGAGGATCAGTGAAGCATACTGTAAGTTCCGAGGCTCTTTTTGCAACTCTGGTGATGTGGTTACCAGAAATGGATCCACGTATGGATTTTTAGCCTTTCACTGTTACAGGTTATTACTCTCCAGATGGAAAAGTGAATGGTGACTGTCTGGGAAAGGGTTTGGAACTGTCTTGCTGAGGAAGAGTGCTATTTATTTCTCCTCATGGTGTGACTTCTTATGTCCACAGGAGAGCAGAGAGGTTTAAGACTGGTGTTTGGAGATTTTCATTACAGATTTGGTTTTGTAATGCTATTCTATTTTACTTCCTGGCCTCTCTGTTGAGCTTTTGAGTTCAGGACAGTCCTGTGTCTGTCTTCAGTGCAAGTCAGGGAATTACTTGATTTTTGTCAGAAAGCACTGGGTTTCATCTACAGAGGGAATTCCTTGGAATTCCATTGAAAGAAAGACTCCTGAGATGGTTAAGAGGGAAAAAAAAAAAAAGGCTCTAATGCTTTATAAGCTCTAATGCTCCCTCTGCTCTCTTCATCCCCCTCTGGCAGGGGAGTGCAGGAAGGCCAGTCTAAGCAGCTTGGTTGCAAAAAGAGGTATTTCTCCAGCTAGCTGGATAGCTTGCTCTTATCTGGAATAGGTAGTTCCCATTAAGCTCTTGACAGATGAGTTCTAGGCTATAGTTGGAATTCTCCATGGCTGCCAGTGCTCAGTCTGAGCTCTTACCTTATGTATCTAACCATTCAGTCTGTGCACTGGCATATGGTCGTTTCTCCCTGCACTGAAAATTACCTCTGTTATTGGAGCCATGACACTGGCTGTTTCTAAGCTCCATGAGGTGTTGGTAAACATCATGTAAATGAGGTAAATGCTCCCTGGAGATTTTCCACATGCCACTGAACTCTACAAACTTGCTATTCTTGTAGCCCATTTTTCTCAGTTTTACTGCACAACTCCTGCAAAACCCTCCTCTGGAGCCTCTACTGCCTTTCTAGATAAAGAAGGAAGTCTGAAACTAGACATAGCATCCCTTTGCTGCTGCTTAAACTGCAAGTTTCTAGTATTCAGGTAGATAACCCATTTATCTCTAGTTGCACAATGTACTGCTTGCTCACCTTCTACTCCACAATTAAAAGGAAAACTAAAGAAACAGAGCAAACTCTGAGGTTTAAAGTAGGAACAGTAAGTGGAGTGAAAATGAATAAATAAAATATTTCATAAAATGGAGTCTCACTGTGCAACCATGACCTGCTTCTGATGATGTGAACTACTTTGCCAGCCTTCCCAGCTCTTCTTGCTCTCCGTAGTTTCTGGTTTAGTTACTGCCTGGTTTACCTTTGCTGTCCTCCGGCTTAACAGTCTCTAGGATGAGTTTATAACAATCAGCTCACTGAAGAGGAGGAATAGGAGAGTCACTGACTGTATCACTGGAATAACTTTGACAGGCTGGAAATTGGCATCATTACACTTGCATTAACCACTTAGACACACAATTACATGCAATAGGAAGATAAGTGTGTACATAAGAATAAAATTGTTCAGGCAATATCAGGAGAGAATAGAGATGTCAATTAGTGAAACAGTGACTTCCTGTGAAAGGTTTCTTTTCTTTTTTCAGATAGCACATTAACAAGGTCAGCTTTGGAAGCTGGGAGGGACAGAGAGAAAGAGAAGGTGGCCGGGAAAGTACAGGCATTTTCCAATGCAGACAGAAAATTCATTCTCAAAATAAGCAAAGTGACCTGTGGCCTGAAGATTCCTTGGAGGTTTATCAATGACCCTATGGTAGCTTAGTGTTGGTGGGTGACTAGAAGGAGCCACATAGTAAATGCCACGGCAGCTAACAGACGAGTGTGCTGATCTATTGCAAAGGGTAGTTTTTATAATTTCTCACTCTAAAATGAAATCAAAAGAAAAGTAATCCATTTAGTGCCCAATACATCTGGGCCACAGCTTGAGGTAAAATGCTCTCTCATCACCTACCGAGCAGAAGTGAAAAGACTCATCAGTGTTGCGTTTTGAAGACGATTAGATGAACAGTTGCTGTGAGACTGCACAGATGGTTTCACAGTGTACCAGTGTTACAGCTGCAACTTCAGCCTGTGCCTTCAGACGCTCAGGCTCCAGGGGAGTCTGAGGGCTGTAAATGCAGGATGAGCACCAATCTAGTCAGATGATTAAAAGCTTAGGAATTTGGGCTGGTTGCACACATGGGCAACTGGAAGATCCATTAGAGTATTGCCATGTGTCACAGGACTGTTAAAAACAGTGTCGCCCAGTAGGGTTTGGACGGATTTATTTCTCTTTTGGTAAAAAACACGATCTTTGGCATTTAGAATTTTTTCTGGGTTCATGCTTCTCATTGAGCAGATACATTCTAAAGGTATGAATACTTGACAAACTTTGCTCTCCAGCTTTGCAAAAGCAAAACTGAAAGGAGCTGAAGACATTTTGGTACTTCTAATTTAATGTTGCACAAAATGCACATGCTTGCTTCCTCTGGTTTCTAACCGATTTTCCTAATGGAAGAGTTTAAGGAAGGCTATATCATTACTGAACGGCAGCTGCCATAAGTTTGGTTATTTAAATTGAAATTTGTGATTAAAACAATAACTGCTTTCTAGAGATTTCCTGGAGGCTTGATGCTGGAAGGGAAGGCCACAAGTGTCTGATCAGACTGCCTCACAACACCGACCAAAGGATCTCTGCAAGTAATCTCTGCATGAAACCATAATTTCTGTTTTGACTGGAGCATTTCTCTTAAAAAGACAGGGTTTTGAGTATGCTGGTAATAATGTAAGAATAGTGTTCCCTAGAGCGGAACACTTAAATACACAGCTACATTACTCTAGTTTCTTTGAATACTAATGCAGAAGTTCCTGTTGCCAAGGGGAGGAGAAAGGTATGCAAAATAAGCATAAGGCCTAATCTAGTTCATTTAGAGGTGAACACTTTTAAGTGCATAGGTGGGGTTATTGGTGTTGATGGAATTATTCCTGTTTCTAAACCACGTATTCTTGAAAGTCCAGCTGAGTGGAGTATAGGGTGGTCGATTTATAAATGGCTTCTTCATGTGGGGAGGACAGAAGCAAAAAGGAATAATCTGAATTACTTTCTGGATTGGAATAGTTACTTCACATTAATCATTTTGTGGAGGCTCTCACACATCATTAACTGAACTTTAATTCAGTTTGTCTCTATTCACTTCCAAAGCCAGTTAAGCTAAACTAGAGGCATACTTTTACTTATGACTGTAACTCAGTCATATGTTTGTTTAGCAATTGTCTGTGTTGTGCTGTTGCCAAAGGCTACCATTCCTATCCTGGTACAGAGAAGATAAGTGCCTTGCAGCCTTATCAGTCCAGCAGCCCAAACTGTAAAATGGGGTGATTTGACTAACCTTTGTAAGGTGTGCTGAAACCTCTGCCTAAACTCCAAGCCATTGAGATTGAGTGTTATCAGCAGCTCACTTGCTCCCCAGCATCTATTTTACTGATACTCTTCTGCAACGGTTTATATGAATCTTTCAGTTGGTGCTATTAAAAAGATGAGTGATGCATTTTAAACATTGAGGAGATTATTCAGAAGTGGGGGGAAAAAAGTGAGAGAGACAACATTTAAAGGAAATTGGAAAACTTTACTGGGACTTCAGGTGTTCTCTCTGGTATTTGAGGGAAAGATCAACAATCAGTTTTTCAAGAGTTCCTTGTCTGTCTGCTATTGTACCCCAAGGAAAAAAAAAAAAAACCAAAAACCATACCTCTTTTCTGGGATTGTCAAATTCCCTGAATTTTGATATGCAGGCATAAATGTTTTGAGTTATATATTGAGTTAAAAATCTAAGCAGTAATTAAATGGAGACACAAAAAAATCTGTTCTGTGCATTCTCTGTTGCATCTTGAACTCGATACTTCCCCTTTTATGTAATCTTGAACTGGGGTTGTATTGCTTGGGAGACATAATAAGGTGCATCATACCTAACTGGTTAAATAATTTAAAACTAATGACAAAATAAAAAAAAATAACTACTTTCACAGTTCCGTTTCCATGCCACTACAGTAGGTAAAAGAAGAACCTCTCTAGACATGCTTTGAACAGCTGTTCATCAAAGACTTGTGAGCAAGTACTAGAAAACTGAGGCTACTTAATCAAGTCATAGATATAGAGATAATTTCTAGATGTGTTTGAGAAACATGCATTTGCAGATAAATATGTAATTTTGACTGCGCTCATTAAAGTATCAGTCTCAGAAGAGTAAATTTCTCCAACCTCTGTTCCTTTGAAATTGTCCAGCATGATGGTGGTTGTCAGATATTTTGCAAATATTGGTAAATTTTGGTTGTTGATAGTGTACAGTGTCTTTGGGTGAGATATTTGCAAATACTATTATTGTTGACTCCATTTCTATGGTAATAGTGACAAATGTCATCACCACTACTACAGGGAAGCCAACTGAATCCTTTAAATACTCTGCTATTCTATGTCTTTGTGTATTAGTTAAGATCGAAGACTTGTCATGACTAATGAATGCATAGTCCACAAAAGTGGAGCTGGGTTTAAGCTTTAGTAGAAAGAGAAAACATTGATTTACCTTTTTTCTTCCCCCCCCCCCNCCCCCCCCCCTTCTTTGTATCTCATTTGGAAGACACTAATTGCTGTTTGGTTTTTCCCTTTAACTGCTTGCAGTGTTTTCTCTGCCTAATTTTGTGGCTCTTTAGTTGGGGTCTCATGAGCAAACGGAACCTGTATCAGTGCACATCAACTGGTGACCCTATGACCAGGAGAAGCACTGACGATTACTCTGCAGAAATGGGTTTAAAAGGAGGAAGACTTACCATAATTTTTGTGAAGGGAAGTTATGCCTCACAAATTTGATAATTTTTTTTTCCCTTCACTAAAGGGGCTTCAGGGAATGAAGATGCCCACTGAGTTGCCATAATTTGCGTGTCTTTGTCCTTGCATGGATAAATAATTGGTTAAAAAGTGGAAAGAACATAAAAATGGATGATCAGTTTTCAAAGTGGAGAAGTATTGGTGGTGTTAGAGAGAAGTTTGTATTTATACGTTGATCAGGACTGACTCAATCTTGAAAATTATCATGGTCAAAATAATCTTGAAAATGGAGTGAATAGACAGGTCTGTTTATTGACAGTCCCAAGAATGTCAAGATATTAATGACAAAGGCCAACTGCAAAGAATTGCAGAGAAATATTATGAGCTGAAGTAATTGAGTGAAAGAAATGGCAGATGAAATGCTGTGCAGATAAATGTAAAGTAATGCACATAAAAGGAAAACTAATCCTATCTGTACATATCAAATGATGGCTTCTGAGCTGTCTGTTTTCAATTAGGAATCAGATTTTAGCATCCTGATCAATGGTGTGGTGAAAATAGCTCAATTCTCAGTACTATCCTAAAAAGCAAGTAATATGCTGGGTATATTATGGAAACAAATCAAAACAATCCAGAATGCTGTGCCTATTCCTGGTTCTCTCTTCTCAACGTTAAGATAGGCTTCTGGGTATAACTGGAAAACATACATAGGAGGGTGTAATGGAGGTCCTGAAACTTCTGCACAATCAATGATACAGAGAAAGATTCTTCAGGTTAGAAAAGAGGTGGCTGAGAGAGAATATAATGGAGAGGCAGAAACAGGGAACAGTTTGTTAACTTTTTTCTCCTCTAATACAAGAAGTAAGGGATGGCAAATGAGATCAGCAGGTGGTCAGTTCAGCACTGATAAAAAGCAGTAGTTGATCACACAACATGCAGAATTTTCTGAATGCTGAAAGTTTACATGAGTTCAGAAAAGCAATGGGACAAATCCTCGGAGGACATGTAAATACCAAGACAATGCTTCTGGCTCCAGAAATCTCTGAACTGCAATTTGCTGGGGACTGAAAGGGTATTTTGGGGAAATAACACTGCATTTGTCCTGCCCATGTAGTTTTTCTTCTGTGACATACTCCACTATCAGCCAGGCTGGTTTGGGCTACTGGACATGGTAGGTCTTCAATCTAATCTGGTTGTATATTAAAAAAAAAAAAAGCAGCAAAGTGCTTTGACTTTTACTTTGTCCCTTTCCCTTGCAAAAAGTCCCTATGTACTGAAGAATAAGAAAAAAAGCAAAATCTCTTGCTGATTTAAGGAGAACAGATTGTACAGTTTCTTATGCCAATTTCTTTTTGGAGTGTTGCCAAATGGAGAACTATGTGAACAATGGAAAAGGCTGACTCCAGTGATTTTTCTCCTTTAAAAAATAGACTTCTGAAAGCTCATAGGCGCATTCCTGCTTTGCTGGCTATACTGGCAAATGCTATCTTTATTGGAGCATGGATTAGTGTTTCATAAATTTAAGTTTAAAATTAAAACCTGAAAAGGTAATTTCTCCTATCTAACCCACAAGGGAACGGTGTTTTGTTCAGCATGCTGGAGCAGTCTTTTTGTGAAAGCATAGCTAATCTGAAATACAATAAGCTGTATTATTTCCCATTCCGTCTGCTAACCATTTTGTTAGGTTGTCTATCCTTTTACATTAACGTGCTAAGAAAAAAAATATGTTTAATTGTACAAGGGAGATAATTTACACACAATTGCTTCCCTCAAGACAAGAAATTATTTCTATTCTTATTGATGTTCGCTTCTTCAAGCCCATTTCTCCTTTGTATGAAAAGCCACGTGTATGTGTTGGATTTGAACTTACCAGTGACTGCAGAAGTAACAGTCTGGTTGAGCATTGACCTTGTATGTGAACAAAGCATATTTAACCCTTACTGCCATCTCATCCTGGTGGGACCAAGGAGCAATTTCTTATTGCGTATCATTACTAAGCATGGCGCTTTTTGCCAAAATGGCAAAAATGGTTGCTCTTCATCCTCAGCAAAGAAGGTAATCTGAGGTAAAACTGGGGAAAATGCTCATCGGAGAGAGGCATTGGCTGAACAGAAGATTCGCAGTGGTAGGAGAAGCCTGCCTTTCCATTAAATTTCAGTAGTACATCTCAAGTTCTCTCTGCTGAGCTCGTAGCTCTGTGCTGTTGGCGTTTCTGTGGGAGACAACTATATTCTCTGCCTCCTCAGTTTATATTTTGTGATTTGGCTGGAGGAATCACTGCAAATTAATTAACGAAGAGCTAAATGCTTGTTTTCTCCATCATTTCTAAGTTTGCAGAGTAAGAGAATAAACCCAAGAAAACCTGGGAATGATTATTATTTATTAATGTTATTATTACCATTGCTTTTCAGACTGTGCAAACACTTGTCCTACTGTAGGGACAGCCTGGCACTGTCATCTCTGAACTGCTCAGTGGGATTTGTGAATTTCCTTAGAATTTATGCCATATTTATGGGGTTTTCTTTTTTCTGTGAATGAGCAGGAATGCTTTCCAAGCTACAAAGCAATGAACAGTTTTATAGAAAGTGCTGTGGAGAAGTTTATTTCAGAAGATTTCACTCTTTAAGTTTTCCTCTATTTACTCTGTTTTGCTTTCTTCCTTTTGTGTTTTCCTTTACCTGTCTCTGATTCATAGACTATACAGAGAGGTATCTTTTAAAATGCCTGTATGTACTTATTAAGGCCTTGCTTTTTCACAAAAATGTTACCTATATTTTATCAAAGAATGAATAAAATGAGTGAGAGGGAGCAAGAGAGAGGATTGTCAAGTTTTGTTGCTAAAGTGGACTGTACCTTAAGTTTGGGCAATTTTTTGCAGTCTAAGTAGGCTGAAATGGATACTTTTTCTAGTTTTTTTTTCATCGTGTGCGCGTTGTTGATTCCAATGACTGCAAGGGTAATTATTTCTTTGTTTGCCAGGAACATTAAAATTGCTATGGTTTCTAAAGAGAATGTGCTCAGACTTCTTGAAAGTAAGTACACAATAGGCTATTACAGCTGCCTTTTCTACTGGAATTATTTTAAGTAATAGTGGTACACAGTAATTAACCCTTTGTGCTTGAGGATGCACATCATAGTCTCAATCAATGGGCACTTAAAGAATAAAGGGGCAGGGGATGAGCAGTTTCAAGATCCATTTCTGAAAAGTGTCTAGTTGAACTGCTGGGATCGTCAATAATAGTCATCTTTCAATAGCGTATTGGATTTCTCAGACCATTATCTCATGTGTTACGTCAATAAAATACTTGGTTTTACTTACTTTGAAAAATGTGTGGGCGAAGTTATAACTTGGAAGAGTGAGATACCGCATCTGCTGCTGGAGACCACTCTCTTATAAGGGGCAGGTGCTGTGTAGACTTTCCTGACTTACAGCCTTGCCTGAAACCTGGCCAGATCACAGGCCTCCACGTAACTGTGCTAACGTTGCCCCTTCTTAATTTGCCTCACAGATAATTTCCCATTTCTCTTCCCCTGAGCAAAGGTAGCCACTTGACCAAATATGTTGCACTTACTATTTTTCAGCTGAAAAAAATGAGATGCAGATATTTCAATCCGAAGCTGAAAATGGTTTTTGAAAATTTCCAAGTGAGTGTATTAGCTTGCTTCAGCAGTCCTGGATTGGAAAGTATGAAAAACCCATGCTGAAATGCTCATCTTCGGGGCTTCGACAGGCAGAGAATCCTGTGCTTTATACAGAATTGCATCCAACGTTGTTTAAGTTTTAAGCCCTGAAGTCAATGGAGAGACTTCCATGAATGGTTTCATGGAGATGTATGCAATATTTTCTCTGCTTCTGCTACTGGTAAAAAAGCATTTACCTGAAAGGTAATTCCAGACTTCTGGAAAATTCACCCATCTTTAGTGCAGAAGTATAGGATCCTAATTTCAAAATAAAACGTATTTTAAAAGATGCTTGCCATTACATTTTAATCAAACTCACAAACCCAGGTACTTTTCTGTGGTTTTTTTTTTATCATTTTATGATGCAAGAACCTCTAAGCAGATCTCCCTGTGATTGCCCCAGATCTGTTAGGAGCACAACAGATTTCTTCTTATATGGTTAAGTCTGCTGGATGCAAATGTGGAGAGAACCTCTCATTTTCGCTATTTATTGTAAATCACTACTTGTGTTGGTTGTTGCACGTCCTTATTTACACTTCAATTTTCTAGAGCACATTTCTTACAGAGAAAGAAAGAGTAAAGAAATACAAAGCCTGGTGGCTTGGCTGAAGTTTAATGTGTTGTGTACATACATGTTTAATATATTGACAAGATACTCTTTCAAGTCTGGCAACTGTAGACTTTAAGACTATGTTTGCAGTGACAGAGTTTCTATTTTGATAAAATGAGAGCAATAAGCTTAATAAATAGGGGCAAACAATGAACAGGAGATGCTGTTGCTCTTGACAAACATTTATCGTTTTAAGCTGAGTATATTTTTTGCTGTGCATCTCAGCGCTTCATAAAGCTCTCCAGTGAAATCTGGCACTGCTTTGAACGACAAAGAAGCAAAAGGGAACTGTACATTCATGATGGTTACATTTATGGGGCCTGACAAAATCAAAATGTTAAATTACTTGATTGAATTTAGCGCAATGCAAAAACTCTTTGAAAAGTCTTCTGTGCTATAAGAGGCAGAAAAATGGTTAGGGTTGCAAGTGTTAAGTATTCCTGCCTCTTCGAATTTAACTAATTGTTGGCAAAATGTTTACTTGGGATCTGAGATTCTTCTGCACTGGGATTTAAATCATGAGACTCTTCCTGCTGATGCTGTTTTCTTAAAGACTTGAAATCCTGCTGGATAAACAAATTCCTTTTAGCGATCAGATGCATCTTGCACTTGACTGCATCAGTGGTTCAGATAATGACTTTAAAAGGAGATTTTATTCTGTTTTAATGTAATTTGCAATTGGGATTCTATTCCCTTCATTGGGTCATTTATACTGTGTAGTTATAGTAAATAATAAAATGTTGATTATTTATCAGATAGGATCTTAGGTGATGCTGATTAGAGTGGGTTAGGGGAGCTTCCATAAGAAAGCATCGGGTTTTAGGGACCTTTGCCTGGCTTCCTTGTGTTTGGTGTAGTTTGTGAGAAAGTGTGCGTTTGTGTCAGGGGAAAAGATCAGTCAGAACAATCAGGACTCCTGTGGTCAGGGCTCTCACCTGGACAGTAAGAAATCTAAAAGGTTAAAAGTCTGTGGTAAGGACTGGAGAGACTTAAACCTGGATCCTAAATAATATTGCCTATTCTTATTAACCCTTCTAGAGTGCGTATGCTTCTCTAATTATGAAGCTCTACAAAAGGTCTTGGTTTTACATGGAAAATTAAACTTGCACAGAAAAGCCTAGAAAATATTAAACCTTTCCTGTCAGATGTAATACTCAGCACTTTGAAAATTGGCTTGAATTTTAAACAGTAATAATAACCTCCAGACAAATCCTGAGAAGTGCTGCTTTCAGTTTAAGACTTTGCTGGGGGCTGAGCAGCTGGAAAGCAGCTTAGCAGAAAAGGCCCTGGGGATCCTGGCGTGGGTCAAGTTGAACATGAACCAGGAATGTGCCCTCATGGCAAAGGCAGCTCATGGTATCCTGTACATAAGTGGGTCCTGTAGCTGTGTACCACACGTGGCTTTGCAAAGAAGAAAAAAAAACCAACCAAACCAAAACACCAGGATTTCACTGAGATAATTTATTACAGTAAGAATTTTGAGAAAGGGGATCAGAAGAAATGTTCCTGATAAAGCAGGCCTTATAATCCTCTGCCTCACTCTTTTGCACTTGCACATAAAGAAGGAATGCGAGAGGTTTGTGGGGAGGCTGTGGTTTATTACAGTAAATAAATATTCTTCTCCCCCTCAGAGATTTTGGTAGGCAGAAGCCTTGTTGTTGCTAATGTGTGATAGTTTTGCGAGTGCTCTAGCACTGTGCTTGAATCAAAGCCAGAATAAATTTGAAATCAAGGTTTGAAGGTGAATGTTACGGAAAGCCCTCCAAAGGCTCATATTTCACTGATAAAATATTCAGACAGGATCATTTCTTTGTTTGTAGCAGGTTTCTACCTGGAGTGCAACAGATCAAAGTATAAGGTCTGGGTGTAACATGTGGGTAGGGTAGTTCATGTGCTTGATGAGCAAGAGCTATATCACTCAGCTTTTGCTATATAATGTAGTATGTGTTTTGTCAGTCAGTCAGTACTTTCCATACGCATTAGTCTTCATTTCTGCATTTTGGCTCATTTGCATTTTCTCATACTTTACTGGTGAAAAAGTGAACCCTTTCTGAATATTTTACGAACCCTAAAACGCCCATCTCTTTGCCTGCTTTCCTTTGCTATACTCTTCTTTACCTTCCTCTTTAGATTTTTTTTTTAGTTTAGCTGTTAGATTCCTATCTTATCTTCTAATTTCTATTTCTACTTCTCCTATTAGATTGTCTCTAGTTTTCTTTGTTACTACTTTTACTCTTCTCACATTACCTTGTCACTTTAGACCGCTTCCTTTCTTTTGAAAGCAGCCTTAAAACTAATTCTGTGTAATAGGGCGCATCTCAAAACACAGCACTATCCACTCAGTGCTCTCAAAGGTGTGGTTGCTCTTCTCAAAGGCAAAAAGCCTTTGAGAAGAAAAGTCCTAAGCAGCTCTTGTAAATGTTGGCGAGTCTTTCCACCACCACCCCCTGCCCCACTTTCTTTTTTTTTCTCCTCACAGCTCTTATCAGAGGTTTGGATCTAACTGGTCATCAGTGTTAGATGGAAGACAACTATAGCAGTGCAGCTGAACATGAAGTTAATATCCTGAGAATTACTGTCATATAGCAGTAACAGAACAACTAAAACAAGCTCATGAGACCTGAATATTCATTCAGTGCTCTGCGAACACTATTTTGTGGGTCATCTGTGTTGCAAAGCTCTAGGACAAAGTAAAGGATTAAGCTACTGATTCATTCTGTCTGGGACTGACACTTGCCAGTGTGAGAATGGGAATGATCTCTATCATTAAGCTTCGAAGAATCTAGCTGATGGTTGTTGTAGTCTTGATAACGTAAAGATACAGAGAACAAGCAGCATAGAGGAAGTGTGCTTTATTAATCAGAGTGGTAGTGGTTGTGTTAACTGTGTCTAAAGCTCTTGTTGGTTATTTCAGTAGGAGTTTAGAGTATGTTGCATAGTGTTTGGATATGGTTTCAGGGCAAAGGATAAAATGATGGCAAATTTGTAGGGAAAGTTATGTGTCGATATATCTGTCTACATATATGTGTATACACATATATATATTTTAAGACTGTCTGGCAATGGGTGTATAAATCTTTCCTGGAATGTCTTCTGATATTTGGAAAAATTAGGTGACTTTTAGAGAAATGTTGAAAAAGTAGTACTTCGAAATCTGTAGTTATCTCCATGATTGCTTTTTGAGACTGTATACCACCACTGGCATGTTTTTATCTTGCCGCCTT
Organism: Anarhynchus alexandrinus; assembly: GCA_008711295.1. Taxonomy (NCBI): domain Eukaryota; kingdom Metazoa; phylum Chordata; class Aves; order Charadriiformes; family Charadriidae; genus Anarhynchus; species Anarhynchus alexandrinus. Next base: position 3,168,298 of record VUYV01000005.1, read on the forward strand.
ATTCATCATCTGTGCATTTGTCAGCAAAGTCCATCGTCCATTGCACTGTAGAGACGAGGGAGGTAGAGCAAGTTTTCTTTTACCCCCCGCAAGGCATTTGGGTAGATGAAACCCATCTATCCAGGTAGCCTGACAAGTGCAGTTTGTTTCCACAGTATGAAGAGAGGTACTAGGTCTTGCTGTTAGTGAGTGGTGGTGGGTACTGCTGATACAGAGATTTTATGCCAGTCAAGTTATGTCGGGAAGCCCATGAGAGGACAGTAACTTTGGCTACGAAAATAAACATCTGAAACTACCTGTGTTTGAATTTTAATGGTAACAAATTAGTGCAGAGTTCAGAAGAAACAATGACTTTCAGGACCTTCTGGTTATAACAGAAATACAGATGCATTTTTATAGTGAAACTGTGGCCATGGAGTAGTCCTTTTAATGCTCTCTGAGTTTGTGATTTAAAGTGAGGTGAGTGAGGGCTGAGAATAGCCTGTCACTGCACTCTTCAGAACCATTGAGAAGAGGCTATTTGTACATGCTCAAAAGCATAACCATGGAGGAACCCCCCCCCCACTCTCTCCCCCCCCCAAAAAAAGTGGTTAGCTTTGAATAGTTATTCTTGCCAGCTTGAAAGAGAAGAATCAGAACACTATGCAAAAGTGATGATAAAATACATGCAGACAAGTCAGTCTCTGTGGTTGACAGCAGCACACTTTTAAGGAGGTACCTCAGGTACATATCCCTGTGGTGGAAGCAAGTCTTCTCGATCGTGATTTTTTTTTTTTCCTATATCTGGTTTTCACAGCTTTGTGGTAGTTTATCCTTACTGTGCTATTATTTTGCACTCTTTCCTTCTATAAGCTTTGATTCAGCACGAGGTGCTTTGTTTTAATTACTTCTACAGTGCTTGTCTCTTTGTACTAATTAATCTCTCCTCATTTTTGCTGGTTAATGAAGAAAAAGCACCAAACTTCACAGCTCAGTGAATTTGGTTGTACAATCATATACAGCCCTGTAAACCTTCCTAATATTTGTGTCTCTGTCTTGCAGGGATATATTGCAGGATAAAAAGCTGTATAGAGCTAATAGCACTAGACAAGCTTTGAATTAAAAAAAAAAAAAAAAGATGCAGTGCTTTGATCCCCTGAATCAGCACTGGCATGCAAGAGCAGCCATGCAGACAATGACCAGTGAACGAGCAAAACCAGCAAAAACAGACAAGCCACTAATGTTTGCGTTTCATCTCTGATTCTGCAAATATGGCTCCAGTTAATGTCAATGGAAACTGTTTATATATGCATAAACAGATTGCATGCCTAATTAGAGACTGAAGGCTGCAGGAAGTTATTAAAGAAAGTGAGAACATTCACTAGTAAGACACCCTGAAAAGACAGAATAAACTTTGTGATTTGTTTAGGGTTGGATAAACAACTTAAACCAGCTTTTAAAACAAGCAAACAAAAAAACCCCAAACAACCACCCAAACAAAACAAGAGCAGGAAAAAAAAAACACAAAACCCCCCAAAAAACGAAAACAAAACAACCCAACCAAAAGCCCAACAACAAACACCACACAAAAATCAAGGAAAGAAACAATCCCCGCTATGCCTAAAACGGATAGAAACTGACCTTGAATTACTTCTGAACTTTGCAGAAGTTCAGTTTCTCATTCATCATTTATTTAGCTGTCTGCCCAGAATGGAATGGAAGTGATGAAAGAGAGTAACCTGCTTGGGAGAAGGAAACAGTTGTGCTCGCGTTTGAGTGCTGGAAAGCAAAAGGCTTTTCTGACAAATGAAATTCAGTGAAGTATCTGAAGGTATTGAAAGAGCAGATAGATGCCCCAATAATGTCATCTTAATGCTGCTGCTCATCAGAGGCCTATTTTGTTACTGCGATCGACGTCTTTTGCTAGGACGGCCATTGCATTTGGATACCTTTCTTTCTATGCCTGGCTTTTTACTCTGTGAAGGAGCCACTTAACTGTCTTAGGGAGGAAGGACAGGTAGTTGGAAATAAGTCTCTTTAAATGAATTACACCGTGCCTGAGGTACGCAAGTAAGTCACAGCACAGCACAAGTAGCTGCATTCAGTTTGTAGATAGTATGAAACTGCCCGGAGACTGGCAGGAAGGCTGACTTTCATTGCCCTCTCTGAATTAATCTCTCTGTGAAGATTCACCAGCTTCTACACACAATATTTTAGGGATCTGGAACTTCCTATGCAAAGTGCTTCAATTGAATTTCATTAAATAGTAAGTTATCACCCTGAAAGCAACAAATGCAGAAAAAAAAGCAGCCCAAATTTATGTTTTGAGTTGAGAAGGTAGCTGGCTGTTTAATGTCCCAAGAGTCCATGTGCTGTTAGAGAACTTGTGTTTTGCTGTTCTTCTTTCAATTACAGAAATAATTCTCTCTTCCAGGCACAGAATTTGAATCTTTTCCAAAGGTTTTAAATGACTTTTGAACACTCTGACAGAAATTATTGAACATTTTAAAGCCTCTTTCCAAAGCCGAGTGGATCTTTTAGCAGCCTGTGATAATTTTTATGGTCGTGCTATATTGCCTCTTAATTGAAAAAGACTGGAAGTGGAAGATGTAGCAAAGACATAATTTGTCCCATTTCTCTGGATTCTAGAAGGGTTTTTATACTTTGGTATTTGGTTAATTGAAAGATGGTAGAATTGTGGGAAAGAGGAAGATCAGGACGAAATCTAGTTCAGTAGCCTGAATGTCAGCGAATATAATACTGTTCTTTCCTGACTTGCTCGGTGTTCTTGCTTTCTGTATTTATATCGGCATGTAAGATGGAACTTTGCACTTACAGAATGTATTTTGATACATGTAGCTTCCTATTCTTTTTGCAAGGACTCGAGGGCTTTTTAGGTACCATCTCTGTGCAAAGGTTTTATAACATGAAAGAGTTCATACGTTTAAGTCCTGATCATTATGAAACACCAAGGAAATACGACATAAATTACTAATGTAAGGTGAATCATAGAATCATAGAATCATAGAATGGTTTAGGTTGGAAAGGACCTTGAAGATCATCGAGTTCCAACCCCCCTGCCATGGGCAGGGACACCTCCCACTAGACCAGGCTGCCCAAGGCCACGTCCAGCCTGGCCTTGAACACCTCCAGGGATGGGGACTCAACAACCTCTCTGGGCAACCTGTTCCAGTGCCTCACCACCCTCAAAGTGAAAAACTTCTTCCTAATGTTCAATCTAANGCCCTGTTAATAAGCCCTGATAATTTTTGGGCGAAAACCCTTCTCCCTTTTGCAGCGAGCCAGCCCCCATCTGCTCCCAGCAGGCCTGGTGCCGTGTAGGTCATTCCATTGTCAAAGAACCCAAAATTGTGGCGATGACACCAGCCACGGAGCCACATATTAACAGACTGAGCTCGTCTGTTCCTTTCAATGTCATTACCCACAACAGGAAGTAGAGATGAAAAAATAACCTGCGCTCCAGATCCCCTGAGTGTCTGTCCTCTGTCCTTTTCCAGAGGAAGTGAGGATTGTATCAAGTAAAGTAGGCCTTTGCTCTTGAGATTTGATGGTCTGTGCTTTTTTTGGTATCAAACTAATGGGCTTGTTGGCACTTAGCCTCTCAGTCTTAGCTAGTTGGTCTGTCTCGATGTCACCAAACAGCAGGGGCTTCGGATGTCACCACACTCTTGTGACTTTGCCACTGCCTTTCTTCCAGAGGTCCCAGTTCCTATAGCCAGGTTGGCTAGGATGGGACTTGCACTTGTACCTTCTCTGGTCCACTTCACAGTCTGGGCATTGACTGGGAAGCTGCATTTCTTGGTGATTTCAGGTAACGGTCCGGATTTCAAGTGCAGCAGCCAGGGCTGGTGCTGATGTTTCCCACACAAGAGCATCTCTGGGGTCACGCTACAGTCCCAGCACAGGGTGTGAGGACAGGTACAGTTAGAGAGAAGAGGGACTGTTTTGAACTGCTGCAACAGTATTTGCCAGAGCTCATCTTCCAGAGAATTTAAGACAACTAGTTAATTACTGGAAAAATAATTTCTTTTAAGTAATAGAGTTCCTTTTAAGTAATGGAGATATCTAACCCTTTCTAACAGAGTGGTGCTACAGAGAAGCTCTCAGTCTCTTTGTGACTACAGGTCCTTCAGCTTGATGGGACCGGTGTTTAGAAAGTGTCATGACTACTAGCCTAGGTGGCATTTTTGTACCTCCAGACATATCTGCAGAAGGGAGAGGATTTTTTTGTCTTGAACATTTCTCTGCCTTGTAAAATTTTACAATCTCAGTGGAATGTGGGGAGAAATAACTTTGTGTGGCAATCTCTGCTGAATGATATTTAAATACACAGATACTTTATTGATATGGAAATTTATTTCAGAAAACATTGTTCTGTGTGGATTTTTTTTCTCATATCATCATATGAGTGGCAGGATACTGAGTGCTTAATTTGCTCTTGTTACTAGAATTTAATTTTTATTCTGATACAGCAAGGAATTTTACCTCTAAAGTGTAAAATTCTGTGTAAGGTGTTTGCAATATGGAGATTTTTTCATGACTGATTCTTTGTGTGCTCAAGAAAATGCTGGAAACAAAATCTTGTTGTGAGACAAAAGTATCAGTGGCTGTTTGTATGCTTACAAAGTATTTTTTATTGTCTTGCCTACTTAACTTTAAGGGATGAAGTATTTATTTCAGTTTTTATATTGGGGAATTATATCAATCCTTTAGATAGCTACTGAAAGGAAGGGAAAAAAAAAACAACAAACCCAGTCTGAACTGTAACAGTTCAAAAGTGTTGCTAGAGGAATGGCTTTATTTTATTACCTCAGTGAGTATCATAGTTAGTGTTTTGCTTTTCCTTTATTATCTCTGTGACACTAGAATAATAAACAATAACGATACTTTGCTCTTACATGATGCTTTTGTCCATGGATCTCAGAGAGGGTTATAAGAAAGAGGACAGTATTATTACCCTGTTTCAAGATGGAGAAACAAAGAGGTGAATTGAGTTGCTGAAGGTTATCCAATGTGAGAGCTGGCAAAGAAATTCCTACCATCAGTGTCATTTTTCATTAGAAAAAGCTGATTCACTGAGACTTTTCAGGGAAATTCATTAGTGTCCAGGAAATTACGCAGATCCAGAAGCAAATGAAAATGACAGGCAATGTAGCCAAAAAGTAGCTAGAAGTCTGGTGGCAAGGGTACCTGGTGTGGACAGGAAAGACCTAGGTTTCATTTTTAGGACTGAAGTGGAGTTTGAGGCTGTCTCTCAAGGGAATATCCCTGTCCATAGGTGTAGTAGGTTGCTGGACATACCCATCTGTCAGAGATAGTATGGCCTTTCTCAGACGGAGAGCTCAATGAACAGTGGGTCTAGTGAAATGTTTTAGTCTTCTAAAATTGGGTCCCGTGGTCGATTGTTGGTTTAGATTGGATTTTCTGTATGCTAAGGAGTGAGTGGAATTTATAGTTTGCATATCTTTAGTATTGTGAGAAATGCTTGCTCACTGATAAAAATGTAGAGAGGACAAAGTCTTTGAAGCAAAGATAAAGTTTATTCAGGATCAAAATAAATGTCAGCTGAGTCAGGTGCCTCTCAAAAAGAACACACTTACTTACAAAACTCCAGGTATTGATGTCCTGTCCCCTTTTCCCATTGGTTAGGTACTTTAGGGTGCACATTCTTTCACGACTGGTTAGCCTATCACAAACTCGATTCACATTTTTCTCCTTTTAAGGAGTTGTTTTTCACAGCTCTGCTTGTGTTGTCGACACACAAAATGGCTGTTCATAGACCTGCTTGTGTCGTCGACATACAAAATGGCTGAAGCAAAACAATCCCTGAGTTTCATCTCTCACCGTATGTAGGGATGAAAAAATCCAGTGGGCTCTAAGACTTTACAGCTATGAAGACTTTTCTATTTGGCTGTCTTTTTCATTTCAAGTTCACTTTTTGGAACTGCTTAAATTTCAAACGTGATAATGGATTAAAAATACACTTTAAGGAAAAGAGGGAACGAGAGCAGAAGGACAGATGAACACAGACATTCTGTGAGGTCCTGTGTGATATATTTCCTCAAGAACCCCAGGCAGAGTCATCAGAGGGTTTTGGTTTTACCATGATCCATATAGGAAACTTTGGAAACAACAACCAAACAACCATTCCACTTTTCAGTCCAACATCTCCCGTTGATGATTTTGGACAAGGGATCATGTTTACATGGAGAGAAGGTGGTAGGGTTTTTTTTGCCAAAGAAAAGCTGGAAATAAAAATCCAGACTAAACCCCTCTGGTTGACTATTTCATATGGCAAATTCATTCAGACTTGAAAATACAAAGTGCGGAATAACTGTAAAGTTTCTGTTACATTTCATGTATATAAGCATGAAGACAAGAAAATGTTTTGCTCAAAGGAGGCTGGAGCATACGTTGAGCTTTGGGACAGACAGCTGGAGGCAGCTTGACTCAGCAGAGAACAAGAAGATAAATAAAAAATAGCAACTTATTTTCAATAATTCAGATTGAAACTCTGAAGAAGGGCTTTATTTTTATGCAAGTCCTTTGAAGAAGTGTTGGCAGTCTCACATAAGAGAGAGCTGGAAGGTTGTTCAAGGGATCAGTCAAAGAAGCAGCCTTTGTACACCTTTTTATGCTGAGCCCGAGTCAGACAGGCAAAAGAAAAAGAGAGAAAAGAACTTCAGCAGGGAGGGCAAGGACCCAGAATCCTGATCGTGTTGTGCATTGTAGCATGACTGCAGCGGGTAGGGCAGTTGTTTTTTTACTCCCACTTTGCCATTGGAAGGGCAGCAGTAGGACAAAATGGGATGTGAATACATGGCTCATAAAGACATGGTTTGTATGGCAGTGTCCTAAGGGTTAATGGGAAGTTTGGCTCAGAGAGACCCGTAGTTATTTTTGAAGACCGGGTTTAACTATCAGAAAAAGAGGGGCCTCTGATCTTACAGGGCCCTAGCATTTGGTAGGGGTAGGAGAGAACAAGATGGGAGAAAAGAAACATGGCGGTACACAGGAGGGGAGAGGGACTAAGGATGCTTGAGGTGAGTATCAGGTTGTGAGCCTGAGGCATTCTGTGCTGCACTGCCTGCTCCTTTCTGACTGTCTGTTCCCACAAAGGATCTGCCTTACCAGGTACCATTTTCTCATAGTCCAGTTGATAATAAGAATTGCTGCATGTGGTCTGCCACAAGTGAAATGCTTCTCCTGGCCTCTGAGCTTTTTTAACAACTGGCCCCTGTTCTGCTGACCCCTCTCTGCCTTTTAAGAAGTCCTTGCTATTACCTTAGTCAGTAATAAACTGTCCAAGATTCACCGCCAGCATAACAGCCTCCCTGACTGTGACTGTGAACATCATTATACATTTTTTTTCCTGTACTGAAAGTCCACCTCTTCTTAATCTTTGTCTTAAATTTATAAATCAATTCTTGTCATGGGAGAGTATTATACAAATTTTGAAAAAAATAATTGTGCAGCTGCATTAATCAAAGGAATACTGTGCTGAAGAAAATGTCAGGCCTAATAGCTTGTCAGTGATCAGTGACAGAAAAGCTGCTTTCAGCTAGCTTGCATGGCTTCTTCAATGCTAATTAACAGACTCAGTACCTTTTAAAGTATGATAAAAGGGGGAGGGGGGAAAGCCCCAAGATGTGTATTGCTGTAGCAGGAGTGGAACAGCAGGTCTGGCACATGTGAGGAGCTTTAACTCTAAGCACACATGTCTTTTGGTTGGTTATCTTGTGTCTCTTTTATAGCAGTGTGTGTAATTCCCAGTAACTCAAAATCCTTAGCTAGTTATCAGACAGTTGTCACTTTTCTTTCAAAGAGGGGATTTCAGTTGCCTGGACAGATAGGAAAGGCAACAAGGGTCATGAACTTGCTATGCCCACCTGCAAGAGTAAGCCACCATGGTAGCATCTGACTGTGACACTCTGGACCTGATTTAGGAGTCATTAGAATCTACACAAGTCTGATTCTCAGTTTTCTATTGTAAATATAACTTCTGGATAATGACAAAGTTGTCCTTTGTTTCAGAGTGCTGATGGTGCTCACCCTGTTTGCTGCTGTCACTGGCTTACAGACAGCAACGTTGGCTGCCCAGATGCACCAGGGAGGAGTCTTGTGATGCAGAGCAGAAGGTATGTGTGTTACAAGGATGTAAATGCTGTTACTACGCTGACAAAGTAGACATTGTGCTGTAGGCCTGACCTCAGCTGTGTCCAAGCAGCAGCCAAAAGAATGATCTTTGATTCTCTCAGTTCTCACCGAACCTTACTGCCTGGGTGAATGATCTGTTCAGTGCATAAAAATCGCTGGCTCATATCAGCTCATATAACCCAGACTAGAAACCCTTCTGTAATCCTGGGTATTCTCTACATCTGCTATTATGAGAAAACTCCTATGAGAGAAATGTCAACTTACCACCCTCTATCAATGCCCCAGTGGTTCATTCACAAAGCAACTGAAAGGACTGAATTATGCATGGTTTTCTGAGCTCTGTGAGGAAAAAAAATCATGAGCTGTTTGGGTTTAGTGAGTTATTAGGGAAGCTAGTCCACTGAGCACCTCATCCATCATGGGGATCTTCCCTCATCTATTATTTAAATAACATGTCCACACACTGCATCCCCAGTTCTTCATCCAGTAATTCTGTCACGGAAAAGCAAAAGAGGTGCTTGGTGTTTATCTTGGCTGTGCTGTGAGAAAAGGCAGTGGTTGTACCAAACCACAGCTGAGCAGGATAATGTGCAAGAAAACAGCTGTTTCTCAAAAGAGTTGATATATGAGGAAAAGCCAAAGGTGTCTGTGGGTGGACTTTAAGATGACCCAAAATCAGAATTAGGAATGTACTTGAGAAAGATAATTGCAAAATACTTTTTTTACCACTAATTTTGTTGTCATTCAGAGGTCTCTTGTAATCCATGCTTCACTTTCCAGAAACTCTGGGGTTTTCAACATGTGAGCAAATGTGTTCCAGGATGAAAGCAAAGCATTTTTCATCCTCTTTCACCATAGGTACATGCACACACGCTTCTCTTAAACTAATAGTTCAAAGATTAGGCAAATAATTTCAACAGTGAAAAATTCACAATGAAATTCTTCCTTTGCCTCATTTAGGACATTCATTTATAGAAATATTCTTTCAGAATGAGGAGTAACATTAGGCTTCATGATTACTGCTTACTTTTTAAATGTAGTAGATTCCAGTGGGATTACTTAAAGCTAAGGGTGTATTTAATTGCTTTTGCTGGATGAGGATATTCTGAAGTCTGAAACTGCACATGAGCTACTGTTAAGTACATAATGGCTGTTATATTTTCCCATTTTATTACTGCATTTATTGTTCACTCTGAAAATCCAAAAACCAACCATAAGTTACAAAAAGTTTCTACCTTAAGTTCCCTGTTTTGCTGATATGTTTCAGGGTCGTAACAGTCAGAAGTTACATTAAGTACCTTGTGGATTCTGTGAAGCTAATTACCAGTTAAAATTCTATGGGAAATGATTCAAAATATGTTTTTCTAGTTCCTAATAAAGGACAGTCTATGATGATACACATTTACACCTATCTTACCATTTTTAGAAGAGATGGTACAATTTCGAAGAATATTGAAATTAACCATTCCCTCCCATCACGTCAGGTGGTCTTTACATGCCAAGCATGTATGAAGTGTGACTACGCTGACAGTTTTCCATTGCCTCTGCTCATGAGAACTCCATACTGCTCATAAAAAATACTTCACCTCCAGGGCTGACAATTTGGCACTTCTAGCTAGTTATTTTCAAATGGGCTTTTTATGCAAATAGATGGGTTTTGATTGAATTCAAGGATAAAAAAATCAGGAAAAGCTTCAAAACACAAAATGTTCTATTTCAGATGTAAGAAGATACTGAAACTGCCTAATTTAAGGGACATAATTTAAGAAGTTAGCCTTTCTACTATCCCTGATTGCTCAGTGGGGGGAAAGAGCTTTATCAGAAGCAGTACTCGGAGGGCCTAGTTACAGGTCTTGCTCTGAACTACCCTCCAGGAGAACTTCTTTCTTTCCTTTATCTGCATGGAAATTAATCTCTTCACAGGGGCTACCTTTTGGCATCCTAAAACTGAGGCAGCAGGAATACCTCCCAAGGGCTGTGGATAAAGCTAGGCAGATAGGCCTGCTTGCCTGAAAATAAAGAGAAAATGAATGTCTGGGTCAGCTTCTGAGTTGCACCTGGGCTTAAGAGGATACCATGTGGCAGTAATCCGTGGTGTTATAGTTACTTCATTATGGTAGCTGTCTCTAAAATTTAGCAGTTTGATAGTTAAATTAAAACAAACACACAAAACAAAACAAAAAAACGGGAGGGGTGGGTGTGAATTTTGCTTTAGTTACCGACATGAAAAAATAAAGCTGACGTACCTTATTTTGCTCCACATGGTGCGTTCCGTGTCACCTTTCATTTCAGACATTGGCAACTAAAGCAAAAGAATATATTTCTTTTGTTGGAAATGCTTTTTTCCACCTATACAGCACATGGAAATGTAGAGTGTATTCCCTCTTGAGTAGGCTGGGTTAAAGAAGACCAGTGTCAAAGTACACCACAGCCCGCTGATGCAAGCACCAGCTTGGAATCACACTGGGGCTGTATTTGAATGTGGAAGAGTATGTGCATGAGCAAGAAACATGCATCTTGTTAGGAGTACCTAAATGAGTGTTGGGTAGAAAGGTGGAATAAGCATTGTCATATTTATCTCTTAAAACTAATGTATTTTTCCCAGCTTAATGGCTACTACAGTTTTAATTTCCACTTAGCAGCACACTTTTCCAGTGACTATCAAACTGTGAAGGGAGGCTTGTCTCCTGCTGCTGGGAGCAGCATGGCACAAAGGGAGATAAATGATATCATGGAAAAGCTACTGCTGTGACTTTTGATGTGTAGATGGAAAATGGCTGAAACTTAAAGATGTTTTATTCCGGACCATGGCAGCTACCATTGTCCAGCGAGCACTGGGTCCCCAGATCGCTGGCAGAGTTCGGGAGTGCAGTCCAATCAATTCTGCGCTCTCAACTTCGCAGTTTCACCGGGGTTGCCTTAGGGCCAGTTTTGCGGTGGCCAAAGCGTGATGGTAGAAAAGCAGGTTTGATAACGGCTGCTTCTGCTTCTGTCTCAGTATGAGGTTAACTAGTGACTCAGTGCTGTGTTCCTCTAGCTCTGCTTTTTCAGGAGGAAGAATGTTGTTTCTTATTAATATTTTCTGAGCCTGCTGGGGATGCAGGTTAGTCTTTTGCTCTGGAGGGGAATTTAAGATTTTTCCCAGGTATAGGGAGCCAATTGCATTGGCCATGACTGAAGCCAAGTGTTAGGGATCATGTTGAACTCCATTAAATAAAACCAATCGGCCTCACATCCCAGGGAGGATTTCTTGAGTTGCTGCCCATGTTAACATATATCTCCTATAATGGGTGCCGTTTCAGGAAAAAGGCACAGAAAACCTTTGGTTTATTGCTGTATGAAATTAAGCTGCAGATAAGTCACTTTCTTGCAGAGCAGCTCTGAAGTACTGTTTGCTGTGAATTATGCCTGATCGTTTTGGTGACAAAAATAAACTTTTACTGCTTTTTATTTGTCAGCCCTGCAGATTCAGCACAGCTGTGGATGAGTGAGCTGAAGTCTATTCTGCTTGCAGGTAGCTCCCAGAATCATTAACTATTTGCTGTCTTCATAGAGAATCATTAACTACTTCCCTATATTTATTGTTGTTACTGATGAACAAGCCTGAAAGACTCAGTTGGAGTCTCAGAAAGCTGTTTGAGTTTTCAGGGCTGGCAATTAGGAAACCCATCTTTTCTTTACTTCTAAATTGACCAAGGTTGATTTGGAAGGCAGAGAAAGTAAACACATTGCTGCTATTACACAAGGTCACCTTAGAGAGTCTAATCATCTTTTAATTTGGAGCAGTGCCTTTGGAGGGCAGCAGGCACCACTTTGTAGTACAGCAAAGGGTGATACCCTTTCATTAGTGGTTTTGAATTTGAAAATTCAATGAATTAATGCTTTTTTTGAAGTCAAGAAATTAAATAAAAGTAAATAGTAAAAATTCTCCATACCAATAATCTATATTCCTTTCCCTTTCATGGTTAGGAAGAATGCCTGTAAAAGGAGCATTGGCTCTCACTCACAGGTGTTGTGTTGCTGAACGAAGTGATAGCAGCTTTTTGAAAGTCTCTGTTTTGTTCCAGAGGGCTTAACTGGTTGGCAAAGGATAAATCAATGACAAGCAGTTCTCATATACAACTTGCATAAATGTATCCAGCACTTAAGCAGTTTATCTGCAATTCTGATGGGTTGCATTACTGATGAATTACTCCACCTTAAAGCTTGGCCTCTGCCAAGATTTCAGTGGTGACTTTGGCTCTCCGAGTACCAAGGAGAACAGTGGAAGTAGGAAACTGAATTCAGATATAGTCTGTTATTGAAAACACTGCAAAGCAGAACAGGAACAATGACCAGATGCACACCAGCATTCCTAACTGCTACAGATAGTATTTTCCAGAGATCTCCTACAAGTTAGACTTATGTAGGAATATACATAGGTGTCATGAAATGGCATGTTTCCTTCAGATAAAGCATGGAATCAGCAGTTAATTTTTAAAATCTTAAAATGCTTAAAAGTCAAGAGTTGTAAAGAAGGTAAGAGATTTGCTGATACACTTCAGCTTTGTCCTGCAGACTGCGTGGTATATTAATTTTTTAGGCTAAAACACATCAGTTTTAGTTTTCGGAGCAGACTAATAATTTGAGTTTCGTTTAGCACTGAGTGCTCTCATGAAGCCTTTACTCAAGGCATTCTAAACACGGTTCCCTTTTAAGGCATATGGCCTTTCCAACTTGCCTTATTTCCCATTTCTGCTAATAAGGACAATAAACTCTGTCTGCTTATCAGTCCTCATCCCCGGGTTCTCAGCAGATCTGTGAGGCAGGTAGTATCATCTTTTTGCTTACACTAGAAAAGTGTTTTCATGAAGTTCTCCTGAAGTCTTAATCCAAGAGAAGCAGCAGAAGTTCAGTTCTTTTCTCTAGTTCTTTTCAGTGACAGTAGATATATTTCTTGGGATAGCTGTTTAGATAATCTCCAGGTAGGGTTGACCACCCAGTGTGCTTATCTTAGTGAGCCTGAACTATCCATCCTGACAAGCAACCCACAATTCACAGCGAGCGCTGGCTGATGTACTAGGAAAGACTTCTCAACTACCATGTGTGTACACAGACCGGAGCACTTTCTGTTCTCAACTGCACAGCAATAAATCTGTAGGTTGCCATTAATAAAATCTCAGTTGGATTGCTATCACAGGTGCACATGATTCTCTTGTGTCCTCAAACAAGGTTTTTCTCCTCTGGTATGTTGCCAAGCTCATGCTCTCATCGGTCAGTCTCTTCTGGCAGTGAAAAGATTTCAAAAGACTTTTCATCTCCAACTTCTTACAAAATAGAGAAGTGTGAACTAGAGTACTGTATGTGTAAAAATTCATATGAACTGGTGCCAGTGGAGGAAACTAGTACTTGTGAAATTAGGAGTCTTTGGGAAAGATAACAATTGGCTTACAGTGTAGTATTGCAAAGAAATGTGTTTTTCAATAAATTTAAGGACTCCTACTGTGTTGCAGAGCATTTCCATCTGTTCCAAATTGTACCAACGGTGCCCCGTTCCCCTGGGTTTGTCATTTGGGCATACCACTGAAGCTGTTTTGACATTTTGCCTATAAGGGGAATGCTGGGAGTTTTGTTTCAAAAGCGGATGGGACTTGTAGGTCTTCCCAGCAAAGAATTTTGACTCCGAGGACGTAAAAGTAGTACCTCTCTACTGGAGATGTAAGATTTTCTTCTATTTTTTTTTTTTTGTTTTCAATTGTGATTTTTCTTAGTTTTGTCTCAATTTTATTGCCCTACAACTTCATTTTGGTAAGTAGAGACAGTTAGCAAGTAACATTAAAAACTGTTAAAATATCTATTGAGTTTTAATATATTTGCATTCCTTGCCAAATTTGTTTCATAGTTGAACAGAAGGGTCATCTGTGTAAAGAAAAGAAATGGCTAGAGTTAAACCTTGGGTCACAATTTTGAACAAGTTTTGACCAATTTTGGAAATCAATCAATTCTTTTTGGGTCTTTGCAGACATTTTCTATGGTGGACATCTTCAGTGAGTGCATTGTTTCTGAAGTTGTCAAGCATCCTAGTTGTGAGATGTCTTTCCTGAAATACCTAGTAAGTATTTCTGAAAATTCATGGGGTTTTTAAGTGTCCTAGACCTTAAATGCCTTTCCTTATGTAAAGTGACCTGAAGCACTGATTCTGAAGGAATGATCTATATAGATTAATGGATTTCCTGAGTACCTACATAGTGTTCAATTATAGATTAGCATTAGCTGATGGACACTTTGAAGTGTTACATTGTGATTTTGGCAGTTTTGCTTGGTTCTGTATTTTTCCCCGTCAGTAGAAATTTTAATAACAGTAATTTAAAAAAAAGAAAATGCTTTTTTTTTTTTTGCTAGAGAGCACATAAACATGTCTGTAGGTAATGAGGTCCCCCAACATAAAATAAGTATTAATTTAGGAACCTGTCACCTGTGTGAGTGCAGTCTTTGATGTTATAATTTATTCATTTCTTGGCTCACAGTTTGACTCACTTAAAGTATCATTGATGGACTTTCTGCTAGAACTTCTGCCTTTTGCCCTTCATCCTGTTTGCTCTGGGCTCTTGTGTGGGTTGACATCAGAAGAGATGTTCCCTTGACACAGGTGCAAAGGTTTTTCAAGAATGCTCTCGATCACCAAGGTTTTATCTTGTTCCTTTACACTGCAGTAATTTTAGTTTTGCTACAGGATAATAGTACAGGCTTCCAAGCACACTGGTAGGTGCAGCTAGTACTGCATGATCCTTTGTTTACCCCACTATCAGAATATATAGCCCTGGTCCTGCTAAATTGTACAGAGTGTTCTGGTCCCTTAGACACACTGGAAAATCCCAGTGACATAAAAGTGCTTTTCTTTTAAGTGTTTAGTGATCTCTAATTTGAGAAATACCTGGAAGTTTTTGAATTTTGTTTGATTGATCTTTTCATTAGTCCTAATTTTCTTTCCATTAGGTTGATCAAGAGAATTGATCTTCATTCAAGAAATGTTTCCATAATATTGTTGCTTTGTATGAATATGCAGTAGTGCATGTTCATGTAGTGCTATACAATCTCTGCACTCTGTACATGGATTATAAAGAATTGTATTGTTGTTTTTCTGTGCACTCATAGAGGTTTAAATGGCTAGAACTATGAATTGCATGTTTTTAAAATGTATATTTAGAAAAAAAGAACACCTCAGTGAAGGAAACTTTGTGTAGCTGCAGGAAAATCTACCTTTTGTCCCTTATTTTTGATAGGACAGTAGGGGTCATATCATAAAGCACATGTAACACCCAATGACTCCATCTGGAACTGCAGGTGCTCAGCACTTTGTAGTAATCAGCCCTGTGTCTCCTGATAATTGTGCCCTTGAGGCTTTCTTGTCTCAATTTTTCCATAACTAATATAATCCAAACTATATTATCCTATTAGGAGACTCATTTTTTCCTTCACCAAGCAGCATGCACCTGTCTGCTTACCATGAAGAAAGCAGTGACAGTGCTCTCCCTCTATTGTTTCTGTGTTAAAGGAGATAGTTCAGGCTGTAAATAGGGAAGAACGAGTTTGTTGAGTTAAAATGAGCTCATTAATTCTTGAATGGAGCCCTGCTTTATGCTTTTGTTCCTTCATTATTCATTTTACGTATCTTGGCTATCTCTGTAGCAAATGAGGAGAGAGACTGCTTCAGAGTACAATTTAGAGCACCAATCTCAGGTCCCTATTTGGAATAAACACGCTTTCTTTTCACCAGCTAGGGGACTCAGCCCTGGAGCTCAGTAGTGTGCACATCTCCACTTAGGCACGTAAGCTAGTTGGCATGCTCAGGGTAGAGGGGAGAGATAACATTAAAGAGGAACTGCTATGATTTAAAAAGTGCTTCTACATTATAATAAGTAGTGAATTACCAGTCAGGCGTAATGCCAGGTTTGAGCTCATGGGAACTCTCATCACAAGTAGATATAAAAGCAGCTGTGTTGTCAAAACTTTGAGCTGTCGCACAGTCTTTTGAACTAGGAGGAATGTGTTACAACAAAGCATTTCTTTTTCCCTCCTTTCCCACCTCCAAGATTAAGTTCTTTCTGTTCCTGCAACACCAGGCAGCTTGAAGCATTCTGCATTA
Source organism: Anarhynchus alexandrinus (assembly GCA_008711295.1). Classification (NCBI taxonomy): domain Eukaryota; kingdom Metazoa; phylum Chordata; class Aves; order Charadriiformes; family Charadriidae; genus Anarhynchus; species Anarhynchus alexandrinus. Next base: position 3,184,580 of record VUYV01000005.1, read on the forward strand.
TTTCCATCTACATCATACCAAGTTAAACTTGCAAAGAGAAGTGATGCTTGGGAAGTCACAATTCAGCCAATTGAAAAATTGGAAAGGTGACAGTGTTGTTTTTAGCTGTAGAAGCTCTCTAACATGATGTACAGCACAGAGCAAATGGTGTTCAGGTTTTCAGAGAAAGACTGAAAGACAGGAAAAAGAGGTCTTTTTCAGGTGTCTGAATAGTCAGAGAAGCCATTGGAAGTGCTTCCCTTCCTGCTGGAAAGTACTCCTCAGATGAACCTTCCCCCCCTTAAATACGAATCTCTGTTTATGGAGCTGAAGTTTTTGGTCTATTTTTGTGTGCCACCCACAAAATGGCATGTACATACTGCTTGTGTATCGTATTCACAGAGACATTCAGTTTTCTGAATGGAGACTATCATATGAGGGGAAAATGGCTCAGCCTTCAAGTTCAAAATTTCCTCTTCCCTTCTTTTATTATCCCTTTTCCACCTTCCTTATTGTTTAAGCTTAATAGAACTGCAGGTTGATGGACAGGAGGAAAAGGCAAGTATAACAATCATGAATGTCTTTGAAAAACATTATTGCTATGAACCTACGGTAGATGGCAGATCCCCCTGAGCAGAGGATGGTTTATTTATTTACTCTGCCTGGTATTCTTCAGTGCTAGGGAAAACAGATTACAGCTGAGGTCCCCTGTGTTCCTGTCTATCACCATGACAGGGATGGCAGCCAACTCATGATAAACTGCCTCTTGCATAATGAAACATTTACGGTGAGTGTCCCTTCTTTATAGCCTTGCCTAGACTGGCAGCTTTCCGAAATTATTCCTCTGTTCAACTGCTCACGATGCAATAGCACAGATGTGAATGCTGAAAGTTACTATGAAAGTGCTTCTACTTCATCTCTTACAGTCTGTGCTAATGCAGCTTTAGCTAGAGCAACTGCATAACTCAAGATGAAGAGGGAAATCGCTGTGCTGGTTTAAAGAGGGAGAGCCCTCGGTGGTAGTAGCCTTTGGTGATGAAACATACCACAAACTGCGTGATTGTTGCCACACAGTCTACACTGTGATGGGAAGGGCCAGTGAGTGGCTTGAAAGTACATGTTAAAAGTTTAAATACTTTGGGTTTATTCCATGGAGAACTAAACCCAAACCTCCTCCTGCTGCCGTTTAGATCCAACAGCTGATGTGCAGTTTCTGTGCTGCTCTTCAGCAGGCATCCCAGTGGCAGGTCAACAGATGACTCTTGCCAAGTAACAGCATCATTCAATGAACTCCTATATTGTCTGTGTTTCTTCCTCATCTTTTATGTGAAATAGTTCAGCAATCCTGATCTTTGGTCTTATGATGATTCGGTAAAACAAGGAATGGCACATGCTGCTCAGATAAACCTATGACTGAGAGGCTGAGATACCCCAACTGGAAACCGCCTGCAGTGCCCATCTGCTCTCTGTCTTTCTATATGGAGGTATGAAAACGTGATGTAGAGATGGAGCTGGTGCCTGAGTCAAAGAACTTTTGAAACACGTTTGGATTTTTGCACTTTGCGAGTTGTTCACAGAAATCTTTAAATACCTTCTTGAAAACCCTTTGAAGCATGGATGGCATTTGAGTTTGTTTTGTGTATAATTTAAACACACATTTCAGCTGTAGAATATAGCCAACATTACACAGTTTATTTGTTTAGTCATCAAGAAACAGGTTTTTCAAAAATTTCAGCCCCCACAAGCAGGACTAAGACTTAAAAGAACACAAATACTTTTTTCCTGTGTGCTGAGGTGCGAAAGTCACAACCAGGCCATTAGGTTGTGAACTGAGCACCTGGTATTGAGGTGAAACTCACACCTGAAAAATCTGCTTCTTTGTACGCTCTTAAGAAGTGGTCTTGAATTCTCTTTCTTTTTTTTCTTTCTCACAGGTCTATGTCTCAACACTGTAGAAAGCTACCCTGGATTTTTCCTGTTGGCCAAGTCTGTTGCCCAGGCTTGATTTTACAAACCAGAGTCATGTGTGTTTGTGACATACTTCACATGATGTTCCAGGTGAGTGTACCTTTGCGTCTGAGAAAAGTTGAGTCACCAAATGAGAGTTAAAATAAAAAAATCCTGAGTGGATGAGTTTTTTGTAGTTTGTTTTTAATAAACCTCATCTGACTCAAATTTACCTCTACATAGTGTCTAGCAAAAGCATGTACACCGCTGAAAGTTTCAAGCTAAGGCTAATGAGAGCTTCATAAAAGCTTATGCATCAGCTCCTGAACAGAAAATTTCACCTCCAGAGTCCAGGATCAAAAGTGCCATAGAAATCATTGCTCTGATGTCTCTATTGAAAAGACAGTATCATTAGTACATTTTTCTAAGTGCTATTTCTCTCTAGTGTGCATTACCATTAAAACTTCCAGTACTAAAATCCATATTACTTTCCTTTTGAAATGAGTTTTCATTCAGTGCCTTCCCTGGTTGCTTGAACTATGAATGATTGGCTCTGCATGAAGCACTTTGTAACCCTCCTCATGGAGGAAGCTGTATAAAAATAAATGTTACCATCAGGTATATTTTGCATACTGTAGCTGTATGTAATTACTGAGCCCGGGATTCACTGTGCTGCTGACCCTGACTTCCCCAATGTGCTTTGGGCAGGTTTTGTGACAGTTTAAACTAATGTAGTTTCAAAGGATTACACAGCTTGCAGTTGTTATTTCTCTTATGCAAAACAGAATAGGCAACTAGTATGTAATATATCCAATGTTATTAAAGTATGTCCTTCTTTGAAGGGCAATCACTTAAGGGTCTGTCCTTACAAGGTTATTAAGTCATCATTTTCAGATTATGCTCTATGGATCCCTGGAGGTCTATTAGCTGCTTCTAAGAGATCTGAGAAAGGTAATTAAGAAAGGCAAGGATATTACTAGTGTGCTGACAGTGAGGGATCCAAAGGGAAATGCTTAAGGGTCTGCAAATCAGCAGAGAGGAAAAAAGCTAAAACCCACTGAATGAGAATTTTTAGGGAATACATGGGCATATCCTGTATTTTTCAGGTCATTCTAATAGAAAATGTTTAATCTGTCTCAGCAGATTTCATATTCTCTAATCCCATTTTAGTTTGGAGGCATCTTAAGGGTAGATGCTGTAAAAGGTCATATTAACTTGTATATTCTTTGCAGAAAATAACACTAGATAGCTGAAAGACTAGCCTAGTAACTTATGTAGGCTTTTGTGAATAGTGAAGACTGCTTTTTTTTTTAATATGTCCTTTATAACTGTTATGCAAAACACAAGTTTCTCAAAGGTGCTTGTTGTGTCTGTGGTAAGGATGCATAAGGGGAAGAAAGAAACAGTGTCATATGCTCATCTGATGTAAATCTATTTAGCTTTAATGGAGGTTTTTAGTGAATTATGCAGATATATACCAGCAGGATTTAACCTCGAGGACTTAAATAGCAACTTGAAAATTTTTCTTTCTGGTTGTGTCTTGAGAATGTCTGGAAAAGACAGGTTTTATAAAAACTTCAGTTACTTTTGTGTACTGGAGTAGGAAGCAGGAAATTATCATGACATTGCTGACCTTGGTCGTGATCCACAGTGTTGCCAGGGGCCAAAGCAGTTTTCACTGTGAGAGGTGTATAACACTGGCAGTGTGATTCCTAGTGATTCCTGAGAATGGCCTTGTTATTTCTATAGATGATATAAAAGCTTCTGCATTCTCTGTGTTATGTGTGCATTCCCTGTGTACAAAGGTGAAAATAGTATGGCTATGGCTGCTACCCTGTTCAGCCCCATTCATGTTAATGAATGGTAGAACTGGTCTGGACTTCTCCAAATTAGCATCTGTCTGGGCTCCTTTGTGGCCTTGGGAAAATCATAGATGAAACTACAGTACACATAGGAACCATCTGTTCCCAGATTTAGAAAAGTCACCCTCCCTCCCTAAATTTAAACTCTCTCTGTTCAAGTGAGGAGTTTGTGTAGCCCCAGAGTGTGCTTTACTGTTGCAGCTAAACACTTCTCAGATTTGTCCTTCTTGTATTTGCTGTTCTGCATAGGACAAATTTACCAAGAAGCTCAGCTGAGGCTGAGAGAAGCTCCTCTGACTTGCAAAATGCCTCTGAATAAATTATCCACTGTGAAAGAATGATATCTATTCTACCTAAGAGCCAGAAAAGTAAAACAATAAAGGATGTTCTTAGAATAGTTCCTAAGAACCTGGGCTCCCTGACGGAAAATGAAACTTCTGGAGGATGATTCAGAGAATCCATTGTAGGAACCTGCTTCTCTTGAGTAACTGTTTATGGAGATTGGGTGTCAAACTGGAATACAGAATCACAGAATCACAGAATTTTCAGAGTTGGAAGGGACCTCTAGAGATCATCTAGTCCAACTCCCCTGCTAAAGCAGGATTGCCTAGAGCACATTACTCAGGACTGCATCCAGGCGGGTCTTGAAAATCTCCAGAGAAGGGGACTCCACAACCTCCCTGGGCAGCCTGTGCCAGTGCTCCGTCACCCTAACTGTAAAGAAGTTTTTCCGTGTGTTGGAACGGAACTTCCTATGTTCCAACTTATGCCCATTGCCCCTCATCCTGTCATTGGGAACCACTGAAAAGAGTCTGGCTCCATCCTCCTTCAACCCACCCTTTAGATATTTGTAAGCAGTAATAAGGTCTCCCCTCAGCCTTCTCTTCTCCAGGCTAAAGAGTCCCAGCTCTCTCAGCCTTTCCTCATAAGGGAGATGCTCCAATCCCTCAATCATCTTGGTTGCCCTTCGCTGGACTCTCTCCAGCAGTTCCCTATCCCTCTTGAACTGGGGAGCCCAGAACTGGACACAGTATTCCAGTTGTGGCCTCACCAGTGCCGAGTAGAGGGGGAGAATGACCTCCCTCGACCTACTGGCCACACTCTTCCCTATGCAGCCCAGGATTCCATTGGCCTTTTTGGCGACAAGGGCACATTGCGGGCTCATTGACAATTTATTATCTACCAGGACTCCCAAATCCTTCTCCTCAGAGCTACTTCCCAGCAGGTCCACCCCTAACCTATACTGGTGCCCAGCATTCTTCCTCCCCAGATGCAGGACCCTGCACTTGCTTTTTAACCTAAAGTTAAATGGTGTGGATGCCCCTCAGTCAGCAGCTTTCAGGATGTTGGGCAGCACAGGCAGAGCACGGCTTTGTGGCTGAGCCGGTGGCTGCACCGAGGCTGCAGCCAGGAGTTGCACAGGGGCGGAGAGGACCTGGATGCACAGATGTTGCTGCATGCAAATCCGGGCAGGAGCTGGTGTTTCCCATTGTAGGCTTTCTAGCCAGCAGTTAAATGGATAGTTATTTACATTCTTTAATTTTTAATAGGTTTTGGATGATTATGTTCTCATCCCATTTTCTGTCCTTCGGTTTATAATTCCTGCGAACAAGAGCGTGCTCATAAACTCAGCACTTTCCACTGCATGAGCCATGGGAAACCGCTATGACATCTCATGCGTTTCCCTCTGTTATTGTTAAAACATATATGTAGTTGGATTCACACTTGTTTCCACGCTGAACATGTGTTTGCATTTCTATTCAGAAATCAATAAATGTTCTGAGGAACACAAGCACTTGTGGACACTTGGTGAAATTCGTAATATTTTTATACAGGAAACCAAAATAGATCTTTAGCCCTCGCAGTCCGCAGATTCATAGGATTTTCAACATGCCCCTGCAAATGAACGGTTAATTTCTGGAGACAAAGCAAACCCCATTGATACTGAAAACTGTAAATTAAGATGCTGAAAACAAGGTCTTTATTTTGGGCTGATTTAGAAGGCTGTCTCACAGAAAGCTGGCTATTGCCAAATGTCATGGGAATGAGGGACTTAAACATGTCACTGAAATATGTACTGCAAGTTCCTTCATGATGAAGTCTTGGATAAATAGGAAACACCTCAAACTTACATCTTGGGAAAGCCAAACAAATTTCAGATGGAAATGAATGGAAATTAATTCAGGGTGTAGACTTAAACCCAGCCTCTGGGGATGCAGTAATTGTGCCTTTTAGAAAATGGTCTCCTGCTCTTTGCATTTTAACTGTCTGTAATTACTTTTGTGGTTTGTTGGTTGTTGAGGAGCTTGACAAGCTGGGAATTGGCAGATTCAGTGTTGCCTTTATTTACAGTGCTTTTGCCAAGTCATTAAGTCAGCAATAGGAGGCTTTGTTCTGACAAAACTAATCCCTCAGTGTGGCCAGACACCACATTTTCCTTTTAACATTGTGCTGCCATTTAAAACTATTTTGGCTAATATTTCAGTTGGTGTGAATTGTCAGAACACCACCAAAATCAGCATAGATAAGCCAAATGTTTTTTCCTCCATGCTTGTTGTGTTTTGTTTGGGTTTTTTCACCCAATGAGCTGCGCAAAGCTGATTATGGCTGGGGCGTTCTCTAGACCTAGCTGGCTTGTGTTGCTCCAGCGGGGGTATTCCTGTGCCGCCAAAGGGACAGGGGACAGGAAGTCACTTCTGCGGGTGGCATGGAGAATGCCAGATAGCCCCAGGAACTTTCATAGGCTGTTGGATTTGCTTGCTTCATAAACGCGACAATATCGCTTGCTGCTCCCTTAGTCTTATTTGCTTGGCTCTGCCAGGGCTGTGCGGCTCTGGCAGTAGCTGCCTTTGAGCAGGGATGAAGGGCTGGTGCGGTGCGTGGTCATCATGCAGCTGTGCTGCTGCCCCCAGGGATTGCTGAATAACCATCGTGGGGCAGAGCCCAGAGATGCGCTTTGTAAAGTGCTCAGGGATACTTTGACACTAAGTGTGATACAAATGCTAATCGTTGTTATTATTCTATCTTAAGAAAGCAGGGCATGTTTTCATCATTATTCTGCAGGTCTCAGCGTCCTTGTACAATTAGGCCCTGACCTCATCAGAATAACATTTGAATTGGAAACGAGCAAATACCTAACATCTTCACACTGAAATTTCCTCAGTTCTATTAACCCTGCATGTATTAAAACCTGCTGTTAACAGTGACTCTTTGGCATCAGCAGAGCCTTAAAGTGTGCTATACTTTCTGCAAAGTGTCTTGTAAACTCTGGGTAAAACCTGCACTGGCTGCTGCAACTCTGCCTCTTGTCCATAGATCATAGAATCGTTTAGGTTGGAGAAGACCCTTAAGACGTAGTCCAGGATGAGTTAGGGAGAGGAGGAACTTGCTGAAGAACTTTCCTTTCTTCAGGAATAAGGAATCATCTCCGGTACTTACTTTAGGGCACCTATAAACAAGCTCAAAACCTGTACTTGGCAGTACTGACTGAGGTCTTTTGAGTATATAGCACTGTTAGCCCCATCTGTTCACGTTCGCTGTTAACAGGAGAACTTCGCTTTGTGGTTGCTGCAGTGGTGGGGAGGTGAGATGCTTGCTCCTCTGCCAGTGTACTAACAAAATACTTATCAGTGTTTTAGTGTTCAGCTGAAACTAAAAAGGGGTGTTGTAGGCAGAATCAAAGGAAGGTGTTTAAGAAGCTGCAAGAACATTAGAGGATGTAAATTGCTAAGGCCTGGGCACAAAAGATCATTTGAAAGTAAATCCTCTGAACTTCTGTAGTAGCCAAAGGGAGGAGGCTTGTATCCTCAGGTACATCTTGGTTATTTCCCTTAATGTTTGGATTCTCTCTTCAATTCTCTTTTGGACCTATGGTTCTGAGGCATTATCAGCCTTTTATTTAGGTTTTCCTTTTCTGGCCTAGGAGGATCCATTCAGAGATTTAAATGTCTTTCTACTTTGGACATCTCAGATGGTGCTGTTTAGTGGGAACCTTTTGCCTTCACAATGACTGGAGTATTGCTTAGAACCTCTGACACTTGCTAGTATTGCTGAAAGCACAGGATTCCTGTTGAAGGAAGCAGAACACGAATGCATAACAAAAGACACAATTTTAGTAGAAAGCATGTAGTAAAAAAAGTTGTACTCTTAAACCTAATGCTGGAAAATCAGTCAGCTTATAAGTTACCACAGAATACAAATTCTTCTGACTTCACTATTTCACAGAGAAAATTAACAATTGATAAATGTAACTTTAGGCTTAAGTCTTCCAAAGGGAGATGAATTCTGTGTAGAATATGTTTGACTCAGATTGGCATGACTGTTGTTGATCTTCAGTCATTTGTTCACAGCAATAAGAGGTTTAATCTAGAGTTGGCACACAGGGAAAGCTAAATGCTATGAGAGAAAGTGTGAAGTTCCAATAGCATGCTTTCATGGGGTGAAAAGGAAGCTGATTTTCTTTTAAAAAAAGAGAGGATAAGGGTAAGTGATCAGGTCCTTAAACAGAGCATTAACTGATCTGCAAGCTGCCTTTTAACAAAGAAACATTGTTTTGATATCTAAGATGCAATAGAAAATTTGTCATCTTTTCTAACCTTATTTTTGCTTATACTCGCTGAGATTTTTCTTTATCAATTTTAACAGGGAACAGCCCACAAAGCACTGGAGATAGAGGAGAAGATTCCCAATGGAAAATACTCAGTAGATCTGATGTTTTCTAAGGTACAGATGATGTTATAAGTTAATGCCTTCAAGACACTACAGATCTGAAAGAAACACTGAAGTCCTAAGTTGACTTTGTAAAACAAGAGGAGAGGATTGTTTTGAGAATACTTTTCTTTTTTTTGATTTTTGTGAAAGAGGGTGCTAGCCATTGTATAACACTATGAAGAAAATAACAGTGATTAGAAAATTAAAAGTTCAGGGTTGGTAGTGTTGGTGGTAAAGGTGTTTTATAATTTTAAAGATAATGCTCCAATTTCCTTCTCAACTGCAAGATTTGCTGCTTTTATTTCTTTGAATTATTTTATTGAATAAGAAAAAAATCATATTTGTTTTAAGTGAAAACAAGCAACAATCTTAATTTGAGCAACAAAAAAAACTTACTTGTAACTTGTCTTTTGCACACATATGGCATTATTTCTGCAAGATTCTTGTAAATTAATCTTTTTAATTGCAAGTTTATGTTGTTAGTATTGTCAGGGCTCAATTTTCTGACATTTAATTTTTCTGCTGGAAAATAGGGACTGTTGTAAATTGTGGAAAGTTTTTTGTCTTATTTCTATTAAGCATAGTGCAAAAGACTAACTGATGTGACAGAGCTACCTGTGATATCAGTGGAAAAAAGAAAAAGGTTGGACTTGCCCAAGATAATAAATGGGAATAAATGGATAGGATAAGATGCCAGTTTGCAAGGGATCCAGGGTGAATGGTTCAGAGTGGTGGATAGGACTGGGCTGGAAACAAGATACAGTCTTAGAATCAGTATGTGAGAACAGAAACCAGGGAACAAATCAAAATCCTGGAGCTGGGCACGGAGCAGAATTCAACCATCAGTCTGCTGTAAAGTAATTACAGAAAACCACCATCATATGGTGTAGCCATACCTGGTGTCACCAGGGCCCAGCTGAAGGGACTGTTCATCCAGCACACGCTAGCAGGACTCAGCTGGTCAAAACTGGGAGCCAAACTGATCAATACTGATGCACTGAATTTCAAGGGGAGAGAATTGGTGGTATGTGAATGGGGAGATGTACTAAATATGATGGGATCTAGAAATCTAGAAAATTCTGGAGTTGTATGGTGTGTTTAATAGTGTGGTGCTAGGTAAAAATTATTAAGTTATACTGCTGACTTTAGTGCAGCTGTTTTTCACCTGTTCCAGGGTGAAATGAGAGCAGCTGATGCAGACTGTAAGAGATGTGGCTTCCAAGGAACCCTCAAATGGAGCAGCATGCAGAAAAAATGGAAGCTCAAAGGGGGTAAGTGGAGGATAAGGATGAAGCAGCTCATTACTTGTAAACGAAATATGTCTCCTGGCATGTCAGGTGACCAGAAAAAATGTTGGTAGATATGTATTTAAAGAGAGGTGGGTACACACCCCTACTGCACATCATGGTTTTGCATGCGTTGAACATTAGGTTGTTCGTTGCTAAACAATGGTGATTTTGACAGCACTCTGAATCAGTTAAGAGGCAAATTTATCTCATTGGGCTATGACAAATTAATATATCTTTATTTCTTTTACTTGAAAACCACCTGAATGGTGGAAAAAAAAAAGACAGGATTTGAAATTCACCTTCAGTGAGTAGATGTTCTTTTATTACTGCTATTGTATTATTATATAAATCAAATGTTGCCTGTACTGATTTTAAATCAACAGAAAGATTTCCGTGTTGCAGCTACCGCTAGCCTGGCTAAAATTTCAGTAGAAAACAAGTGTTTAAGAACAAATTTAATTTGATTGGTATTTAAATAACCCACAATTTCATCTGTGACTCAGGGATCTTACACTGTAGGGTAGATTACTTCTGTGAATATTTGATCTGCATTTTCTCAGTGAAATAAAGCTTTGTTCATGCAGCTATGAAGCATTATTAGGTTGCAATCACACACAGAGTGGTCTTCATTATAGAGCACTGTTAATTACAAATGCCGTGCAATTTGCAGGCCATCTATTCTGACTGTAATTATGATGTCACTTGCACACCTGTGTCTGAGAGTATTTTCCTCTCTAACTAGGGCTCATTCTTTGGACTCAGCAAGGAGCTTCTCTTGATGGTAGAAATAGCTTGTTTGTTGTCTCCATGGGTATAGAATAAGACAGAAGGGAGTGAAAACTTGGGCAGCAGCCAGCAACTGAAGCAGGCAGTAAGCCCTAAGTGACTGTGTGGGCCTACACAACAGAGGGAGCATGTCTTGAATGTAATATGATTAAAAAATAGGCTCAAAACAGGCCTGTTTGCTGGTGTGCTTTTTGCTCGGTGCAATACATATTAATTAGAGCTTTAGCACAGCTTCTCAGCAAACACCATTTTCCTTCAAAGAGAGAGAAACAAGGAAAGGGAGAGTTCTGATGCTGGGAATAAGGTACTATGAATAAGAATCAGCAACAATGGATTTAGTTTAAGCTGGACTGGAAATTGTTGCAGCTTTATTTTATGTTTTTATAAAGGAAACCTGTGTGTCAGCTTCTAGTAGTGGCAGAGATGCTGAGAATTGGCATGTGAGGATAATGTGATAATATAGAGACACCAGGGAGTATGTGTACACAAAAATGCATCTCAGTCAGCCAGAAGGCCATGCTGTGATTTCAGTAAAAAGCTACGACAGAAAATCAATAGCTTTGAGAAGGGTCCACAGGAAGGCAACAGCATTATCTGCACTTTCTTCATTCTGCTTCTCTCTTCCCCTCCTTCCCTCCCTTCATAAAGACACAGAGCTGCATGATCTCTGAGTTTTGTTAACTCTGTGCCTCTGAGTAGCTCAAGCAGTGAGGCAATTCCAGGAATACAAAGTATTTCCAAACCAGACTGTAGGGATGGAGAATAGGGATGAGTCACGCAGGGTACCGGGTTTATTGACAGGCTCTGATTACCTTGTAGGCAGTCTGTGTGTAGACGGCGGTCTCCTACACAGTGCTTCCATCACAGCTGTGTTCTGATCTTTAGAAAAACTTCTCAATGTATCTTAGTGCAGCCTTCATTCAGCTGTGTATTTTCTGATGTGTGGATCAACAGTGGGTCCCTCTTCCAGGCTTCCACATAGGGCAGGATGTCCTGGCAGGATGATCTAGCCATGTAGTCACAGATTATAGAGTCTACATTAGGCACCAACTTTGCAGAGCTTCAAAGACTTAAGGTGAGGTTTTCCAGGATGCCTTTTTTCCTTCTCCAATTTCTTTTTGTCTAAGAAGTTAGAGTAGGAATTGTTAATGAAAAGTAGAGCAAAGGGTGGACTGCTTAGCACTAGCTGACCCATAGTTTGTAATCATGTTATTGTATTTCAGTTTGTGATACTACCTCCCTATTTTATCCATAGGTGTGCAGTAGATTCAGAAGTGATGTTGCATCTGCATGGTTATACATTTTACTATTTCCTACATTTGAATGGTTAAACATTCTGTGCTAATATGCATGTCAGCTTACAGACCCTGAAACATGGAGGCGGGGGGAAGACTGTAAGACTGTTCCTTGAATGCCCTATCCTGTTCAGGAGGATATGAAGTCAACGAGGGTCCTGTGAAGCTGCGTTACATTACACAAAACACTTTCATTGCACACTGGGCAGTGAAATGGGGAAAAGGGAGGATTACAGACAGGTAAAACCTCTCCTTCCCCATTAATCCATACTTTGTGTCTGTATGCAGTTTTGGCTACATATATGCATATATGGTTTTAGTTCTGTGAGAAAAGTTACAGCCATTGGAAAGTAATACAGTTTTAGGTCAAATGTACTTTTTTTTTTTTTTTATTGAAGGTGATACGGTGTCTTACTTGCAGATGATGTTATAAAGCCAGGAACTCTCTCAGGCTTCGTTGTTCTTAAATATACCCATGTGCTTGGGTGTATAAGCATTTTGGAATTAGGGGACCTTTTCCATGTTGGCATAGAGAGGTAATGTCAGTAATCCAGTGACATTAAGCAATAATGCCTGTGGTTTCTTTTGCTAACTGATAGCACTGAGAAATGTATGATTTTCTAGCACAGAATTAGACTGACACAGCAGCTAGGAGAAAGTGTGTGCTTTCTGCTGATGCTTCTGATTGCTTTTCACCTTATCCAAGAACTCGGTTCTTTATGGAAAACTACGAGAAACAGCCATAGACTTGGCTCGTTAAAGACAGACAATTCTAATTTGATCTTTTCCATTAAGTCGTCTTTTTGTGAGAGCTCAATATTTCAATACACCAGTGCATAAAAGATTATTCAAAAGTTATTCAGTGAAAAACTTGGAGGAAGGAGAGGTCATTCTCGCGTATATAGGAAAATCTTCCATAAACAAATCCAATTTAATGACTTCTTTTTCTAGGCTGGGAACATTTAAGTTCAGGCAGGGTTGGTTAGGTGGAAAACATGCTTATAAGGGAAAGTGTGTTAGAGTTTTGTCCTTAGCGGCAACTGAGCTGCATAAAATACATGAAGCACATAAAAGTAAGAACATACTATCTATCTGATCATTAAACTTTCACGGGTGCTGGAGCTAGCTAGTATCTTAATTGCCTTCCAGTCACAGCTGCACCATACTGTGGGTCACAAATAATTGGAGACTTGTTTGAAATGCAGAAGTGCCCTGACCACAACAAAGGTGCTTGATCATCTTTACAGTACCTGTAGGGTAGGGCTGGGCCTGGGTTACTATAAATCAGTGATCAACACCACATTCAGGTTTGTTTGTGCTCGAACTGAGCAACTATTCCAGCCTTCCAAATGCACTGAAGTGCCACTGCATCATAGGTGGAAGACTGAAGCCTGCTAGATCAACTGACCGTTTCCTTCCTTAGCCTCTAAGCATCATAACTCTCTGCTCTTGAGCTCTAGTGACGTGAGGAAAATTAAAACTTGGGAATTATTGTAGTGGGGGAGAACCACTGTGTGAAAAGTTTTCCTTGGAGATCCCATCATCACAGGGTGAATCACAGCTCAGGTCAATTCTAGCCATAGCAGCCATGAGACCTTCCTTTGGGAAATGGAGAGCTGAGGATTAAACACGTGGAGAAGCATCATACAAATCTTTGACTTAACTGGCGTGAAAGCCTGAGGGCATCGTACCATGGTGTGCCAGGCAGGATTTTGAGATCAGGAGGTACAGTGATGGGACTTTGCTCCCTGAGGATGCTCACAGTCCCCTTGAAGATCTCTTGGGCTTGTTTCCCTTGCACATACACACTGTTGAAAATATTTCAAAAGTGTTTCTTTGTCTTAGAGAAACACTTATGTTCAAAAGTGGGAATGTTTCATCCTTTCATCCAAGTATCTGTCATCTGGTCTGTGCTTGTTTATTCCTGTGAATGGCTGAAAGCAGAGACTGCTTATACTGCTTGCAATCAATTATATCTTCTGAAAGCTGGTCTAAAACTTAATCTTTTAGTTCTCTTCTTATTTCTCCTCTTTCTGGATTCCTAAAAATTCTGCAATTCTTATCATTGTCCTGGCACCTTGCTTCTTCAGGCTTAAAGTATCCTGCTGTTGATGTATGATATATATGTATACTTGGGTCATGTTATGCTGCTGTTCACTTAAATTATATGTTCTTGTACATTTCAAGGCAAATAATTTCAAAACAAGGAATGTCAAGCTGAAATCCAAGACTGGGTGCTTTAAAAAAAAAAAAAAAAAAAACCACAAAACCCATTATGAGTCGGTGGCAGTTCTGAAACACGTGTTATTTTTTTCAAAATAGAAAATGTATCAAAATAGATTATGCCCTTGGGGAAAATTATTTTTGGCAATTTGGTTTTTGCCAGCTCACCAGAAAGCTTTCAAACAAGCTTTTCTATTTTAAAAGAGGAAAGATTGAGAGGCAGAAATCAGAGGTATCAGAGAGCATTTCCTAGAACAGCACCAAACAGCGTTGGTAGGAGTTGCAAAATCTTGTACTAATTGGCTTGCCAAGGCCCCAGCTAGCTCAGCAGCGAAAACTTACTTTCATTAGGTGGGCGTAGCACTTCATTAATACTTAAAAGGAAAGTGAGTCTGTTCATAAACTGCAGTTTGGAACAGAAAGGCTGTCATTTCTGTAGCTGCAGAAACCACGAAGCCATCTGTGCCTTATGAGGTAATGTACACACTGGCTGAATACCAAGATTGTCTAAGCTGCCAATGTCCTTCCTTTGTAACCGTTACATTGACAGAACGAGCCATTGAAATTCACCGCAGTTTGTACTTTTTTAAACTGTATTATGAGTGTGGAGGCAGAGCTACAACACTGCCATCCTTGCTGATTGCTGATGTTTAAAAATGGAAGTCAAGAGGTGCACGGGCATTTCTGACACCTTCTCTTGAAGTGCCGCCCCATTTGACTTGACATCAAGAGCAGGCAAAGCACAACTGGATGGATCTGCCCCACCGTTGCCCCACATCAGTGCGCAGTCAGAAAGAGTCGCGTGTGGGAATCACTCTTGTTTTATTACAGTCGTGAAGGTTTCTTAGGAGGTGAAATCTTCGGGCCACTTCTGCCGAGTTCATTACTTGCTTAAGTTAACTGCTGAGCTGCAGTTTTGTAGAACTGGCCTGTCTTTGCTAATTTGATACTCTGCCTCTTAGAGGAGACATAGATTTCCTGTCAAAGCTGGTGTTATATATTCAGCAGAACTCACCTTTCTTCTGGGTGATTCACATTCTTCTGCGCAAAACAATCTCTTCAAGGATGCCATCATTTGATACTATAACTGGCATGTTTTGGATGAAGTACATTTTAACAAAAATAAAATTACAGGCTGTCCCATGCTTTATCAGCTTGAGGAAGCAGAAGATCCCAACCAGAAGTGTACAGCCAACAGAACATGGGTCTATGTTGTTGCCAGCATGCCTACCAAGTTTTGATTGTACTTCCACTCACTATCTGATCTCAGACATACAGATGCGCTGTTCAAGTGGAGGACTTTTAGCCACAGCAAAATAATTGAGTATGTCCTATAACTGAAAACATCCTGAAATGTTCAACTTGACGCTGAATTTGCATTATGATGGTGAAAAGTGTTGCTTAGAAATCTACAATGCAAAGGCAAATCTTTTAACTATACACGATTTAGCAAAGGTCATTTCAGCGTCTGACTGCAGGAAATATCCACTTCTGCACAAATAAGAGTAGACTTATTAAAGCCTAAAAATCCAGCGGTCTGAGGCAAATCTCTCTCCCTCAGAGTTCATGGATGCAGGTTTTAATCCACACTTTGCAAAAGTTGTTGATTTTAATTGCAATATAATCTGCTTATAATGAGCTTTAAGTCAAGCAGTCAAAAAATAATAAACAGAGTAGCTGATTTTAGAAAAATCCTCTTGAGTTAAAAAGACCTGCCAGGAGCTGTCTGCTTTTAAAGAAATTTAATTTTTCAAAAAAATTAGTTGGAATACTAACTGAACAGTGGCTTTCTCATTTCTCTAATTTCTTCCTTTTTTGTTCTGAAATATTTAATTTTGATTCATTATATTGTACCATAAAATGAAAATTGGAGTGGTCGATTTTCATATACAGTGTGGTTTTAATTGCTAAGAGCAGGAATAAGCAGAAGCAAGTACTTCAAGAAGTTTATGCTGATATTTCTGACTCAGGGATTTTTATTCTCAGGCATTTTTAAGACCTGGAAGTTGAAGACAAATTTTTAAATCCTAGAATTTCTCCCAAATAAAACCTCTGTTTTTCACACCAGTTTAATCACAAGCTTTTGCTACAGCATGGAAATATTGGAAAGACTTCCTGCTTTAGTAGTATAGGCAGTGTCTGTTTTAGTCAAATCATTTCCTGTACGTACTGTTTTCAGCTCTGCATGCAGTAACTGAGGCCAGACTTAGCGTCAGCCAAGACCGCTGGGGGTTGTAGCCCCATCTGTTTGTGTTTTCTAGTAGGCTACCTGGAATGTAAGGGAGGAAACTATACCAAACCACAGCCTGTCTTCCCTGACTGCACCATCCAGTCTGAATATAATGATCCCACCTGGATGAAGCACATACATTTTTTACAGTGGTTGCTACTTTTGTCTAGGACTTTAAGATCCCCTGAACCTATATAAAGAAAAGTGGCAATATGAATGGCAAATCTAGTCATGATTCAGTGAAGCAAAGATTTCAAATATTTCCTTTCCATTTCAGTGGACTTTTGAGAACTGTCATGGGCCTTATAGGTATCTATTTTTTAGTTAAAGTTAATTTTTATATTAGCTTATTCTTGCTCTTATCAAGAATAAGGGCTGTATACATTAGATTCTTTGCATTCACAATGAACAATTTCTCTGTATCTTTCCTAGTCCCGTCAGATGTGTATGTTCACGTGCTGCTTTTTTATACCATGATTTCAGTTGGTCTGTCTTTAGCTGCGTTTCCTTCCACTTCTCCCTAAATAGCAAAGATGATCTTATTTGTTCATGTATTTAAAAATTCAGAACCTGAGGCTTTCAGATGAACATATTGTGCTTCTAATAGGAGCTTCCTAAACAAATTTTAGATCCTGTCCATGCTGCCATAAACCAATGCACGAATACGTAGAATCGCTCACTGATAATATTGAGGACTTTGGTGTAGTTTGCATTGGTTGTATTTGTGATGGATAGTGACTTCTTGACTTGTTTGCTCTGTAGTTGGACCGTGAGATACATCCCGTTGAAAAGGAGGTGACCAGGAAGCAGAGAAAATGTTTGCCCATTTTCCTTGTTCAGCTGTTGCACTTTCAGCTCACTGGGGCCTCTGAAAGGAGGAGTTTGCTCTTCCCTCAAGAGCAGCCTTTGGTCACTGGTGGGAGAAGCTTGTGGAGTAGAGGGTAGGTCAGGGACACTCAGCCTGCCAGGGATTGAGATCATGGTGTGGAAAGCAAAGAGCAAAGCCTGTCTTGGAAGAAATGGAGAAAGCATCCTTTTTCCTTGGGAACTCAGGACAAAGTGTTAATCATCACCCAACTAAAGGCTGGGCTGGATCAAACCTGACTGCAAGGAGGTAGTGGACAGGGAAGAGATTTGTTTCCATGTCCCTTTTATTTCTTACTGTGACTTATTCTGGGCTTTGCCTCTTAAAATATCTTCAGTTATTCCTAACTCCTCTGGAGTTTTATAAGCTCTTTTGGAGTCCCAGGGAGTGCTTATGGTTAAGGAGAGATATGTGGGTAGATCCACTTAAGAGCTCTTATCTACTTCTGTCATTGTGCTGCGGTTTGGTGGCTGGACTGCAGCAGTGTCTGATGCGAAAGAAGGGCCCAAGTACCATTAACAAATCCACCCACTGGTGTGTGCTGAGGGGCTTGCACAGTGTGAGACAGCGTCAGTCCTGAGATGATGTCCCACCTACCACCCTCTCACAGTCCCACAGCCTTGTCAATACTGTTCCCTGTGCCTAACCCAGCTTTTTTTTCTGACTGAAACAAAAGTGCTCTTCCAAACAGCTCTGCCAGAAAAGTGTGGCCTTCCCAATTTGGTAACAGCTGTCAGAGAGATGGTGGCAAGCAGCTGAGAGGCCAAGGTGAAATATCATCTCTCATGATAGCAGAAGCTGGAAGAGGATTGTTGCTAGTAATGCACCACAAAGCATATCCATCAGGGTAGAAGCCCTCTGAGTATTTACAAAACACCTGCAAATAAAATGATGGTAGGAAACAAAAGCATGTCTGGATCACAGAGTTGTCACGTTTTGACTGTTCCTGTTTAGACGATGACCAGGACTAGTGTGAACGTGAATCAGTTGTAGGTGAAACAGGTTCAGAACAAGAGGCGGCCTCCCATGATTTTGCAAGTTTGGTTTGAAGCAAAATGCTCTGCTTTTGCACTGTGACTGACTCCTTTGTTTATTGGCAGGTCCTGCACTTCCCTGTGCAATCAGCTCACTCAGACTTAAATAAAATATTAAAATGAGTGGTTAATAAGTCATTCAAGTGTTGACTTAGCAGAATCTTTTAACTTGCCCATTTTAACAAACTGTCATGCTGATGTTCCTGGGTTTGACACCTTGATGACAAGTAATTCCAGAAGATAGATGTCTGAGTCCAGGGACCTTGGAGCACTTAAGTTTCTGCCGGTGTGTTATAAATATAGAAATTCCCAGTACTAAATAGCTCTAATGTGATACGCTGCAGAAGTTAATTCACCCCAACACAGAGAGCTCCAGTTCATTGATGTCAGGGGATCTGTGTGAGTGTAGCTGCAGGGTAAGCTTTAGATGGAGGCGAAGTCTAGAGCTGCCCAAGGCAGTGGGCTGCTGTCCCTGCCTTAGCTGGGGCACAGAGGACAGCTGTGAGAGCAGCGTGCAGGACAGAGCCGCTCATCCCTGCCCACCGCCGCTCGGGAAGGGCTCAGCGTGGTGCATGGGCTAGGTCATGCCTACAGTGCCAGTTCCTCCTCCCCTTGCACACAGCTGGCAATGGCAGAGACCACTTTTCCCCTCTCACGCCAGGGGAGAGGGACTCTATGTTATCTTGGGGGCAGGGGGAGGATTCAGTGTCTGGAAAGGGCCAGGGGAGGAAAAAGGGGTCTGTAGGAGAAGCTGGGCTGTGGGAAAACCCAAAAGATTCTTTTATCCTGCTTGCACCCATAGATCATTTGAAATCTTTGTCTTTTGTGAGAGTTTATGGAGTTCAGTCTGTTCAGAGTATCAAAGAGACAATAACAAGGTGTCTTTCATCAAGTATGTGTGCAGCATGTAGGGAAAAAATGCTGAAAATTGAAGAGCTTTTATATTCATTAGAGAAAGACCTCTCTGCACCACAGAATGAAGGTATGATGGCAGCATGTGTTGAGGCTCCTGGACTAGAGTTAACCTAGCCAGGGCAGGTAATGGTTATGATTAAAGACATGCTGGCTCGAGCTGTGACACATGCTAGCAACTACAACACAAACCTTCCAGGTACCAGCCGCTAGCATAAATTGGAGTACAAGTAATGCTTGTGCTGCCTTTTTTACGGTATAGATGTATCAGGCAGTGTACCAGAAAGGTTGCCTCCAGTTTCTATCAATTTGTCTAGAAAATATTACTGCCAGACCTTACAAACTTTGCCTGGATGTGTTGTAAGATAAAACAAAATCTGCTATCTAGAGGTTGGATGCCAAAGAAAACTGAACATAAGGGACACATTTTAATTAACTGCTACAGTGACTTATTGAGGAAAGTGATTTGTTGATCACTATTTTCAGTCTTTAAATCAGAATTTGTTTTCTAAGAGGGGTGCTTTTCATCCAGCTGCGTTTTATTGCTTTTAGTATAGAAATTGCGGGAGAGCATTCCATGTACTCTCAAGCAGATCTGGTTAGGTGATAGCCGGAGTTCTTCTTGCCCTTAAAAATCTTTGGATATGTCTGTGTGTCCTGTATGCCTCTGAATTTTCTGCTTTTGCTTGGGATAAGAATTGTTAACACCTGCTCATGTATTTCCGGCTAAAATTAAAAGCTAAAGATGGCATGTGTAATGAGGTACTGTATTTCATATTAAATCTGTTTGTTCACTTTCTGTTGCAGAGGCAGGTAAGGCATCTCCTCCATACGTAATGACTTGAACGTGTCAGTTAAAACTAGAACTTTTTGATCTTTCTGCATCAAGAATAAAAACTGGTAGGACCATTTTTTACATCTCTGACCTCTTTGGTTCCCCAACACCGAACTTGTATTTCCAAAATCTCTTTCTAATGCAGCTAGGGTGGTAGAAATGGATGTGGATATCTAGAAAAAATGATGCTGCTAATTGGCTGATGATGTCATCCAGACTTACCCAGAGCGATCTCTGGTGTTCATGTTGTTAAAACAATTGAGATGACTTCACTAGTATTTTTTTTTCTTGTTCTGTCTCCTGAAGAATGATGCCAATTGTAGGTTAAGTGGCTAGAATAGATGACGTATTAATAGGTTATTGAACAGGGCTTGCTGTTACTCAGACCATTTATTTCATATGCTCTGCTTCAATTACGTTATCACTGTAAGCTTTCTTATTGATTAGCTAAGAAGCAGTAATTTCCCAATAGATTATAAAAGCCAGTATGCAATGAATGTTTCTCACATTAAAAAAACTTATTCATGGGAAGTATCTATGCTAGATATTATCTAGACTAAAATATAGGTATTAGGTATTACATATATTTCTGTTGGTCAACTTGTAATAAACAATAAAAGATTTTTTTTTTTCATGGCCTGTCACTCTTATCTGCATAAGTTTGCTTAAAATCATATAAAAGTTTTTTTCCATATGCTCTAAACGAACTTGACTTGTTTGAAGTGAACTATTTTTTTCTGAGCCAAGACAAAAAAAGGAAGTTTTCTTCAATTTGTTCTTATGAGAAATAGGATTTCAAGTTATTTTCATATTATTCTGTGAAAAAGATCTGCATATAGATGTATATGAGAAAAGAGAAGCCTGCTGCATATTAGTTAAACTGTGCAAGCTGGTGGTGCTATTGCATATGGATTTTGCTAATAGGTAGATTTGATTTTTTTGAGTCATGTGGATTGCCTTTTCATGAATTCTGTTTTGAATTTTTGGGTTGAGTGAGCCTGCAGAGGTTTTCAAATCTGTGACTGGAAGCTTTTCCAAAGAGTTTTCTTCTCAGCTGGAGAAAATTGTGCAACGTTATTACAAAGTCTTAGTGGCAAGGCATTTTGGTCAGTACAGCACGATTTTCTTCTACTTTTAAAGATCATTTTCACCAGATGGGAGCATACTTGTCATTTGAATCTTTCTAGCTCTTTTTGAAATTCCAGTGCAGTTAATATACAAACTCAGGGATGCACAGCTCAGGTGAATTTGGTTAGCTATTAGAGACTTCCATTTTTAGCCTTCTCCTCCCCATCTCTATCAGTATCTCCAGGTTATCTCTGTACATGATTAGGGGGCATGTTCATGCTGTTTGGCTGCCCGCGTGTCTGGCACAAGCAGGTGGCCTGGGAAGCAGTTTGGCTGCCCAGACATGTACAGGAGGTGAAGGCTAATGTGCAGTGGACCGTGCCCTGAAGTAGTGAATACATCTAACAAAGTGAAAACAGATGATAATGGAAATGTAATTTAACAGCCATTGCCTTGCATGACCAATGGATGCTGCTATATCTCCGTTGCATGACTAGAGCCCAAAATAGTGGGAAGTGTCACGTCCATTGAGGTTTTGCACCGTTCTCACTGAGTAGTGAGAGGATTTGGCATAAGGAGGTAGAACAGAGCTGCTGTGTGTGTCACATGCAGCTGTATTATGGAACATTACGCATCGCGTTGGGGTTGCACTGGTATCAGCAGTGGCTGTGGTCTAGGAACTGCCTATCTACTGTTGCCATC
The DNA here is from genome assembly GCA_008711295.1 of Anarhynchus alexandrinus. Taxonomy (NCBI): domain Eukaryota; kingdom Metazoa; phylum Chordata; class Aves; order Charadriiformes; family Charadriidae; genus Anarhynchus; species Anarhynchus alexandrinus. The sequence goes on from VUYV01000005.1 coordinate 3,206,317, forward strand.
CTTGTTCAGCTATCGTTTTGCTTTCTGTCCCCACGCAACTGCCTAGGCAGGCACTATGGCACAGTCCTCAGGATCCCTTCGTGTGGTCATTTGCACAGTTGCTTGAAGCAGAGGTTTGAGGGAAATTTTGGAAAGACTTCCTGAGACAGGATAGAAAATGCAGATCTAATTTACCTGTGAAGCACCACTGTTTTGCTATGTATTTTCAAAATGAAGGTGAGGCTGAATGGGTTGGCATTATACTTAGTACCTTGACAGCTTTCACTTGAAAGCTTGCAATGCACTCTGCCACACCTCTCGTACTGCTCAGTCTCTCTCATCTCCCTTACTGCTTAATAACTATTCTGTTAGTGCATTACCAGACAAATAGGGTTAAGGGTACTGTGATCTTAACCACGTGAGGAAACTGGTCTTAGTTTTTTTATATATCAAAAATATCTCAGTGCATTTTCTTATAATTGTCACTATTTAGAAGAGACTAGAATTAGAAGTTGTCATCTAAAAAAAAAAAAAGTCTGCCTTCTCCCTTAATCATTTGGAATAATTCAGTATAGTAGAAACCACTTTGTAGTTATAGTTTCACAAACAAACAAGACTACATTTATAAACTAATAGTTCCTGGTGTAGGCTTGCATTTATTTTTGTAAAAACAAGGGTTGATAACTAAGCAAGAAGTCCTGCGCTGATAATGTGGATGGGTGATTATAGTTAACCATCTCAATCTGATTTGGCAAATTGGTTTGTGTATACTACCTACTTTACGAATCTGTTAATAAGCCAAGATAGCTTCAGATACAGCAACATATAAGTTTTACATATATTTACATACTACATATTTTTATAGCCATAGTTGTGACTTTGTTTATTTAGCTGGCATTTGTGCATATAACTAATGCCAAATGTGCTCTCAGGTTATTGAGTGTTACAGGTTGTGTGTATGTCAAATATTGCATAAGCTTCGTAGTCAACTAGAGGATGTGTAGTGTAGTCTGTTAGTATGCTTTGGACTCTGCTGGGGAGAAAGCATCTGTGATTTATTGTTTGGCCACTGAAATGTCAGTGTTATAGTGCTTTGCTGCTGACCTGTTCTGGTATTACGCTGTATTTGTAACAGTGATCTAGAGATGCCACTGGCTTGGGAGAGGCAGGGGCTGGAGGAAATGCCAACACTTAAAAAGGAGCTGGTGCTCTTGGGGAGAAATTAATAAGGTAAAAATATAAAGTCAAAAGGGAGATTGTATTATGTCAGTGAACATGTATTTGGGATTACTACAAAACAGCAAATTGATTCCATGAAGTAGAAGTGCTGTGTCTTGCCAGTATACACTTTCTGGCATCTGTCTTGAAATAGATGTGCTGCTTTCTGTGTTACGCCATGCCAGTGTTGTTAGCAGAGGCATAGATTATGCTTCTATGTAATCACTGCAGGAGGAGGATCTGAGTTTATGGCTTATGCTTCCTGAAATGAATGTGTTAAAGTATGCTTTGCTTGAGTTTGCACTGTCTGTGCAAAAGACTAGTGTGTGCAAAAGTAAACGTGAACTTAAAGAAATGTATTTTTTTTATATTCTGGCATTCCAGTGACTTTCATATTAATTACAAGCAACTCATAAATGCAGTGATGATCTTCCTACATGTTGACCTGTAAGCATATGGTATCTGAGAAGCAAGATGTGTTCCTTTGGACCTGTCAAGAGTTGTAAAGGCTGTGCAGGCCAAATTCTGCCTTCGTCTATTTGTGAGCAAGATGCAGAAAATGCACTTGCTAAAATCATAACTGAGATCCAAGTTTGGTCTTGCAGTGAGAGTCACTTAACGATGCTGCTGCTAACTCTTACAGCAGGCAGTCTCTTTTCATTGCTGTATTGACTCTGCAAGCAAATAAAGGTATTCTTAGCATTGTTTTTAAGTTACAAAGTAATTAGTTTTGCCATCACAAGGAAAGATTGGAGAAGTTTCTACATTAAAAGAAGGAATCATTTTAAATTTGTTTTTTAGGTAAGCTAGACTCTAAACAGGTGTTTCCCATATTGATTATTGCAGAATATTGTCATCTTTTTGGACTTTAACACTATAAATATGTACTGGCTGGCTATATGAAAAGATAATGCAGAAGAGAGCATTAGTGATTTTGATCATCCTAAAGGGCATTTCTGCCCTTGCACACTAAGACTTAGGTGTTTATAAGTAGGCAGCCTCTAGAATATGAGAGGGAAGAACTAGAATAATGGAACATGGTGCTCTCACATCCTAAAAGTCAGTGACTCTTTCTGTTCATTCCCTCCTCACTTTGAAGAAGGGTGTCTCCACTCCCACTGCCATTGTCTTGAGGTTCCCTTTCCCTAAAATGGCCCAGATGAAGAGGGAACTTTACCTAAAAGGTCACACATTCGTGTAGGTGATCTCTCAGTAAACCCAAACTATTGAAATGCAGAGGGAAAGGTGTGATGCTAAACCATACCTCTGCAGCAACCCATCCAGATTGAACCAGAGCAAAAGCTGAGGTTTTTGATGCCCTCTGAGATTCTGTAACCCCGATTATACATCTCTCAGTTGCATAGAAGTCCATCTATGTGTGAAAAGGGGACCAGAGCACAGTCCTGAGACTCCCATGTTTACAGGTCTCTCTCCCTGTCTTTTTAGCAAGTTTTTTGAACATTTGTCTTTGTCTTTTTTTTTTTTTTTTAATCAGATCTTGAGAAATTGTTGTTCTCCCCTATGATATCCAAGCCATTTCACCTAAGGATGGAGAATGGTGGTTTAGGTGAGGGCAGCACTATTCTGTGATAACGTAAACTGGAGAAGGTGCTATTTTTCCTTAATTTCATCTGAGTGGTGTATCTGTCCAGAGACATCACTGACTCCTCCTAGCGATGGTGAATGAAGTATGCAATAGAAACTGGGTCTCGTGTCTTTTTACAAAGGTATAGGGATTTGTAAACAACCCATTTTGCCAGGCACGAGGTGAAGAGTGGACTTATTGCTGTGCTTTGTGAACACTGACTCTCATTACATACTTCATAACCTTCACACCTAGTTCATGGGATCCGCTTTCTCCCTGCATTAGAAAGATGGGAGAGTTTCCTGGAGTTGTGGATTAATTACAAAACAACCCTCAAAACAATAAATCTAACTACAGCCAAGTACAAATAACCTCTTTGGGCTGCTTGCTCAAGGATTGTGTGCTACTTCAGGCATACTTGTAGCTGTTATTAATAATAATCATTGTATCACAGCTGTCAGTGGTTCCAGCAGTACCCACAACCTGGAACTTTTCATTCTTGTGACAAGGTGTTGAACATAATTAGAGGAGCTTTTGTTTTGTTTATATCTATCTATTGCAAAAAGAGGTAGGGGAATGAAAAGCTGCATGAATCCATGTGATCCTGGCACGGCAAACGGGAACTCTTCGCCTCTGGACATTCCAGTGGCTTTATTTTGACCTTGGGAAAGCAGCCTTGTGAGACAGGTAGGGACTGGCAAAGCTGACTCCTGTGTTAGTTAAAGTCCACTTTTGTTTTATGTCCAAAGTCCAGCTGGTTGTTATAAGCAGCTGCAATATAAAGTTCCTCAAAATTGCCTTTTAGTTATTTCAGACTTTGTGTTTAGTGTAAAACAGGAGCTGGGGGGGAGCGTTGGTATTTATTCACAGAGGTTTTTGCTGGTTTTCCATCGCTGAGCATACTTGAGGCTTAAACTAAGCAAATCTGTATGCAGTCCCGCACCATAACATCGACAAAATTCTTTAGGCCATTCTGTTAATACAGTTCTCATCAACCATCACCACTTTTCTTGACGATGTTCAAACAGCCTATTCACATGTGGGGCCTTCAGCTGGGAAAACAAAAACAGTGAAGTAGGTTAAAAAATGTTTGTTCATTTTTAGTTAGGAAGAAGGTGGAAAGGATGAGAGAGGTTGAAGTATTATGGGTTGGCAGAAACTCAGCAGGAACCTCTGGAAGGAAAAGAGGAGAATGTGGATTGAAGAAACTGGAGCCCTGAGGGCAATCCTCTAAAAATATATTAGAACAGCACTGTCAGTAATATTATTCTCAAGATACGCAAGTCCCGCACTCTTAATTGAAAAGTGCCAGGGGTAAGGTGCTCACCTTGAAACTCATTATCTACTTAAAATAATTTCTTTCATTTGCTACTGCTGAGGACTTGTTTTAAACTGAAGTAAGAGTTAGAGGCTGAAATACCATTTTCTTGTTGTTTTGAGAGATACTTCTCTCCAGGGAATGGTAGAGTCCATCTAATAAGGCCTGGTTTATTTAGGATACATATTTATGATTTACTGAGTATTTAGTGCCTCTGAGTTTGATAGAATTCCTCCTCTCAGCCGAAAATATAGCAATATGGGAGGTTTAATCATAGCTCTATTTTGAAGTACCTGTCTATATGTTGTGCACGTATGTGTGTATTTATCATTACGTGTATCTTTGGTCACTGCTGTGGTTCAGGGGGCTGCACTACAGACCTTGTCCTGAAGTGGTTGAGGTCTAACTAAACAAAAGAAGCAGAAAGAAGAGGGAACTATCATTTGTCAGAACAGATTGGGAATTGAAGCATAATACATTCAGTGATTTATGTAAAGTCATGTGCAGAATCTTACACACTAACACATGGTTTATTGAATACGATTATTGATTACTACATTCTTTCCTGATTATTATAAAATAAGAGGAGAATTTGTGCTATAATTAGGAATCTGATATCCTCTCCTTAAAGTTCAGTGCAAAGAGCTGAAAAACTAGAAAAAAGAAACAGGACAATTTACTAACAGGGCAGAAAAAAAGCTTGTCTCTGTCAGATGAAAGCTCAAGCCCAGGGAAGATAATGATTATTCTTGAGTAATTCATATCAGTCTGTTGAAGAGGAGGAGGGAAAGAGCAACTGAAGACTGGGTGGGGCTGTAGGGTGTTACAGCTCTAAGGGCTATTTTACTTATGTCCGGAGCTCACATCTAATTCAGAGTTCAGCGCTGCAGTTTGCAAAATCTATGTCTTTGCTCCTGATTCACCTTCAGACCTCATAGGTATGTCTTCATTAATCCTGTGATTTGGGAATAAGGCAGCCATGGGTGTCTGGAGACACCCACCACATCACAAACAGAGTATTGTTATAATTTATTCTGGAATCTATTTGCATAGTTATCTTAGTCATACAAAACAGGAGCTGAGTGAGCAATGAGCTAAGTGACCCATCTCCAGCTTCCTTATGCTGCCAGGAGCAGCAGCACTCATCTAACAGGTTGCTATCAAGAGTGGCAAAGTAATTGGCTCGCTCAAACTGATAAATACTTCATGCTTCCTGAGCTGTGCGGTAGCAACAGGAATTAGTCTTGCCTTTTCTTGCCCTCCCTTCAGACCCACCAGAATGCGGAAAGGCAACCGCCCCAGCAAAAGCGATGGTTGGTGGGGCAGGCTGCTCTGTGCTCGGCAGGGGGACCAGAACCTGACATCATCCAGCCATGAGCTCAGCAAGGATGAGGGCTGTGGGAAACCAGTGAACACTGACCATCTTTGGTGGTTTGTTTTTTTCACACCTCTATCGCTTATGCAGGAAGATTAACAGCAACACTCAAAAGTTGAAGCAAATGGAGTGCCTTGCTGTTCCATCTACCTTTTCCCATGTTTCATTTTAGTATTTGTTGCAAATCCAAACTATGATTTGTTGTTTGGTTGTGGTTTTTTTTTTTTTTTCTGCTCTTCTTTCTCTTGGTGGTGTTGAGTGGTGTGGCAGTGTCTGACTATGCAAACAAAAAAAAATCCTGACTCATTCTGGGAGGAAGGGGGATGATGGCTGCTTGATTTCGCCAGTGGGAGCTCCACTCCAGACTTCATCAGTCCTTAGTCCTGTCTGCCTGAGACAGAAGGGACCACACAGCTCTTTTAGGAACATGAAAGTCATGTAATCCATCATCTGAATACCAGACGGGCTGCTGAAAAGGGTTGATTATTGGTCCAGAACTTACTAAATTCAATAGCAGTGTTTCTTTCACCTCAGCAATCCCTGGGTCGTGGTCCTCACTGTATCAGCACTTTTAGGAGCAAAGCCTGTCCCTGACACAGAATTACAGGTCTCAGTCCAATACATTTCTGGAATTCTAAGGTTCATTTCTCCCCAACTCACTACACTTCTTCATTGTCCTTGTGACTTGTTCGTGGCAGGATGAAGTTATTCTTTAAAGGCCACTTTCATGAGAAACTTCAAGCTATGCTCACTAAAAGTTACCATCCAAGTCTGCGTTCTGTGGCTGCTTTATACTTCAAAATCAGTCCTCAGTGTGTCCTTTGAAATCTGTTTTTATGCAGAAATTTCTAATATCCTTGAAAGCTGGCAAGCAGCCCTGGAAAGACCTGATTTTGTGGGATATAGAGCTGCATCAGGCAAGTGCTGAAGAAAGTTTCAGGCACTTTCTGTATTCCTTCTTGGAACAAGTGTTCCTTGTAGTTTGACTCTTCTATATTCAGGTTATGTGTTTCTTTAGCTTCTATTCTTGTCAAAATATGTTGTGTAGTTTATGTAGTTTTCTGAAAAACAAAACAATTTAATTTACTTAAAATATTTAAAGAAGCTTCTATATGCCTTCTTCCAAGGGCTTGAAGGTAAATAACTCTTTGCAGCACTTTCTAGACCATTGCCTATTTGGCAAAGGGTGGCTGTAGCAAGGACTGTCTTTGGTGCTTGCTGGGCTGCACAGAGAGCCAGGGCTTGTCCGTAGGGGGTGACAAGCTTTAGCATGAAGATACACACAGTGGTATGTTAGTGTTGCACAGCAGCGTACTGCCTGGGGATCAGAAACCCAGTCCGAAATGAGCTGCAGATAAGCTACATCCATGCCACTTCTTAGCTAGTAAGCTTTATCTTTTAGGTTATGCTACATATGTAAGGGATGTGCCAGCGGTCAGACATTTAACAGGACTAAACACTGAATATTGGTTATGTCTGTGTAGCTGGGTGCAGACATATGCGTCTTTTGCCCTTGCTGAAAGCTGGCTGTGCGTGGTGTGGAGGCTTGGCAGCTGTGGTCGTTCGGTGTTGTGCCTGAGATCATAGATCTGCCTCGCAGCAAGGCTTATTACCGCTGGTACAGTGCCACAGCAATGTGGCCATACGGACCCCGGACTGGAGCTGCCTTGCCTCAGTTAGGAGCGCTCAGAGAGGGGGGCTGCATGTGTCTGCACTGGTCTGCATATGCACGCCCTCTGATCTCCCAAGCTGTGCCCTGGGTATTTACTGGGGAATGCTATTCCTCCGTCTGCTGGGCTGTTCCTCCAGCTCTGGTGTGGGACACGCTGCTCTCCAGTTTGCACGGGGGTGCCCACGCTAGGACTTGCATTTCCAGCCTGCTGCCAAAACACCTCAGGAACACTTACCCTGATAAGCTTAGACATCGCTGGAGGTATATAAAAAGTTGCCTGAATTAAATCTGCTCTCTCCATCTAGTTTGTCCGTTTAAAAAAGAAAAAGAAAGAAAAAAAGATAAAAAAGATTAATTTAGAGGCATGAAGACAGCAAAAACATTGCTACATCCTGTGTTGTTGCTACTTTAAACAAGCTAATTTCAGTCACGATACAGTGAAAACAAAAATGACAGAATCATCAATTCAAATTTCAAATTAGAGTAATGATTTTCTTCTTTTGTTAAAGAGAAGGTTAAAGTTTAAGCAGAGGTATTTATAGGGAACCTCACATGTCTTTAGTGGAGTAATAGGAATGTGACTGACATAATTTTCAAATTATATAGTTTACCTTGGGGCAGGCAGTGTGAGAAAGGGAGCAGCAGGGAACCAGCACAGTGAAACTTATCAATGTGCGTTTCCTGAGATGAAGAACAAATGTTCATTTAGTCCTGCATATTTTCAACTGCTCATCCCAGGTTCTGGAGGCTGGTGGGCTGGGGCACATCCTATTTGCAGCCTCATGATAAGCAGCTGTTTCCTTGGCAAATTCATTTCTGAAAGTGAGATAATCCGATTTGAATGGAGCTGCAGGCACCCACTCGTTCTGCCAAGTGAGGAAAAAAGGGGGGAAAAGAAAGATTCTTCTCTGCTGCTTCTTTTGCACTCTGCCACGATTCAAGGACAGATAAAAATCTTGGCCTTGTTTCTCTCCTTCCTGTTTGGGGCCCTTGATAGCTCTGTAAGCTTGGTTGTTTTTGCTGGAAATTGCAAACTCACTTCGTTCTCCTTGGCATAATTCTTGAATCTGTAAAACCGAGGCTGTGCCAACACACAGGATTTTGATTCTGATTCAGCAAGGAATGTAAGCAAGTGTTTGCTTTAAAGCATATTTTAAGCCCACCTGTATTCAGCAGAGCTCTCAAGCTGTTTGTATTGAGGACTTGCAGTGCCCAAAAGCGTGCGAAACTCCTCATAGTATTGAGGATGTATCTGTGTGCTGTACACCTCCAGGAGTCCGTCTCTTGTTTATCAGATGCCACAGTTGTTCAGCAATTTCACAGTAAAGTTTTTCACCTTCACTTTAGAAGAAAAAATGCTTTTGTATTTCACTGTGAGTTTCCCCCTAGCCCCCTTCTCTGCTTTTACACTTTCTCAAATTGTCGCAATATGCTGGAACTTGGATGAATCTTTCTCTGGGCACAGATATCTCTCCCAAACTGCTTGAACAGTACGGTGTGCAAACCGCATTGCTCCCTCATCAGCTTCCCTCAGGCCCTGACCCATCAGAGACTGATCAATGGTCACTGAATTGTCATGTTTTCTCCTCTTTGCACTTCCACACGGTGCTATGTGGGAACATGAACTGAGGTACAAGTCTAAGCCTTGCGCAGTGTGAACTTGGAAATATACAGTGAAGTGAGGAACAAGTGCAGACACGGTGCTAAAGAATGGGCCAGAAGCAGTGGGGCTTTCTGGAAGGCAGACAGAAGAAATTCCTTTTATTTATTTATTTATTTTTAATTTTCTAAATCAGAGCATGTACCTAATGGCTCCGTAGGTTGTTTGGTTTCCCAGATAGGCTGCATAGTAGAGAAGAGCAGGAGGCAGGGGTGGCAGCGGCGTTACACTGAGAACAGAAGGAGCACAGGATCGAGGAGCACCGACAAAATATCAAGGCCCAGTCCGGGAAATGCACATTCTGACAAAGAAAAGTGTTTGAAAAAGTTCCTGTCTGACACCTGGTTTACTGTGTGATGACGTGCTGAAGAGGGATGGGAACCACAGCAAGACCTATCTGAGACAGGTTCTGCCACGTGACCCGCAGAGATTTGTTCCTCCAGAGACCTGTTTTGTGGGGACATAGTCTAGGTCATCGTGAGGGCACTGTGCTTATGGGTGCTTCCTCTCTGTGCTGGTAGCCTCGTCAGAGCCTTTGTGGCTGTCATTCCCAAAGAACTTTTATCTCTCTGATTTTAATGTTATAAGCTCTAGTCTGTCACAGCCACTATTTTTTTAGTTTAACAAAAGTAACATTTCACCCTCCCTGCAGCTGTCTACGGTATATTTACTATTAGATAACAACATCCTTAAGGCAGGATTCACCCAAGCCCGTATGTCTGTAAAATTATATCCCAACCTCCCCAAAACATGTCTCCACTATGAAAAAGAAGTTACCTGAGTAATATGAACCCATGTCAGGAGCAGTGAGTATCTCTACAATAGAAAAATACATTTGTCCTGCCTGCTTAGATGAGGAACTGTCTGCCTTTTAAAGAATGATCATTTCCATAGTTAGAAATATGCTTATTTTTTGTATCTGTATAGTATTTTTTGGCTGTAATTGGTGAATCCTCTGTCTGGGGACTCCTTCTGGCACTGTGAGTGCTCCAGACTTCATGGTAGTAGAATAGGTCTCTCCCAACTCTAACTTCTATCATATAAAGGCTTCACATGGATGCTTTTGTAAGTTGTGTAGCAGTGGCAGTCCAAAGGTTAAATGGCTGCCTTTCAGCTTCTGCTCAGCAGTTATATGGGATTAGGTTTTCTCAGTGGGTCTCTAGGTACTCATAAATCAGAGAGTTCCCTTGCTATGATTTCTTCCTTTTTCTGTAATCTTTCCAGGGAAGCAAGTGACCTCTTCTCACTGCGATAGTGCAGCTGATGATATTTTTCCCTGTAGCAAGCCACAAAATTTTTTTGTTCTGTTCTTAGAAGGTTATTGTTGAGGGGAAAAAAAAATCCAAATGCCATCTCATGAGAGAGAAAAGTGATAACTCACTGCTAATAGATTTATGACAAGGTCTCTGTTGCTCTCCATGTTCTGGTGGCCCACATGTCCCTTTGATTCATTTGGCTGAACCCCTCATCCCAGCATGATTTCCTCATTTAATTCTTGAATTTCCTTCTGGAAATCCTGGAATTTCTTTTTGTGTAATGTAAAAGATTTGGGAGTTTATGTGTGTATGAGAAGGAACAGAACAAAAGGGCACTGAATAAAATGTCTGCCTTCAGCCAGCAGTTGGTGAGACTCTGTTGCATGCTGGGTGGTCTGGCTGCACTTCATTTATTATGCTCCTATGTAAATATTAGCAGATTTAATACTTAATAGTTCATAGTTATGCTTCTTATAAGGCATTTTGCAGTATTTTCTGTCAGTGGGTGGTATTAACACGTAATAAGCCAGACTGAGTCCAGCCAGTTTACAAGTGATTTTTTTTTTTTATGTTCAGCCCATCCTTTCCTCTCAGAGCATTATTAAGGTAGTAATGATGCTAGAAGGAGATTCTGAAAAAGAATATTGCTTCCTTGCCAGATGTGTCTAGAAGTCAGAACAGAGAGCAGAACTGGATTGGAATTAAGTTTGCGGACTTCAGTTTGAGCCTGAGAAAAGTCTTTAAGGCTCTAGGCTGAAAGGGTCCTAAGCTAATAGAAGATGAAACATATAAAGTTCAGAGCCTGAGGGAAAGAGGAGTGCAGCCTGAGACCTTACCGTGGAGGTGGCTGTGGGTACAGGTGGTTCCATGGCTGGGATGTGGAGGCTTACTGCAGGAGTGTGTGCTCATATTTGACAGTTAAGGCCTGACTGCAAGTGCAGTTGGCATGGCCTGGGATTGTCCCAGGTTCTGCAAGGTGGAAATTCTCTGATGAAGTGGATTTTTCTTGGGAAAAAGCATATTTGTCAAGTCTGACATGTTTCACAGTAATTTACCAGTTTTGAGGAGCTTCTGACAAAACACATACAGGTATTACTGGAAATGAACCTGGTTTGCTGCCATGAAAAACAGGGCATTGCAGTGGAGTAGGAGGTTCCGGAGTCCCTAGTGGTGGTGCTCACTGCTCTTTGAGTGCCAGCAGTGTCAAGGTGGCTCCCGCTGTTTTGATTGCTCTGGAGCTTTCGGGATCTAGAGGTACTGCTCTAGGGAATCTGCTCCAGGACCTCCATGTCCTCGTTCCAGCACAAGGTGGCCCACGCGTTATAGTTGGAAGACCTCTCAGAGGTCCCAGATGTCCGTTCTGCTAAAGGCAGACGAGACTGCATAAATTTAGATGGGGGGCTGTCATTTTGCATTCAGTGACTAAAAGTTTACAGATTTGGGTGCTGGGAGCAGAGCATAAACTAGAGGGACCTAGGACACCAAGTTGCAGGAGGGGTGATGGGAAAGCTGTCATGCGTCAGCAGGGTCCTACCAAAATACAAGATGGGTGGGACCCACACAGAAGTCACCAAGCCTGGAAAGGCAGGGACATGAGCCAGGGTTTATCACTTGGTGGAGGAATTGCAAGGCACCTTGGCATAACATCCAAAGGCAATACACATTGCCTGGGAGTACTTTCTCCTTTAAAAAGAGAGGAAACAGTGGGCATAATGGTGAATCATACCATGTCTCTCCTGATTCGAGGCAGCACTATATCGCTTCACCGAAATAGTTGTCAAATATCAAAAATAGTATGTGACAAGTAAAAGATTGTAGAATCAACAATATTTGCTGAAAAAGTCACATAAACTGATTCTTCTAATATTTCTTTATGTTACTTTTGCAGCTGGAGGAAAGAAGAAAATAACACCTTTCTGAGAAATAAAGATAATTATTACTTAAGGGACAAAAATTTGCATGAACTTTAGTGTAATAGCAACTTTAAAAAGAGGTCACAGCCCTCAGTCTTGAGAATTTAGCAGCTCTCAAGCTGAAAGCTCTGTTAATCCAGGGAATAAGAGAAAGCAGATCAGCTTTCTCGAGCTTTAATATAGCAAACTGCTGCCAGGCAAGTAAATTGATCTCAGAGAGGAAGGAACAAGAGAATTTGGAAGTGCAATAAAAAATAAGATGTGATCATAAAACGCAACATAAAAACATATGTTTAATGCATTTTTATTTTTTATTTTCCATTTAGTGTTGTGATTATGCCATAGCTAACAGCAGCCATTACACAAATCAGTGGCAGACAGGCTGAAATACTGTTTCAATTACCCTGCTCACAGCAGCTCACCCCAGCCCAGCTATAAATAACTAGCAGATCCTCCATTGCTCCATGGATTAAGATTAAAGATATGCAGATAATTTAAACCCTCGACATACACTCCTCCACTGCAGAATGTATTTTGGAGCCAATTGGTTGTGTCCCCCAAAACAGAGTGTACTGCTGGGAGGCTACCATCAAATGAAGCATTAGACTAATAGTGTTTTATGACAAGGTAATGATAGACTAAGCCAAAGCATTTCATCTCTCCCTCTCTGTGTTGCTTTGTGTTAGATAATTAGGAAATGTGTTTTCCCCTCCTCTAACCTCTTCAGACTCCTGGAGGAATTGGCCAGTCTGTGCCTGTGTGTGACATGCTGTCTCCACAGAAGGGAGCTATATTCCACAAACTAGGCTGGAGGGAATCTTGTTCCGTAAAACTCTGGTATGTTTAATCTGTTTCAGTTAAGATGATAGCTAATACGAACACTTACAAACATAACTCCTCCATTCTCTCTCTCTTTCTCTCCCTCTATTTCTGGAGAGTTGGTGCTGTACCCCTAGGACATCCAAGCGACACAAGAAGCTAAATTATGCGTGGAACAGCATCCCCAGAAGTTTTCTTATTGTCTGAATATCTCTGGGCTTAAAATAAACTGGATTCTGAGATGCAGAACAGGAAGAAAACACAGGATGTTATAGGAGCTGAGTCAGATGTGAGAGCAAGCCTGTTGAGCTGAGTGCTATGAATGCATTGCTTAGAGAAAGTGCTGCCTAATTGACTGAGAGAATATAACTGTCTTAGAGCTACCTACAGAAAACTGGGTAATTCAATGTAGAATATTGCATTGTCCACTTTGAACTGACCAAATCCTTTTCAGGTTCTTGTCCTTATCTCTAAAGTTAACTTGGGATTTATATTGATGAACATCTTTCTAGAAACAGGTACTTAAAGTAGCTCTTTCTCACTAGACAGGTGAAAGAGGAAGAACACTATTTTCTTCCAATTCTTCAGATTTTACTGAATACATAATTGTTAAGAGCTCATATCCAAGATGTGTGAGACAGGATTTTACTGCCCTTACCTCGGCAGGACCACAGTCTGCATGTTGTATGGGCTACTAGAATGCTGTAGCCATCAGAGCCTGCTGAGTTTTTTGATTTTCAGCAAACAGCAAAATATTGATTGAGGCCAAGTAAGTAAGAGTGAGAAGTAACGTGGTAGCTAACTCCTTTCTTTAACTGCAAAGTCTTGGATTTCGGGCTTATTTATCTCACAATAAATGTCCTTGGATTTGGCTTCTTTTTCTCCTCTCCCAGATGGAAGTTACAGTCAGCCTGCTATGCAGTAATTTTCTTTTTTCTTTTGTTTTCTGTGATTCAGGGAATATTTTACAACTTTATCAGGGAGGTTAGATAATACTTTTTGGTTTAAACATTAGGGAATTCAACTGGGATCTTATTTATAGTCCCTGCAAACAGGGAAGAACGTTGAATCTGAATCTGCCATGGTTTAGATAAATTTTTCAGTCACTGTGCTATGAGATGAGAGTGGCAGATTGGAAGACAGCCACGCTGGGGTGTAAAAAGCAGTAAATTACTGAGTTTTTGAACTCTGCTGTACGCGTGACTTGGGCAGCTGTCGTGGTTTAGGGTTACTTCTCAGGGTGTTGTGGATACACAGAGAGGCAGACATATAGGACACTTGAAGACCTTAGATAACTAGGAAAATCCAGTTCTGAGATTGGATGGGTTAACTCTGACCCTCTGTATACATTGATTCTGCTCATTCCCATCCCTCTCTGTACCACTTTGATATAATCTGTTGCTGGCACTTCTGAACATCTAAATGCTTTATATATCCTAAAGAAGTTTGAGATGTTCGCACCATTTATTGGTGCGCTGATTAATTAACCCCACGTTTTAATGAAGGTGATTTGCTGAAACTTCTCAGCACACATATGCTGTATATGTGAATGCCTTTATTCTTTCTCCTTTTCCAGTGAAGTTGCGCTGATTTATACTGCATTAGGATGTGACCAGATAAGTGTGTGTATACGAGAAGGTGGGGGGTGGGAAATACAGTGAGTAAAGGAAGAAGAAGAAAAATAGCATCATAGGAATGTTTTGGATTCTGATTAGTTTCAGTGAATAAAGGAACCCCCTCAGATATATTATTGCCTCATGGGGATATGAAATGGTCAAACAGACATAATCTGCTAGAGGATGTCTGTGACATTTTATTCCTTGTCAGCATGCTTGCCAGAACAATGGCTGAGATATATACAGAGAAGCAGAAGTCTGTTTTCTTTTGTTCGTGTTGTCATGTTTTTGCAGTATGACTTCTTCCCCCATTTTGGGTTGCAACGTTGAGACATCACATTACATACAGCACCACTTTTAGCAGGAAGATGAAAGTACAGTGTGCAGTAAATAGTTCAGGAATGAGACGAAGTATTTGTTATCATGACAAGGAGTATGTCTATGAAGAAAAGAACCAGCATCCTCGGAGAGTCTTGAGAGATTTGGGGACCTCACACTGCTGGAGTTACTGAAGACAACAGTTATGGACAGCTTTATAATTGCATAGGTGTGTTGAGTGTCCTCTGCACTGAAAAAATGCCCCTAAGCTTGATGTTTGTTTAGAAAACACACAGATTTATTTGATTATCAGCTGTGAAAGTGTCATATACACAGATCATTAATCCAAGGCTCCAATCCATTGCCCTGTGATGAGGTTATTTGCTATAAAGCATAACTGTAACTCCCATACTTAAGACATGAGTATTAACAGACCGCCAAATGAGGTCAAAAAGTCCTTTTCTGGACTGCAGTTGGTTTTGTACTTTACTGCTGTGAAACAGCTATTTTACTTTTGCTCCAAATGTGACTTTAAAATGAAAGGGAATTTATTTCAAAAATAACAACAACAGGTCTTTTTGCCATAAATGCAGCCCTGAATTTTTTGTTGTAGGACCCAGCAGAGTCCAAACTAAAAATATGCTGATCTCTTGAAATTCCCAGGGGCTCAGTGGCAAGTACTAAACAGTCTGAGCCATTGTGGCAACTCAGTACCCTTGTTGGCAGGCTGAAAATTAACGCTGCTTCTGTGGAGAGAAAAGACCACAGCTGCCTACCCCAGGTTCCTCTCCGTGAGGGAAGTGAAGCTGTCCCCCAGCTGGAGTAAATCATTGCAGCTCCCAGGCAGGGCACCGTAAGAGCGATGCACCTGTGTTGCTCTGCTTTTCATGTGCATTAGGTATAGGTGGGAAGGAGTTTCACTAGCTGCGGTATAAGGCAGAGAGAGAAGTAGGAGTCAGATCTTGCTGAGAGTTCTCTAAACTGCTAACGATTTTAGATGCTTTCAGGAAGGACTCGGTATCACCTCTGGGTAAGTATAGTGAGGGAATAATTTCTGTGGTGGGAAAGCTTAGCTGCCAGAGGGCTGTTTCAAAGGAACTGGTTGAATTGCCTTGAACAAAGCCAGGCAAGCTAAGTTCCCTCTCTTCCAGCTCCCACATTGCATTAATCTCTTGTGACAATGCAGTTAAGTGAGGGAATTCTCTTTAGTCACTGAAAATAGCAGCAAAGACAGTTACCATGGTGGAAAGTGCAGAGACTTAAGAAGCCTAAGGGGCACTGACAGAGCTTTGCAAAGCACATTTGTTTTCTTAAATTTTGTGGGGTTGAGGAGGGGTCGAGAGTTATGAAGTCTCTTAGTTTCTTTTCTAGCTGGGTTTTAAAATTGCATGAAGCAGACACAATTGATGAAGTTTACCATTACAAAAATGAAGATATGCCATGTACAGAGTCTGGCTCCCTTTCAAAACAGCAGCAAACTGAAGAGGCTGGATACAAAGTGCTTCTTGCTTGTCTATACTGTAGAGCTTCTTAGCAACTGCTTTTTAAGTGCTCTCTTTCCACTCCTAATGGCCAGTAATGCCGTTACAGATGGCTCTGTACCAGATGTAGACAGGCCATTTGACAAGTCATCTTTCTGGCAGATGTCTCTTTTCATTGTTTCCTTGAATCAGCTCAGGGTTTTGCATCTTTTAATTTCAGGGAATAAAGTAAGGTGTAGTCTACCCATCTGAGGGAACATTTTGGAAGTCAAAAAGTGGACAGAAAAGCCACAGCCTGTGCCAGTCTCTGCTTGGCTGAACAGAGCCTGCTATCACTGGCATTTCTGACTTGAATGCAAATTCAAAATTCAGTTCCTGCGAGTAGTCTCTATTTGAGCTTATTATTCACTGTTCATTTGCCTGATTCCTGCCAACAGTCACATTCTCTAGCGTGTTCAGCTGGAGAAAACATGAAATGGGTGTAAATCCTGTTGATGTGAATTCACTAAGGTATTCAAGTGACTGTTTCTGTTAGTTTTGTGGCATTCCCTCAGTTCTGCTTGTTGCCCTGCAGTCAGTTCTCAGCCATTGTTCCCTGCAGGAATACACCAAGGCTCAAAACGTTGTGATTAATGCAAAAGGAAGAATAAGAATAAGCTCATATCACAGGTCAAAAGTAAAGTAGTCGTGGCTCATCTGGTGACTAAAAAAGTGTTTAAGTCTTGGCTTCCCCAGCTCCTCATTTTGTCTGAGCTGGAAGACCCTCTTTTATTCTGCACGTGTACCGTGAAAGCCTGCTGTCTTTAATTCTCTCACCACCTTTTTTTACCCATTGTCTGCTAAGAAGTATGATGCTATCCTTCAGTTTGTGTTTTTCCTCCCTTAAAGTAAGCCAGTAAGGGAAGTTGCAGAGTGGGATTCTTAAAATGCGTGCAACTACCTGGTAACAATATCAGACAGACATTTTGCTTCCAGAAGTACCTGGCAGGATGTAAGCATTGACTGTGATCTTGTAAAATATGGACCTAAGTGCACCTTCTGGGTAATTAGTACCATTACCTTGTTTCTTTTATTTCTTGTACACTTAGCTTTAAATGAAAAACCCTGTTCTCTTTTCTTGTTCTTCGTACAAGAAACCTGTTGTTCTCCTCCCTCCCCCCAACACTGTAAGTAAAAAAACCCTGCATTTTTACTTTATGGTTGAGTTGTTTGGCAGGTTCCCTTATGCTCTAATGAATTTGAGTGGTTCCAAGGTCGCTTCTCTTCGGTACTGTTTGACTTTGGGAGAGCAAGGCCACCTGGTTTAGCTGATTTTTTTTAGCCTGTTTCTCAGCTGACACTTTTCTCTCTCTCTCAGAGTTCTGCCATTGCCTGACCTCTCTTCCTTTCACCTTTGACAGCTGAAGTACAGTATGTCAGTTCTGCTGTGATACCATATTTCTATAGAGATGATTTCCTTGTGGTCAGTGGAAGTTCTTAAACCAGTACAGAGATTGAGAGCTCTTTTTTTTTTTTTTTTTTTTTTTTTTAATCTGGTAACATCCACTGAAGAAGTTCTCCCAGGTCAAAAGATCAGTTAGCAACAGAGGAATTAGATGCTCATCATCTCCTGTGACAATTGGTGTGGGGATGGGATTGGATCGGACAATAGCACTGAAGTCCAGGTTCTAATGGGAATGTGTTGCTGCTGGTGAATGTCAACCCAATCAACAAAACGTATCAGATGGAGTTGCAAATGGTTTACTTCATGAATACACTTTCCCACTTGGAACATGCACTTTTCATTCTGAAGTTACAGTACAGCACAGCCATTAATGTGTTGTCATTATCTGCAGCTGTTTAGAACGAATTGAAGGAAATTCAAGCAGACATCAAGTTGTCAAATGACACCTGCAAGTAGGTGTGGGGCCTGTGCTAGTTATATTGCTGCTTCCACTGCGCACGTGTCATCGTTCACAGCATATAGAGAAGACAAAGGTCCCTAAACTGGTCTTTTTCAGCTTACCTATTGAGATGTGATGAAGTGGTTAATTCTGTTCCAGAAGCACAGACATACAGTGGATAATATGTCCAGAAAATGAGATCAAAGTCTGACAACATTCCTGATAGTTAATCTGAAACAAAACCATGCCTACTTTTGCCAGTTGATCTGCAATTGGATAGCTAAAAAGCATTTGAAGAACAAGTGCCCGTAATCTTGCTTTTAATTGTGGACAATGCATTCTATATTACGGCACAGAGTTAGAAAGCATGGCGCTTCTCTGGGAATTCCTCCATCAAACAGGGTCAGGATGAAGAAGAAGCAACACACTGAATTTTTCTCTAAAAGGCTGCAGCAGCTGTGGCCGTCTGCAGAGGAATCACTGGGCTAAAGTGGTGGACTATTTCTGAAACAGCTTCAGTAAGTTGCAGAAGTTTCATTTCAACAAAATCTCTTCCCAGGAGGTTTCTCTGAACCTCAGGTGGCTGTGTTGTCACTCCAAAGCAATGAGCTTTGTGAAGAGACTCAACAGGAATAGCTGCTGCCCTGTGGAAGAGGGTATGGGGCGAATGACCTGCAGTGATCGCCACACGTCTCACATTTTGTGACCTGGAAGCATGTGCAGTCATGGTTGTAGCTCATGTGGGCAGGGCGGGGTGGGGGGGGGCAAAGGGGTCCCTTTCTGTCATAGAATCGTTTAGGTTGGAAAAGACCTTTAAGATCATTGAGTCCAACTGTTAACCTAACACTGCCAAGTCCATCACTAAACCATGTCCCTAAGCACCACATCTACACATCTTTTAAATACCTCCAGGGATGGCGACACAATTACTTCCCTGGGCAGCCAGTTCTGACGCTTCACAACCCTTTTGGTGAAGAAATTTTTCCGAATATCCATCCTAAGCCTTCACTGGCACAAATTGAGGCTATTTCCTCTATATTGCTCGTTACACTGAATTCTTTTGTGAACATTGGCTGCTTTATCAAAGCTTTTGCTCCCCATCTGACTTCAGGTACCTCTCAGATTTTTCACAGCATTAGGATCCATTCCTTTGTTCCATCAGGAAGCTCAGACTTCAGGATTTTCTCATTTGCAAGTGTATCAAGATGTCACCGTTGCATATACAGGTTGTTGCAAGCCCTTCATACCAATTAAGATGCCTGTACAAGGGCAAAGCAGGCATCCGGAGGAGACTCCATTATTTGTTCAGGCCAGAGATGTGGTCTTTGTGCTAATAGCAAACATGCCTCAGAGTCGAAAGCGTTAGTCTCTGTTGTTCCAGGCACCCGACACCAATACTTTCCTGCCAAAAGCAGCACAGGAGAGTGATGTCTAATAACAACTGGAACAGTGGCAATGAAAAGGTGCCTTCTGCCTCGTGTTCAGTACACTGAACAAAGCCTGAGCAACTGCTCTTTTGGGAGAGAAAAGTGAATCAATAACTCGATGAGGACTGTCAAGTAATGCTGTTGTCTGCAGTGCCTTTAATGGTTTTGGTCAATAAACTGCAATTATTTTACAAATATGTGTTGTGTTCACTTCTAAATCTATCTCCCTGCTTCCTATATTAATTTTTAAAAATGAGAAATATCCTAAGTGCTTGCATTGTATGAAATCTGTATTTAAAATCAATTGGTGTATAACAAAGGGCCTGCCTTTGCTTATTCGAAGAGCACACACGTAAAATGCCATCTCTTCTGTAATATATTTTACCCTGTTTTTTTAATAGAAAGCTCATAATAAATCATCATTTGCAAATTTTCAGGGACATTTCAAAAATATATATTCTTTCTTTATTTTCTTTGGAGGTTGGAATTTGTCCAAGTATCACAATATAATTTGCTTCACCAAATTTAAAAGAGGAAAGTATTCTCCAGACACCTCTACTATGTGAATTTCTCTCTCGGAATAATTTTTATTTCTGCTGTGCTGTAAACTTTAATATATATCCCTTCATTTTAGATTAATAATATAACAATATAAAGACTCTTTTTACTGTACTTCACATTTAGTTGCTCAAGGGGAATTTACTTTTCCCTTTAAATATTAAAAAGAAGCAATGGGGAGGTAGAAGAAAAGGACACTGTTAGTTTATGTAAAATAGAAGCTAAGCTCAGCACAGGAGGTAGGGTTTTGCCATCTACTCTCCAAAGAGAATCATCACAATAGCTTTCAAATATTTAAAGGTGTGCTACTTACTCAACTGTGCAGGTATCTGTGAAAAAATAGCGAGAATAATCTTATCCTTTGATAGTAATCTTTCCCCTCAGTCCTCCCAGAGGATCAGCAAGAGCAAAGAGAAGCAAAAGATTATTGACAAAGTGATAACTGCAACATTTTCAAAGATGCAGAAAGATGCTAGGGTTTGTTTCAAAGTACGTGGGTATCCAGCTCCTTTGAGAGCTGGAATATTTCTCCTGTTTTATTTACCATTAGTTAAGTGATTAGTGGACACAAGACCCTGACCTCACTGAAAGAAAATATTCTAATAATTGCCATTGAAACATTTTGCTAAAAGAATTTTCTTCTGCAAAACTTTTTGATTTCCTAAAGCATATTCCAGTGTAAGTAAGGTCGTCTTGAATATTCTCGATATTTTATCTTTGAAGAGCTCTTAAAATCTGGTCTTGTTTGCCCAAGCGGGTTAATCGGATGAAGGTAGGAGGGGGGAAGAAACAGAGATGAGAAAGGTTGCACCAGGCAGAAGCAGTGAAGTCCTAATGGCAAAGGAGAGGGGTTGGCCCCATCTGGCGTTCAGCCTCTCCCAGTCAGCTCCTTTTCATAGGAGCTGGCATCTGCGCCGACAGCCCTCCTTGGGGTTTTGGCGTTTAGGGTCAATGTCACTGACACAGAAGCTGCTGACTCTGGGTATGCTGACAACAATGCATGGGGCTCAAAAAGGCACAGCGTGCTCCCAAGCTGCGAAGAATTTACGTGAGAGAAGCACAACTGTATAGATCTTGTCACTTAGACCAAAATGGCTCCCACCAGCAGAGTCCCTGTTTTAGCAGAAGTCACCAGGCTGATGCTTATCTTTATTGACTGATGTGCTTAAGCCACAGTATGCTTACCTTTCTGCTTTAATAGCTTATTAATGTAATTTTAAATTAACAGTGTTCATTCTAAGTAACCTTTGTGTTTCACAGACTGCAGCAGGAACAGAATAGGTAAAGATTTGCTGAGGGAAATAAGAATAGGTTTGAGAGTAGCTCCTGCGTATTTTATATCTATTGTATGTTTATACATAATATGGAAAAGTAACTCGACCATATCACCATATAGAAGGTTTTATTATGTTTGCAAAAACAGTCTTGAAAGTGCTTTGTGGAATGTTTTTAACAGGGACCTTTTGCCTCCTTTGCTGAAAAAAAAAAAAGCTGCCTACTTACAATTCTAAGTGTATGGTGCAGCTTTGAGAAATTATGAGTGTTCTGAGTACGTGCCTGACTCTCGCATGCTCACTCACGTGCTTTTCCGTATTCAGTTTCATTCCCAACATCTGCCAATAGCCATGTGAATAGTGCAGTTCTTTGATATTACAATGGGCAACCTTTTACAAAGCTGCAACTTCAGTGGCAGAAGCGGTAGGAGCACCTAGAGACATGACTGGCGGTAACGAAATGGTACTATATTTCTGCGATTGTGTTTCTGGAATTAAGAAGGATAGCACGTACGGAATGGTGTTTGCAGGTCTGCTCTTGGAGTATGCTACTGTGCAAACTGACTGGGTGGAACCTGGAAACACAGCATCAAATTGCATCTTGCGGTAGTTAAAGGTAGAAAATAGACCATCTAGAGATACAGAGGCAAAACGGACCCTAGACCAAATCCTCCTTATTTCCAGAATGCATTATGTGTTTGTGAATATGCAGGATATGGCTTTTGCCATTTTAAAACAACAGCTTAGAATTTCAAAGGCCTTCCTATTTTTTCCTTATTGCCTGCTCATCACGTTTTCAAACTTTGGATTAGCCATTTGAGAGGCAAAATTAAAGCAGCTCTTTTTAACGGAAGGAAACTTTTCATCGTGTTTAACACGTGTTTAATTGTCTCTTCATGCGTTTGTTATGAGATACTTTAAAGTATAGTTACATAGGTCCTGGTGGTGTAGCAGGGCCGTGCCCTGAGGGAAGGGAGGGCAGGGCATTGCTGCTCTCTTTGCGGTCGGTGGGAGTTCTGTTAGAGCTGAAGCTTGCTTGGAACAAATCAAGACTGTTGAGGTTTTGCTGCACCTTTTAAAACAATTGGTAAGATTTTGTAGTTGCTTCAGGGTGTTCAAAAGGTTCGATGGCCACAGTACCAGACTTGTAAGCTTTTGTAAAGCAGCAAATAGATTCACAGAAGAGCTGTGCTGCGGGAGAGCCCAGGGCCCAGTGACTGCATTCCCTAGAGCCTAGGCTGAGACCTAGTATTTGGTATGTCCTAGGAATTTTCATGACTCTCTCATTCTTGTGCACCTAGTTTCTGTAAAAGGCAATGGGATAATATTCTTCCCTTTTTAAAGGCCAGATAGAGAGGCGATGATGCTTTCACACTGCCATGTCTCTGCACTGACGGTGTAGACCATTGGAAAATGCTTGAAAATGGTAAAAAGGGACACATCAGAACAGGCTGGACCTTTTTCAGAAGCATTTTGTCAATGACAATCCTCTTTGGCTACTTTCAAAACTGGAGAAAACTTTTTCAAGGTTTTCCAGGCACAGTTCACAGATGCCCTCAGTATTCACTGGGTACAAATAAAAGGCTGAAGAGGGACTTATGGCTCCCTGATTTGAGACTGACTTTGTTCTGGCCTTGGCACGCTGACTAGAACAGCTTGAATGCTATCCAGTAGGTATGGGCCACCAGAGGCCAGCTATGACATGCTGTGACCGTGCCTGAATGCGCTCTATGTACAATCTCTTTTTTTCATAAAGGAAGACATCTTTTCACTTGGAAAGGAATAATACTATCTCTTTTTTACCAGTAAGTATTTCGCATGTGTATATACATACATACATATTTACATTATGTGTATTTGAGTTGCCCCTCCTGTGTGATACATACTCCGGCTGCAGCAGTTACTCTCTCTGGACCCTTTTTACTCACCTCAGTAACTCAGGTGGCAATATGGTGCCTGCTTCTCCACAGACGATCCTGCGGCACAGAAAAGGAGCTAATGCAAGTGCAGTGGCTTCCCCGTCACAACAGAAATGTGGAAAAGGAAAAAAAATCAATGATGTTGCCAAGTGAGCAGAATTGACAGGGAAAGCAAAGTTAGCATCAGACTGCTTGGAGAACGTTACCGGCTGTAGGAAGTTGCTTATACCCCACAGAACTGCCACAATAAGGTGAGTTAAAATCTTGCTAATGAGTCTGGCAAGCCTGTAAGGTAGAGGCAGTGTACTGAATTCAGGTTGGCGTGGGTTTCAGCAGACTTTACAAGCCCCTGGAGGATTTTTAAAGGAAAGATAATGTTTTGGCTCTGTGCATTATTTGCAGCTCAGGAATAATCAGAACAGTGAAGTACGGCTGGCAGTGAGTGACTGCCTGAGCTTTGCAAAGGTGCAGACAGAAACTGATAAGCCTAATCATGTTAGTAGGTGTGTTCATATGCCATTTTCATGCCGTGCAAAGTATATAGTTTGTAAGAGTCGACCTAAAAAGTCAACTCTGTTGAATAGAATAGGAAAGCAAAAACCTTTCTGCCTTGTGAGCAGAGGCCTGCAAGGAGGGAAGAGGCGTGAGCGACCAGGAGTAGCACTCAAATGCAAGCACCGTGGTGTTGTGTTCACAGATTTCTGATGGGAATTCTTTGCTGTAATTGCAAGGTTTTCATCATAGCAAAATAGGCCATATGTTCCCTCCTTGTCTGCCTGCCTAAGTAAAAAATGACAGCCTTAGGAGCGAGAAAGAAAGAGGAGGAGACGTGATTTTCTAGAAAACATGGCTGGTTTTATTTGGAGGAAAGAAGGTGGCTACAATTAAGTAAATGCTTCCTGCCTTACCGGTTTTCTCCTTTTAAGTAAAAATTTATGAACTGCTGACAATTGTTATGCAAAACCAGAATCAACAGCTCGTATTAGGGCTGAAATTTCTAAGTCTGCTAGCTTGATTCATTTTTAAGTAACGCATTTGAACTGCTTGTGCAGACTCAAGGTCAAAATTTGTAGATTGTGTGCAGCATGTGGTGAGTACCTTTGAATCGTTTCTAATGTTTTGTGTCTTGTCTAAGCACACTAATAGGACACAATTTGTTACTAAAAGTACTCTTTTTTTATTCCCATCTGCTCATTCAGATGACGAGTGTAGGATCGAAACAAAAACACAACTGGTGGGTGCTGAGGCAATCTCATAAAACCACTTTGTAGCTTAATGACATTTAAGTCCATCAAAGCACTAAACCACGCACAACTGAAGAATGTGAGCAGCTGTAATGGTGACAGTGACTTCTGCACACATTTAAAACTATGTATGCATGGGCTTGAATGTTTTGTTTGAGAATTCTTCATGCCTCGTGGATGGTCAGTTCAAGAAAAAGAAACGTTCTCCTGGAAAAAGATGACATTGGGAAGGTCTCCCTTTTGGACTCATACGCATTCATAGCTTAAAAATTTAAACATTAATATTATGGTTTTATACCACTTTCTAGATAGCATAATATCTTTTCTTTTCTAGCTGAATAGATCCTTGTAGATGTGTTGCAACAGACAGCCCGAAATGTGAGAGAGAAACTTGTAGAATAGCTGTGTATCGTATTTACCATGCCCTGCTGTCAAGTTTAAACCTAACAATGTGAACATCTGGTTCCAATGTATGAACATATGGATAAGCTGCGCTTGACCATTTAGCTCCATAAACAGCGTTATCTAAAAGTATTCATTTGGTTTTGAATCCCGTATTATAAAGGCCGCCTCTGACTGCAAACACCTTTGACCTAACTTCAAATATAATGAAATAAGACAAAAAGCAGAAATTGCTTCCGTTGTCAGGCTGAGAATTAGTTTGAGCGGTGTTAGGCAAAACCAGACCCAGAAATGTCAGTAGCTCCTGTTCCCCAAAAACACAGACAGAGTGCTACATCTAGAGATCAAATGCTTTGGGTTGTTTTGGAATAACATAAAAAACAAACTCCGAATCAAAACTTTGGTCATGAAAATTTTTCACTAGCCAATCAATCTCTGTCTCTGCAAAAGCGTCAGTTTGGCTGTCCACAAGTGCAGCAATTTTGTTTTGTGGCTTAGAAATTGCAGTTATCCAAAGGCTTTAAACAAACAAAACCGCATAGGCTGCTGACTGCATGAAGAGAAGCTGTGTGCCATCTTGTGCCGCACAGTCTATCAAACTTCCATGTCCCTGCAAGGTTTGTTTTGATTGTGTTCTGCACAATGGCAGTACTTAGGAGGAAAAAATCCCATTGCAAAACTGTTTGCATTTCTACCACGGTGATATTTAACGAGAATCCCTTATGAAATGGTCCCTGCAGAGCGAGAAGGGGAACTCCTGTGTTAGCCTGCCTTGCTGGAGGGCACTGTCTGTCATTCCTGCGCAGCCCTGACCCTACTTATTTCAGTCCTTCTGCGGAGGGAGTTTCTACGGCTTTTCTCTGGTGCTGTCCGTGCCCACTTACCTGCGCTGAGTCGACACATGTTTTGCTACTTTCCAACAGCTGCCGCTGTGTATGGGACCTCAGTCAGGCTTGCCTGTCTTCCCTGTGTTTGTAGGTGAAGGGGAGATGTTGCATGGAAGCTCTCAACTTTTAGTTTATGTTAGAAACTGAACAGGTCCTCTGCTAAAGCCTTTAATGGCTCTAATTCAACTGCGTGTTCCCAAGTTTCCCTGCAATTTCATGGCGTTTGCCAAGTGGAAATGCTAGCTTTGCTTTAGGCACAATGTATGCCTGAAAGTTTTGAAAATAAGTTTTCTCTGCCTTTGTGTCTTCACTGTTATATTCCTCTTTGTGGAAAGCTCTGCCTTTCTTAAGCAATCCTGAGCTGTAAATTGATACGCTTTTCTTTTTCAAAATTTGCTCTGTAGGGATCAGAATATATTAGCTCTGAAAGTTGTTGGAAATGTTTTCCATTATTATGGGAGCTTGTCAAATTCACAGTCCATGTGGAATGCAGATGCAGCAGAAACATCCACTGTCGTGTTGATGGCAATGCATTCCAATTATCCTGGCGCTGGTGCAGGGGAGGGTATTTTTGGTCCTCAGGAAGCACAATAGCATGACACCGCATGTTGCAAGAACAGGTTTCTTTTCTGATTTCAGATGTAAGTGTGGGGTTAAGTGAAAAAAAATAAATCTCAAGCTGAAGGAGTCCAGGAGCGAGTGGTGAAAGGAGACTGATGGAATTACAATAGCGTACGGAGATAGAATTAGACGACTAAATTTCAATTTCAATTACACCTTTACAGCCACTCAGGAGTCAATCAGCCATTTTTCATAAACTAGGTCTCCGTATGGATTGATTTGTTATTGTTGCAAAGCCTTTTGCGCTGGGCTCAAAACCTTTTAACAGTCTGTCTTCTGTGGAGTTTGAAACAGAGCATCTCCCAGTCCCAAAAGGCGCTCTTGCAGCAGGGTATTGTCAGGGATGATAACTTTCTACTGGGCTTTTCATCGCGAGAAGGCAGGACCTTTGCACTCTCCGCCGCAATTACACGCCCCACATAGGAGAGGATATGTTCCTAAGAAAGAGTCAAGCCCCTAGAAAATGCTTTTGGAAGACTGTGAAATTAGGTTCAGTTTTTGGAATTCACCAGATTTCATAAAGCATTCACTGGATGTTTTGCCTCCAGTCATTCCAACTCTCCTTTTTTTCGCAAAGGCAATGCAATTTACAATCTGTAAGGGAGACTTTCAGGCCTGCATTGCACCTGTCTGTCAGTCACAGATCAGATCTCACTGAAATATTTACATTTGGTTGCCAAAAGCCAGAGATTTCTGAAATCACAATTCGTTCTGATAATCAAGTACCACAGATTTGCAGTAAGTGAGGAGGCAATCAGATATTTTTATTATAATGTTTGAATTTGTTTATTAATTTAATTAATTTTATATAATTTATATAACTTGTTTATTAATTTAATTTAATTAATTTTAATTTTAGAGGCAAATAAGGTTAGCTGTGAGATGTCTGTGCTGACAGGTTTGCAAAGGAAAGACATCAGGAATACATGTAACTAGAGATAACTTTTCTAAGCCCAGATTTGTCAACAGCAAACAAGAAGGCAGAAACAATGTGAAAATGTCATTTCCCAGTGGAACCAGTACCTAATTGACACTTGTAGTCTGCAATGCCTGTTTCTCATTTAACAGCTTTCACAGTAGAGGTACTTAAACTTTACTCCACGTTCTCTTGTTTAGTCTCAATTTCTTACTTTGACACACAGCAGAATCCTAAGGGGAAATGAAACTACAACCTAGCTGCTTGTAAGCTGATGAAACCTTTCTGGGAGAATCAATCCAGAAGAGAACTTCATATGATAGACAGCAGCTGGCTCTATGCAAGGTTTACAAACACTGTCTTAAAACACACTGATTTTTTTTTTTTTTTTCCGGGGGGAAAAAAAAAAAGCTCCAAGTAAAGCATTGAGTTCATTTCCAGACAGTAATTTTCAAATCTGGTCGATCAGTTCTTCCCATGGTTTCAAAAGACATTACTGTTTCCCTCTCTCCCCATTCATTCACCATTTTAAAAACTGCAGATGTTAGATCAGCTTTTTTTTTCAGTTTACAGAACTGTTTGGTCAACTGAGTCTGTCCCTTCAGGTTGAGTGTCTTCTTTGAGGTGATGGTCTCAGCAGACTGAACTGCCCACATTGAGAGGGTTTGTGTCAAAGGCCAAGGATCCCAGGGCACGCATCCCAGTCCTGCTGGCGGGTGACACTGGCCAGCGAGGGTCCCTCAGCCCTGTACCTAAGGGTACCTCTATTAAAGTAGTCACTTAAAAGATTGTGTGCACAGATGTGAGCCTATAACGAAGAAAAAATAAATTATATTTTCACTGTATTTTCTGTGAGTGCTTTAAACACTCAAATGCTGAAGAAGGGGATAGCGATGCTTTTTGAAAGAAAGGAAGGAGAGGTTTTTACTTGGCTTTGAAGAAGGTGGTTAAGGGAGGTAGTTTTGGGGAGAGGGAACAGGGCAAGACTCCTCAAAGATAAATATATTCCTCTAGCTTTAATTTCTGGAAAGAATGAGATTTCAGATTTGTCCTCAGGATTCCCTGCTAGATCAGAGAGATGCCTCCCTGCTTGGCTGGCTTCCTTCAGGCAGCTCCCAGTTTATTAACTGGCTTCTGTGGTTCAATTCTGAGATTATGGCAGTCACGGGAAGAACCTGGAGGCAACTGTTTGGGGGTGATTACATGCAGACACCTGTTCTGGTAGGAAACCAACTCACTTTAGACCTAGGATGACATTGCTCAGGTCAGAGTAGATTCCTTCTTGAAGGGGACTTGTCAGATAGTTATGATTTTTTCCTAGGCTACATAGGGTTTTAGTACATTAGTACATTTAGTTCTCCTTGTATGTAGCACACACAGCCAAGGTAGCTGTCTCAGGGCTCCCCTATACTGCTTGCTTGGTGAGAAAGTAGCCACTGTGCATGCTCAATACTGTGACAACCAAAGGAGTTTGTAGATTAAGTGCATGATTTAACGTATGAATCAGGTCCCCAGGGACCCATTCTCGATGATGAATATATTTTTTTCCTTTCTTCTACTCTCTTAGCTCCATGCACTGCAAGTGCTCAGCACAGAGATGGTCAGTGCTGCAGTGTCCTGCACCAGCGGTGAACTGCAGAGAAAATGGATTCTGTTGGACCTCAATAGCAGGTAAATTCAACCTTTCTACTGGAAGAATGTTGGGCACCCTGAAATCCATAGGAGTTGTAGGCTCAATACCACTGTGTCCTTTGGCCATCAGAGCTCCGGCTCCAGATCGCTGAAGAAACATTCACAGTAATTTATCTTGTTACAGTGTCCCCAGTTTACCTGCATTGCTCAGGGAACAGTGGGGCATCTTAGAAGAGCTCCGATGATAAGTTGAGATGGCCTGACAGAAGCATCTGCTCCTGCATTCTGCTTGGGGCATGGGGACTGCTGGCAGAGCGAGGAGGCAGACAGCGGGGACACTGGGTGTCACGGAATGCACAAAATGGATTTCTGGCATTTGTCAGTGATTGTGAAGAGTGGGAGGTACAGAGTCCCGATTTGCCCTGTTTTATATAGTGCCACCAAATAACAAATCAAAACCAGCCTCTTTCATATGTATTGATCAGCTGGTAGTTCCTGTATTGATTTTTTTCAAATGTGGGTGAAATAGAATATGGTCTTGGGCAAAACTCAGACTGTTTTATTTCATGTGGGTGGAAATAGCAGTGACTCCCTGTTTTGCTGTATTGTGGAGCTGGTTGCAGGATTCAGTGTGCTGGGTACCCACAGCTGATCTCTATCTGTACCCACAAGTACATCCCTCAGCAGGAAGCTACTTTGGGAAAGTGGTGGGGTTTTTTTCCCTTTTTTTAAGCCACATATGCTATTGCTGCATGAAAGGCACAAAGCAGAGATGATACTGCAAAGCACAAGGAAGTATGTGGAGGTGAAAGGAAAAGGGAAGATGAAGAAATGTGGGACTTTGAACTCCAATGTTAGAAAAAGAAAAAACAGATTTTTATTTTTTTTTTTTTAATGGGAACATCCAATATGCCTTCCACCTTGCTGAGCAAACCTGTTCCTGAAAATATGGCCAACTTTACCATTCTTCACCTAGGCATTCTAGGCTTTCAAATGATTGATATTTTTTGATCACTGTTTCTCCTCTTTTCTGCTTTTTTCCTTTATCATACTACTTTCTCCCTTTGGTCGAATGTGCTGTACAGGGTTATCTAGCTTTTATACTGCCATTCAGTTCTCTGCTGGCTCATATGTTGATTTGTTAGTCATTATGCTATTCATGTGTTTCATGTGGGCTGTTTCTTTGTGCCTTTCAACTCCTGTTTTTTCAAATAAACAAGACAGTAAAGTCAATGCTATTTTTTTTGCTGTTTACTGGTTTGAAGAGTGAGGATTCTGCTGGTCACCTAAAATGCAAAATTACGTGCAGGTCTTTTCATGTAACTATGCGCTTCTTAAGTCGATATGTCATAGATGACTTTAAAGAGCGTTTTTTTCCTAACAATATGCAGATATAGGTAGTGCCATTAGCTTGTTTAGATGAAAACCATATCAAACTAGGAAAAAATCCCCAAACTCGTCTTCAACACTGAAATAATTTTGTATGTGATAGCTTTGCTTTTTCTGTTTATCAAAATATCTTTCATCTCTTTATTCCTTTCACTGAAAGACATCTTCACTTGTTTGAAGGTCCTTGATCACCACATTCAAACTGGATGGCAGAGACAGCTCATGTACAGAGTACTCTTGTCATACCCTTGTGCGCTTTCTTTGAGGCTCACCTAATTTAAGGACCTGATGAGCAGAAGAGTTTTGGGCTGTGTCCCGCACCACATTTGCCCGTAAACTACTAGAGCTTGCGTTGTGTGCATTCCTGGAAGATAAAAGACAAGAATGGACAGGCTACATGTAGGGTGAGGGGGTTTTCGCCCAATCTAAATCCACTCAAGTACCGAAAGGAGAAGTTTCACCTTTTTATGTTGGCTTCTAGCCCATGTTTCACATTCTCCCAGCTGTCAGTGCCTGCCCTCACACATCTGGCTGAAAGATAATCTGTTTCTTTTAAGTAGTTTAATCCAGGTTTTAGATTACATTATCTGACCTAAATTTTCATGTTGATTTGGATATTCCCTTTAAAGGACTGAGCTAAAATGCTGAGGTGACATATGCAGCAGAGGCAGACTTGCGTTCAAGTCCTAGAAAAGTTGGGCTATGTGTACAACCACCCCTGACTTTGGTAGGACTCACAAGATTTAGGCAGAAGGGCGTAACATGTAGAATCAGTGCCTAAAATTTCACTCAGGGTTTTTCAGTGTTTAACTCAGCTGCCTCATATTCCACAAATTTTCAAAAATACCAGTGTTTCTTTCTGCTTTGGTAAGAGGAAAAAAGATCTGCGCCCCCACTTTTTTTTATGGGAACATCCGCAATTCTTTTAAAATTGTAGCTACGTTTAGGAAGACTCCCTGTACCGCAGGGAGTCCCAGCAGCAGGCAGACCTTTCAGAAAATGTATTTTCTGTATATTTGAAAGCGCCATACAAGTAATTCACTTTTCTTTTATCAGCTCTTTTTTTGTTGTTTTGTTTTGTTTCTTTTGTAAAGTTATAGCATGTTTTGATCCCTACATCATACAGTTAATTACTGACTTAGTTATTTCTCTTCACAGCTCCCTTTTTTCTCATTTCCCTTTTTTCCCCTTTCAAATAGGGACTCTCGATTTTGCATGAAATCTGATCTGTAGGTGGCCACAATTGAAGCTGTTAAGAATTTATTTTAAAAACAAGAAGATCCCTCCTGCGGTGAAGGCAATCTGTTAAAATAATATGCACAATTGAACATGATCTAGTCTACTTTTAGACAGTCAAAGTTCCCAAAAGGAAGGGAAAGTGGCCTCTCTCATCCTGAAACAAGGGAATTTTCCAAGGTTAGCTTCTCTCCGTAATGTGAAATGTCTTAACTTTCTCTGAAACAGTCAATTTCAGGAGGAATCCCTTTATGCTTTACTTTGACAACCATTGAGGGAAAGGGCTTCAGGCTAAATCTGAGTCCCGTATCTTGTGTATTTTAGACCTAAAAGCTCAGTGGATTCTCTTGAGGGAACTTATCCATGTGTGAATAACGTGAGCAATTAAAAAATGAAATGATTGGCTTACATTCGGTTTGCCTGAGACTGTACAAAGGGAGTAACCTTCTTGCAAGCAAATGCAATGTTTTAAATTGCCACCCAGCTTTTAGAAATATTTCCCTATATTTGCCAGTGGCTCCCTATCCTTAAAAACGATACAGGATGACGGTTGCAGAAGTCATTGGCAAAAGTGAAGAAATAATACTGAAATTTGAAACACTCCTTCACTCAGTAAAAGTACCTTTGTCTCCTGTGTCATAACGGGAGGTCATATGCAGGTCATAACACACGCAGAAACTTTGGGGTAGTAATTAACTGTCTGACATATCCAAGACCTATAACATGTTCTTCCTGCAACCACAAGTTCAAATCCCAACCATGTTAACCTTAGAAGTCTAAAGTAAACTTAGGGAACTTTCTGTTCCTTATGGATACGTTCGTAACACACAGGGGACAAATGTGATTTGGTTGTACTTTATCTCCACTTCCCATGGGTATAAGTAAAAAGCTAAAAAGGACATTCCTCTTGTACTACATATATTTTTTGGTATGAATGTCACAATAAGATGAAAAAAAAATTCCAAATTTAGTGCCTGTTTGTGCCTAGCATTTATTAAACACAGTGTGCTTTGAAGGTGGAAACATACTGACCATGTCTGTAAGGACAAGTAGTATTTGTATTTAAAGACAAGTCAACTGCTGAAATTTCCTGGCCTAGATTCATCATTATATTGCCGTGAGGTACGGTGACTTACAGCTGGGGCAGCATCAGCCAGGCCAAGGCTGGTCACTCTGCCCCTCTGTCTTTCTCTACAGAAGTCTGAATGTTGATGGATTTATCATGTTATCTGTCATAATTTTTTTACTGGATTGTTGGGATAAGAAAATATTTTTTTCCTGACATACAATCATTTTGACTTGAGCAAAAAGTGGCTCATTTAATCGCTGAAACGACTGACTAACCAGGCAACTCCCTTCCCCAAATACGCTGTGAAGGGAGGTTTACATCCTGTGGTTTGTCAGATGTCCTGAGTTACAGAGCGCTGCTGGAAAAATGGAGCCAAGAGTGTTCACGTTGTGTATGTAAACCAGTGATTTGCATGTGATCTGCCAGGTTCTAATTTACTGATTAGCAAATGCTATTTAAGTGTGTCTAAACCACAATTTTAAATTAGTATGCATGGTAAAATAAACAAGCTAATTGAAAATGGGCAAAGTAAAGTTCATATGAAACTATATCTATTGATGAAAAGCTGTTCTTTCAGTCGTGTGGTCTCTTATGGTTTGTCCAAATGCAGTGGTGTTTCTTGAAGGGGTCACAGTGCTGCTGCAGTCACAACCCGCCGACTCCTGCCTGGATCGGGGGTTTCTGGGCCTTAGTATTAATACAAAATGCACCAGTACAGTTGTGTAATGTAGCGTTAGTATCTAGGCTATAACAAACCAGCCTTTGCCTTTAAAGTATGCTCAGTAACGCTTTCAGTCATTTTCATATATTGAACGCTTAGAGAATATTAATAACATGCTTATGTTTTGGTTACTCATATTAAATGAAGTGTTCAAGTTAATTATGGAAATGTCATGAATTTTCTGCTTTATATCATCAGAGAGAAGCATTGAGTATCAAAGAATATATCAACCTTTATTATCATGACCAAATGTGGTTATGGAGATGCTGAGATGTGCCTTAGAATTCTGATTTTGCTTTCCCAGGTCAGAATATTTCTCTTTTATTCCAGGTTTTCTACAATAACTGTAAACACACCATTCTGGTTTGTATATTACATTTTGCAAATTATCTGTTACAAGAGTATTACAAATATAAGACCATAATTTAAGGAGTCATTTTGGTCAAATGTCAAAGACCCAACCCAATACTGTCTTACAAAAATAATAAACAAAGTAGGACAGTTTGGTTTGGTATGAAATCTCAGTTAACATTCAAAGAAATTTTGTCAGGCAAGATTTGGCAAAATATGTATACTTTCAGAAACACTGAAGCCCTGTAATCATCAAGTTCAGGAGAAATTATAGCCCCTCAGTATATGTAATAGCAAGTTTTTTCCTCAGGAGCTGATACTGCAAGTGGAATAAGTGACGGAGGTGCTGGGCCAACAAGCACAGAGTGGCAGCTGACATTGTGTCTCTGCCAAACCTGGGAAAATAAATGCCTGCATTCTTCGGGAAACAGAGGAAACTCTCTCAGTAGAGTAACCCCCTTCCCTGCTTGCTCTCGAGTTCACAGTTTGTGTTATCCACCCTTGCGAGAGAACAAAGAACGAAAACATCTATGAGCACCAAGAAGAAACATTTATTTAAGATTTTCTTTCCTCAGCATTGTGGCAAAGGAAGGTGAGGGTGAGAACTGTCTAAGACTGTTGCCCGTTTTTTTCCCTCTGCAGGGATGGGAAAGGGATTGCCGTTGAAGTTTGAACACTTCCCAGGTTAAAGGTGGGATACTGTATCTCTGAGGAGGACCAAGCAAGTATTGGTAAGCAGAAATAGAGGGATTTAAGTTTAATTCATAGATTTAATACTCATAATATTCATGTTCATCTCATGACAATATGCATAGAAATTTTGGGGGATAAGGAGAGGCTTTCTTTGCATCTGGAGGATTTTGTTGATCTCCCTCACCTTTGCCCCCTCTGAGACAGTGACTCTAGCTGGGCCCTGCTCTGGAGGATCCAGGGAGACGATCCAGCTGAAGATTAATGTTTTGTTGTCATGTTGTAGGATCAGTTTTCAGCTAGCATGTGACAACTGCTGCAAGCATCAGGGTCTGGGCGATGGGGCAGAACTTCCCCTTAAACACAGGTTTGGGTTTAAACCATCATCTGACTTAACACATCTTCCACAGTTCTGCTGCAAAAAGGGAGCTTTGCTCTTTTGTCACATTTCTTGCAAGGAAAAGGTTAAGAACTTGTGCTTAAAATTCTTCCTGTTTTAAAATTGTAAGGCCAAATGTGTTTGCCACAGGTTTGTTTGAGTCCCTGTAGCAGCATAACATCCAAACCCAAGAATATCTAAAGCAGTCTCTATTGAGTGCTGGACCCATTTCCTCTTTGCAAGTCCTAAGTTCTAAACCTGAAAAATTGAAAAGCTTTGTGGAGTTGATGCATGGGGGAAGTTTGTGCTTGCCAGATATTTATTTATTTTTTTTCAAAATTGAGTATTTTCATCTTAGGGAAAGTAGGAAAACTGTCATTTTCATAGCAAAATGAGTGGGTTTTTTCCTACCCATGGAAATTGCATTTTAGTCTTGGAGAAAGTATGAAGCGAGACTTAAAATGTTTGGTTAATGTTGGAAGTTAATTATGAATTGTTGAACCCCCTGTATTTGGTTATAATTGTTTGGAATATGTGGCTTCCAAGTCGTCTGGGTTAGAAATCTTCTTTCTTTCAGAGGCTCAGTACTTCTGTGCCAAATCACCAATTTTTTTTCAGTGTAGGCTTCACATGGCTTCCCTCAATTATTTCTGCCTTCATAGTGGACTGAAAGTCCAAAGGACTGATACAGGCAAACAAATGAGAGGTTTTCACACAAGATCCCCGTGTTTTATTGATTCTTGCAAAATGTAATTGTACTAAGAACTTTTGCAAAGCCTGGGTGTTATTTCCATCCCCTATTGTGTATCCCTGGGAATAAGTCAGAGTAGCTCTACAATTCCCCTTCTGCAAAAGTGAAACTACCGTGAAGAGAGAGATGCATATAATGAACTTCAATGAAAGAGTGGCAGGGTCTTTGCCCCTGAGACTGTGCTGGAGAAACCAATGAAAAATATGTTCTCAGGACCTACTAATACTACTAAATGAAAACTAAAAGCCCCAAAGTCCTAGTATTGTGGGACTCCAAGAGAAGAAACTTATGGTTCTTCATACAGTGTGATGCAAAATGGATTCCCAAAACAAGTTGTTCCTTCATTTTCCCAAGTGTGTCTTTGAAGCTTCTGTTTGATTTTTGTAGCTTGCCCTCTAGCTTCATTCTTTTGTTTCTTTTTTTCATTTGTTTTGCTTGTTTAGTTGCTACTGACTGTGGCCCTGATTAAAAGAGCAGATGCTCTTATAACTCTTGGAGGACCCCACCAAGATGCTGTAATCCGGGCTGTATGGCTTCTTACGATCCCCAGCAGAAGTCTATTTCAGAAGAGGCACTGAATGAAGTGTAATGTCAAGACACCACCTTAGAAAATTAGTCAGAAGGTGAGTCATGCGGCCTGTTGCAAATGGAGTCAGGGTTAGAAAAATACTTGCTGCCTGCAAAATTCCAGAAAAATATGTTTTTCAACTTTCCAACTCTTCTCATGACATCAGGATTTCCATAGATGCAACAAAGGCACTTGAATATATTCATGTTATACACAATCTATGTTAATAATTTTCTGGTGCATCATTGTCAGCAAGTGGTAGTATGACTAGGAACTCACTTTTGAGACTTCTTCAGGGTTTGAGGCCATCAGCTCTTGATTTGCAGAAATATTTCTGATTCAGGCCACTACTGAACAAGTTTCTAAATATGATTTTGTCTCCTGGGTTTTGTGGTCCTTAGAAGGATCACAGCCTAGGAAGTTAAATTGCTAGTCATTTTCCAGTCACAGCCTTTGCCTGTCAACAAGGTTAATCTTCCTGCAAGTGGATTTAGATGTCCTCAGATGGTGCGATAGCCTTTGGCACAACCTTGTGCTGACTGTCTGGTAGAACTCTGTTGACTTGCATGGAGGATGGTCTAATCTGTTCAGTGTTGGATCTCAAAACCTGTCAGATCTGTGATTCTTCTGATGTGTACATAAACCCAGCAGTGACTTGCAGGTCTCTTAGCAACACACCGTTTTAGGCCGTTGGGAAGAAAGACTTGTGGATTTCAGTCTGGACTGCTGTAATTTACTTCTCTGAAGGTCTGTCACATGATGTACGTATTTCTGCTTTGAGCAGTAAATTGTGTATACCCATTCCACAGACATTCCCCAGCAGGTTAGGAATACTTTCACACTCCTATTTTGCTCATAGCCATGTCCACTTTCACCTTGTTTAGTCAAGTTCTTTCAATTGAAAAAAATCAGTCTCGGTCTCTGTCTTCTTGAGATGCCTCCAAGAAGTAATCTGGAGCCACAAGAAGCCGTAGTGTTACTCATTAAATGGCACCACTCATTTTGTCTGTGATTGCTGCTAAAGTGACAATGGATCATCTACACACTAGTAGTTCTGGGTAGAATATATCCATTTTCTTATTTTTCTGTAAGTGCTAGAAATAGAAATGGAAACTTGCTGAATAATTTTAACCACTACAGGAACTTCATTCTGCACCTGGAAAGAGTTTCTTACCAGGTATTATTTAGTAAACCCGCTGTAGTGGCTTTTTCACAAGGAAGAATATTTCTTGTGTAAGTAGCTTTCAGCACCAAATCAATCACCAGCTGGTGTGCACTGTTGTAATGAAAAAGGAGCGGTATTTAGCACCAAAGTATCATGAAGCACAGATATAAGGATGCTATAAAGGCAAACCAACAACATTGATTCCTGTACATGTATTTCATGGCAGTGCTGGTATGATTCTTTACCTGTATTATTCCCCCTCATTTACTTCCCTCCCAAGGACAATTGTATCAGGGCTGTTATTAATTCAAAAGAGGTAGAAAAAAACGTGCTCAGAGCTTTCTGTCCATAAACAGAGAAACATAAATTGTTCCTCAGGCTTAGTTTTGTCCTGGTCATGGCAAGGAGCCCAGGTACCTGTGTCGTTCTCTCTGCTAAGTCAGGGGGTGTTACATCTCTGGTGGATGGATGAGAATTTGAGCTCCTCCACATGCACGTGATTTCTCAGTATGGAAACATGAGTTGTTTTGTCTTATGCCAAAAATCGGCTGCTCAAATCAGTAGCAGGAGGGGAGTGTATCTGTTAGGGTGAGCAACAGTCCTCAAGGGGTTGAGAGGCAGGGAATAAGAGCTGGAGTGAATTACAGCCCCTGGAAACCTCTCCACAGCAGAGGAAATCACATTGTTGCCTGAGGAAGGATCCTGGGGAGGTGTCTGTCTTCTGGATAGCTTCTGTGTGAGGAATTACACTCGAGATTAGGTCTGAGTGTAACACATCCCATAGCCTGGGCTAGTGCGTGCTGTATTTCTAAGATGGATCAGTAACAATGTGACAGCCCTTATCGCTGAGAAACTGACGGAAGAACAAAAATCTTTCTTAGATGTAGTACCGAGCTGGAGCCTTTTAGGGCAACCTTTTTCCGTTAACTGGGAAATGGTAGGATTTAGCCTGGGTTTTTTGAACTTGTAACTTTTTGAAGAGACCTTTTATTTTGACCAGTTTGGGGGTTTTACCACTTACATTTCTGATAAAATTGTGCAGAAATCATAGTTTGGGTATTTTCTAAACCAAACATTTCTGTTTTTCAGATCTGAAGTTTCATTTTGAGATGCCAGCCAATTATAGTTAAAAAAGCTTGACAAAAATAGGAAAGAAACACACAAACATAAGGAGTCCAAAATACATTGATTGACCCAGAAACGTATATTGTGTATTGAGTTCAAGCCATTTTTGAGGTACTCGTGTTTCAGGGTGGGACAACTTTTCAAAACTGTAACCTTTATGAAAGATGGAAAAGGTTTTTTTCCACCCAGATTTAATTGCCCTCGTATTTTAAAATAGTCTGCGAATTGATTTGCTGTAGTTTGACAGGGAGAAAGCCTAGCTATGTAGCAGAGGTGTTTCTTGCTAGTGAAAGCATATCTCTACACTTTTTAATGTGCCATTTTACCTAGTACCTGAGGAGGGGAGAATCTTTCCTTATGCTGTTCAGAGGCACTAACAAAATCTGAGCATTCCCTTATAGAGAAATGTTAGTCAGAGAATTGTATAAACGTCAGGTGTCATTATTGATCTGTGCATGGATGAAGGAGAATATGATACAGCAGGAAATATAGAAATACTGCTTATGAGAACTGAATTTCAGAAGATAAAGGTGAAATTGTGAACTATGTGTTGAAATAAACAACATCCCAGAATCTGTTTAGCATTTTTTGCTATTGAGCCAAGTGAAATGTTCGACTTTTATTAATCAGTTTATTTTAGTTGGCAAACTGTGATACAATGGTTAATAAATCTTGCAGCAGAGAAATAAGGAATAATGATTGAGCCACGTGGAATAAATTAGCTGTCAGAGGAGCTGCTCTTCTATCAGCAGGTTTCTGTAACATTATCACATCCTTATTATCTAGGTTACACTTCTCACAGCAGCAAACACTACGAGATAGAATGATAAAGATCCTTTAACTGTGTTTCAGGCTTGGAAAACAGTGGTGCTGTTCCAAAGAGGCTTTTGTTCCGCATGTTTACTGGACAAAATGTATTATATTTCATATTATTTTTTGCAGGATAATACAGTTCGGTTTTTTTCAGATAGCAGGGAAGTTATCAAAAGGAAATGGCGCTGACTCAGATGTAGAATGCATAATGAAACCTGGGGGTTCTTTTAATGGCATACACATTTTCCAGATGTTTCTTGCTGTTCCTGTGATCTTATTTGAATAACCTTTCAAGATATTGGAGGGAAAGGCTATTTCATTCTTCCATCTCCACCCCCTTTTCTTACACACACAAACTATGAACTGGGATATTGAAGCGTTGGAAACTTTTTAGGTTACATAGAGGAGAGAAAAGAGACCAGATTTCCTCTATAAATAGAGACCCTGGAAAGTGAGAGCAAAAGCAAGTTCATAATCCAAATCAACTCAATGTCTGTCTTTTTAGCAAGGAGCAACAGCCTGATCCGGCAGTGGGGAATCTCACTACTCTCCAGGAGAGTTCTGTATCAGCATCACTGACTAAAACTGTTTTACCAGAGAGACAAAAAACCTATGTCTATTCTCTTTCAGGAGTAATGAACTGTATCTGCAGCTTGAAGTGGAATGTAGTCCACTGCCCTGGACATTCAGGGTGAATGCAAAAAGGTGGTCTCGCTGATGGCCACAAAAACCTATGCCATTTCCTCTCCTTTGTTCACAAATTCTTTTGTCTGCTATTTGCTGTTTTAACTGGATTTCTATTTGAGCTATAAACTCCAGATCACATTTTTCCTTTTTTTTTTTTTTTTTANAGTTCCTCTGAGGTCTTGCTGAGATTATTCTGCAAGTGACGAAGGCAGAGTAGTCCTGAGCTAACAGATCCATGGGAAGAGTATCAAGACACAAAGGGATGCATTCTTCACTGTAAGTCATTTCTTTTCCTTTTTCACATTTCTTTACCTGCAATTGCCAATTGTCTTGCAGCATGTTTGGAAAGATGTTATACAAAATATGGCCCCAGCCCTGAAATCAGAAGTATGTGTGTGACCTTTCTGTCTGTGTGAGGATCCTTTTTATTTCAGTGGCACTCTGCAATGGTGTCGGGGTCCTTTCTCACATGTCAGACTGCCATAGATCAAATAGCGAACTTGTGAACATGGCACATTTAGTCTTGTGTTGCCTAAATTCTTTTGGGATTGTTTTCAGACAAAATTCATAACAAGAACTTGAGAAAAGTAGGCTATTCCACCCTGAAAACTTTAAGCTATTATTGCTACACCTAGGGATTGCCAGCCTTGTTGAGGCTACCAAGCAGGCACAAAGGAAATTCACTGTTCTTGTGCCTCTTTTTCCTTTGTGCAGTAGGTCAGGTGAAGCAGTGAAAAGACATTCTCCCTTCTATCTTGAGGAATTCTTTAGAGGAGGGGAAGGAAGGGGTTTGCTGCAAAAAGAAAATTGCAATTCAGAATTGTTTGGTTACTTTGACAGTAGAATATTGGTGCTGGAGATACAGCCAGGAGCTGATCTAAGCTGCAGCTTGACTTGATTTGCCTGAAAACCTGCCTGTGGAAAGACCACTTGCCTAGCTGAAGTTTAAAGAAAGTGGGGAGAAAGGCTTCCAGAGAGGAGTATAACAAAATTTAAATAAAGAATAAATTCATGTGAAAGAAAGAATCCTCTCCTTTCTTTCCTCCGCTTCCCTGCTGTTCCTATGATGAGGGACGTGAATGTTCTTCATACAGCCTTTATTCTTTCCCTCAGTGCCCTCCTCTTTTCCCCCTTCACAGCTATGTTCTCCAAAGGGCTTGCTGCTGCAGAATTACAAGGAGTTTCTATAAATTTCACACCTGCCGTTCACCTGGGCTCTGCTGGTCTCACAAATTGCTGTGATTTAGATACCTTATCAGAAGGTGTCCTGCGTGGCTGGGTCAGCATTCTGCCAAACCGTACTCCCTTCCCTCATTGCCGCCCTCCCCCTGCTGAACCCTGTAATCTGCATGCTGCACTGGGGCAGCGCTCAGCAGCGCTCTGCACAGGAGGACTCCAGGGAGAAGGCCTTTTATCTACCCAGGAAATTAAATAACACATCACCCCACTGATCTTGGCAGGTTTGGTAATCCTTGAGTGGATTTCTGAGGCTCTTGGGGCCCAGTGTTGTTGCACACAAACAAGCCCAGTAAAAGACTCGTGGTGCTTTACATATAGAATGTGCACAATTTGTGCCACAGAATGAAGAATATTAAAAAAAAAAATAAATCTAGAAACCCAGCTGCATCTTTCTTTGAATTTACTCTTGGGGGATGCCACATTCCCATCGTGTCATGGGTCATGCCTCTTGGGTCCAAATCGCCTCTGTTTTCTGAAAGGAAATTCAGTGTTAAGCACTTTTAGAGAATCAGCTGGTTTACAGCAGCCCAATTGATCAGACTGACTGCAAAGGCTTCTGACTAGTATATATAATGGGACCTGTTCTTTTGAAACAAGCACCTTTTTGTCTTCTCTAAGTAGTGTAATGCTGTCAGTCGGAAAGGGCAGAAGGGTAAATCAGGTTGCAGTGAGATATGCTGCGCAGGTGGCAGGTGAGCTAGGTCTCCCTCGTCTGAGATAGCAACAGATAACCTCACCCTCAGAGCTACCAGCATAACAGCCTGTTGCTGCCCAAACTCATGCTGTTAACATTAAGAGGTTTAGGGTAAAAAACACTTAACAGTAGACAGATAGATAGGCAGGTAGATCTGATATTTGGCCAGGATTATAGTGACTGACATTGGGTTAGGGAAAAAGGTGATGTGTGGTTGTATCACTGGTTGGGAGGCGGCAGCAAGCTGAGCAGCAATGGGCATCTTCAGAAATACTCAGAAGAGCACATCCACTCATACTTTGAGATACCAACTGAGCAGATCAAGAAGTCAAACCTCTTCTGTCTGTCACATCAAAAACCCATGTGTGACACCTTATTTTAATGGAAGTTTTCACAAAGCAGCTTATCTCACAGTATAGAGTACTTCTTATTACCTACACACCTTTATTGGATGCTTGAGAGGTGTAGATCTTCTGTTTGGGTCCAAGAAAGGAGTAGACTTGGAATTAATGCAAATACCTGTTTTCTTGTAGCAGCATGAGATAATGTCATGCCAGAGAATAGATGATACAAAGATAATAGGCAGACTGTTCTTTAGCTCATTCAGAAGTTACAAGGGCAGTTAAAATTTCTAGGGATTTTCTTCTAAAACCCAGAAAATGCCACTAATCTAATAATGACTCACATAAAGATAATTTAGAAAGAAGTCTCCTGCAAAACAAAGGTAAATTCAAAGCAGCACACAGGAGCTTATATTTGGATTGAATTTGGAGTAATTCAGCACTGAAGATTAAAGGCCAAACTTTCTGCTGAGAAAATTAGATCTAAAATGCAGTATTAAGTCCAGCAGACTAATTTGAAAGATGTAAATTCATTCAGCTTTTCATGCTGGGGGTGGAGGGAAGAACTTTTCAAAACATGTTTTTGTAGATATCTAAAATTCACTCAGTGTGTATAACATTCCTTTGGATAATGACTTACAACATTCAAAACAGGGCCATAAGCAGCAACGGTGAAATTCATTACAAGGAGAGATGTTCTAGGAGACAACAGCGTGCGACTTCCTTTGAAAGATACTACTGCATTGTCATAATGATCAGACATGAGATTTTTTAGAGCTATTACTGTGTGCTGAGACTTGGCTTTGTAACTGACCTGATGATTAGAAACTTTGAATTAAAAAGAGTGAAATGTTGATATGCTCTGTACTCTTTAATGGGCTCTTCTGTAGTATGAGATTGTGAAGTAGCTGTGGTTTGTACTGGAAAGGTTTTACCTTCCTAGTAACTTAAACGAATGCCCTGGGACTTTTCAGCTGTCAAAAGATTCAAGGAAACATCGGTCAGTCAATCAAATGCTTAACTTTGCCAATCACCTGCGCAAAATTCACCTCTAAAATACTGCCATGGTTTCAGCTGGGATGGAGTTAACTTTCATGCTAGCAGCTGGTGTAGTGCTATATTTCGGATTTGGTACGAGAAATAGTGTTGATAGCGCACTAATGTTTTTGGTTGTTGTGAAGCAGGCAAGGCATTTTCTGCTCCTCACACCACCCCACCAGTGAGTAGACTGGGAGTGCACAAAAAACTGGGAGGGGACACAGCCGGGACAGCTGACCCCAGCTGGCCAAAAGGCTATTCCATACCATATGACGTCATGCTCAGCATATAAAGCGGGGGAAGAAGAAGGAAGGGGGTGGACGTTCAGAGTGATGGCGTTTGTCTTCCCAAGTCACCATTACATGTGCTGGAGCCCTGCTTCCCTGGGGATGGCTGAACACCTGCCTGCCCGTGGGAAGTGGTGAATGAACGCCCTGTTTTGCTTTGCTTGTGTGTGCGGCTTTTGCTTTAGCTATTAAACTGTCTTTATCTCAACCCACGAGTTTTTCCTGCTTTTACTCTTCTGATTCTCTTCCCCATTGCAACTGGGGGGATTGAGCAAGCGGTTGCATGGTCCTAGCTGCCGGCTGAGGTGAAACCACAACAGATACCTTGAATACTTGAGTGAATATGTACTGTCAGCTATTTTTGCTATTTGTATTTCTTCCATTTCATTTACTTCATTGTTCCTTGGAATTCCCTTTACCTCACTATGAAAACTAGCAGTATGAAGTAGCTTTATTAATCATTTCACCCAGGCTTTCCCAGTAGTTTAATCAGATATTTACTAGAAAACAAGCACAGATTGAAAGCTCCCTGCTATATACGGTACACTTACTTATCCCTGTCAGAAACACAAAACCTAACAGGTAAAAGCAAAAGCTGTGATTCTTTACAGAATGTAAGAGATCTATCTTATTGAAGGTCCAGGTCATATTTTTGAGACCTTTTCTACAAAATTCTAGTTTTCTTCTTGTACAGTGAAGAAATTCAAGTGCTCATTTGAGACCAGATGACTGGCAGCCCTCCCTTCTCTTCCTTTGCTTATGTCAACCTCTTGGTAGGCCATCAAGTACCGTGACTGTTACATACTACAAAGGATACAAACTGGCAGGAGAAAAATTGCTTCTCATAAATCCCCTGATATCTACAACTAGAACCTAAGGGTACAATTTTAAAGGCTACAGGGGGCAGAACAGGAACAGAAAACCCAGTAAACATGAAGAACATCTGTTTGGATAGCTTATACTAAACAGCTGCAGAAGCCGTGTGACCTGTGAGAAAAGCTGTGGCAGAGGATCAGAGCTGTAGAAGCTCTCTCCGGTGCTGGAAGCGATGTCAAATAACTGTGTGC
Organism: Anarhynchus alexandrinus; assembly: GCA_008711295.1. Classification (NCBI taxonomy): domain Eukaryota; kingdom Metazoa; phylum Chordata; class Aves; order Charadriiformes; family Charadriidae; genus Anarhynchus; species Anarhynchus alexandrinus. The sequence continues at coordinate 3,250,900 of VUYV01000005.1, forward strand.
AAAATAAGCTATACTGATCTCTGATAACAGAGGCGTATAAGGAATGATCCTCGTAGGCACACGTCTATATATTTCTCTCATATACTGGCACATAGATATGACTCTATACTTACTGGATGTCATTTAGCTATTCACAGGTTTGGCCGTATTCAGGTATTATCTACAAAGAGATGTAAAAATAACTATAACAATCCTAAACATGCATATTTACACAAAAATTCTCTTGCACACAGGCATTAGAGTCATGTTTCCAGGAATTCTCTCCGGTGCTGGAAGCGATGTCAAATAACTGTGTGCAAAATAAGCTATACTGATCTCTGATAACAGAGGCGTATAAGGAATGAACCTCGTAGGCACACATCTATATATTTCTCTCATATACTGGCACATAGATATGACTCTATACTTACTGGATGTCATTTAGCTATTCACAGGTTTGGCCGTATTCAAATATTATCTACAAAGAGATGTAAAAATAACTATAACAATCCTAAACATGCATATTTACACAAAAATTCTCTTGCACACAGGCATTAGAGTCATGTTTCCAGGAATTCACATACAGTGACATATAGTAATGACATATGCTGCCTGCCTTGAATAAATGAGTTGTTCCAAACTCATCTTTTATAAAGGTTAATTACAAAATCCTTTTGAACATCTCAGATTCTATTCCCAAGACTCTGAGTTCTTGGATCTGGAACTTGGCAGGTGACATTTATGAGTTTTTGACTTGTGTTTGTTATATAAATGACAGACTTCAGCAGTGCAAATATGCAGAAAGGCTTTCAATATGTGAACAGGCAAGTCATGCCTGAGACATACGCTGGTTTTCACGTGGCTTCAAGAATCTTCAAATTGTTGTCCATATAATTGCTAGGCAACTGACTGGTTGGTTGCAGTTGTTCTCAGTTCTCTGCAAGGCTTTTGTGACACAGCCAAAATATATAAGCAGGGATGAAAAAAAGGTAGTAGAAACTGGTATTGGAAGTAGCGATTAAAAAAAAATAAAAATCATAAGATCATAGCTGTTTAAATTCTGAACTTGCACACAACTCTTCAAAGATAGCTCAGTTGCACAACAGAGATGAAGCATTTCTACGTGCTAAGACTGTCAGTCATGCCAGATTGCATTGTGGCCATGAGATCTTTATAAAAAATAGTTTACAGTTTGAGTAAGAGTCCCAGAAAGGGAAAGCATTGTGGAATTTTATTGAATGTTTCCTAAATGTCAGATTAGATTTAAATTCTGGGTAAAAAGTGTGCATGTTATTTCTGTTGCCTCTGGTTTGCTCTAGAAAATGCACATGACCAATTCTGCAATCTGTGGTCCAGTATTGATCTAGAAGTCCACATTCACAAACCAAAGACATTGAGACACAACCTTTGTGGTCTGCTAACAATGCAGCCTCTCAAAGGGCAGGAATGAGTGCTACAGAAGCAGAAGAGGAAAATATCATCTGCCATTTCTACAGCATCCTGCAGCCATGGCTTCATGGTCCACGGTCCACCTATGTTAACCATCCAACTTCCAGAAGTTCAGTCTCAACTGGCTGCTAGGGACATTGCCTTTAAGCAATTGACAAGTTTGGAGAGTCAAGGTTTAATGTGTTCCCAGAAGCTTGCATACTGTCCTGCAGGATATTTGTGCAAAATTGCCTTTTTTTTTTTTTTTTTATTTCTTGATACCTTTCTATTTTTTCCCTTTTGGAAGAGTAGCATTATATATTCCGCCTCAGTTAGCTTTGATTCTGAAATGCAGCATTTCAAAGCACAGAGTAAAGGATCTTCCTTAAATTCTCAATTTATGCTCAAATCTATGTTAAAGATTAGAAATGAATTCTGAACTTGATCTGTGCATGTTCACAGGTTTCTGCCAGCAAGACAACCTTTTGAAAGTGGGTGAACAGGAACTGTAAGGACTTACAACGTTAAAATACATAGCCTTATTTTTCTGCTCTCCATCAAAGTTACAAACTTGTGTCTAAACTTGGTTAGGTTTACCCATCGCTGGCACTGACCCCTGAGCAAAGTTGCTTTGACAGGTGTCCTGAAAGTTTAAAAACTCCCACATCTGTCCTTTGCTTCATGCACATGTCATGGTGATTCTGCTTAAATTGTAGGAATTTATGTTTAGCCACAGCTGTAGTAGTGTAATTGTTAAAAAGAGGTGATTCTAATTACAGCAGCACAGCAGCAGAATAAAACCTCAGACTATGCTAATTCCATGTTTCTGCCAGTCTGACCTCAGCAGTGCAGTCCTTGGTTGCTTCTCTTGAACTATTTTTATCATTCATTCCCTCCCAATCCCTGTCCCATTTATGTCTCAGTCCTCCTCTCTGTGTTTATTCAGTTCTTTGCTTCTCCTCCCTCTTTCCCACTTTTGCCCAGATGATTGAATACTAAATTTTTTTACGCACTAAACTCATGTTCAATACTCACTTTACAGGTTTATGTCTCTTTTTTTATGCAATCATTACAGTTTCTCCTAGTTCCTTTGTTCTTATCTTTCCACTTAAAACTCTCTCCTATATCACCTCCCTTAATTCCTCTTCTCAAATATCTCTTGAAGTGAAAAGCCTTTTGAATTCTTGGTGTAGCAAATCAGCGTGTCTCTCTTTTCTGATCTGATACCTGCACCCAAAAAGACTTGCCTACCTTGTCCTGTTGAGTCTGGAAATTCTGCTCAGAGATGGGTGAAGGGGTAAAATGGTGCAATTTCCTTGCTTATCTATCATGGATTTGCAGGAGTCTCTATAGAGGAATATGGGATCATTTTGTTTTGCACATACATTACCAGTGAGGGAACAGCTCCAACCATAGAGAGATGACCTTCTCGGTCCCTGAGTCCAGGTTAAGGTGATTGCAAGCACACTTTATCCAGAACTGTCACACTTTTCTTAGCTTTAATTTTTCTTCCAGTACTGGGTAGTAGTCAATATCCTTTCACTGCATATGGTGTTCTTCTGAAGTTTAAATGCTAATGGTGCCATTTGGCAAGGTGAGCTGCATTAGATTATACAATATAACTGTAAATTGGAAATTGTTTAAGCTTTCAAATTTGTTTTATGCCATTAGATTTTCTCATGATTCGTTTGTCATTCTAATTGGATTTTAACATGTACTTTGTGTTTCAAAACTTGAAATTATGAAGAACTGCATATCAAAGAGCCTTTAAGAAAAGGCAGCCCCCCAAGCTGTATTTAATTTATAACAGATCAGTAAATGAGGAAGATGAAGAGTCACAAAAATACTAAGTAACAAAGTGATGCTGCCTTAGAAATCCAATGATTAATTGCAATGATAATAAGCAGAGCAATTAAGTTGATTTATTTAAATCCTACTGTAGCATTGGAATAGCTGAGTTGAGCAGGGTGTTAAGGATGACTCTTACCCTTGCTCTTCCACCCTTTATCTAGGTCTTTCATCTACTCTTGGCTTACCTGACCTTGCGCAGGATTACCTGGTGAGTTAATTGAAAAGTCTTTCTGCTAGAAATAGAGCAGAACAATAACTAGTTGATTCCACTTCTGAACAACATCAGAAGGCCTGTGAGTCTGTGTGAGAAGGGTCTTCTCATCCCTTCTTTAGAGCACTCAGGTGTGTTTTCTAACTGTAGAAGTCTGGATGATCTTCTCAACATATGGCAAAACTCTGTAGAGAATCCCAGGGTCTCCATGGGCAGAGTTTAAAGTAGGAGCATGAACTGGTTCCCAGCCGTGGGCGGTATCCTCATGTACCCTGGCGGACTTCAGACTTCACGGTCTTTATGTCTCTTTTTTAATGCAATCGTTACAATCACATAATAATAATTAAAACTAAAATGGATTTTATTCTTTGCTTTGATACATTAAAACACAAATCACATACATCACAGTAGCATTTCATGCTATGTTTTGAAAACAGATAATTGAATCATAAACTTCATCTTAGCCAGCTGGGAAATGGGTACCTTTTCACTAGTGTCCTGCAGTAATAGCATACTTCAGGGTAGTAAATGGGCATGGATTGAATTTGTTTCTACAGCCCAGGATGTTATGCCAGTGACCTCAAGAGCATCTGTTCATTCTCTCCCTCTAAGGTCTTAGATACCGATGTTCTGCTACAGTTCTCTGACATTTGAAAGTACAGCAGTGAAAAGAGCAAGAGACATAGCACTTGGTTGGGATGGAAAAATTGCATATTTAGCATCATCACTAACTGGGATTTGTTGGTGTGTATCTGAGATGTAGACTGCTTCCGCAGTATTTCATTTCTTTCGTTGTGACTCAGCTATCTTTTGGAAATATGGAGAATAATATTTTCCTCCATCAGAAAAGAGCTGGGGCTGCTCAGCTTAGACAGTTATAAAGAAAGCTATCACTGAGATAGGCGAAGTGTGCAGATACATCCTTTCTCCATTTCTTGATCCTTTTCATTTCTCTCCTCTGTCCAGCATGCCCATCTCTGCGTGAAAACCCTTTCAGTGAAGAATCCAGAAAATGCGTGCTCAGTAAAGTCAGAGGTACAACAATTTGCAAACACACACAAAAAAATTTTCCTCTTAATATCCATGACTTATATTTCCAACAAGGAATATTTAGCACTTCAAGCTTCGATACATAAAAATGTACACAGGTGTTGTATATTTTTAGACCAGATGGGCTTTTTAGACAAGAGACAAGAACATATTGGATACAGCAAAACAAATCTACATTTTTTTAAGGTTCTTTTTTTTTTTTCAGTGTGTTAGTTCTCATGAATACATCAACAGAGTTGTGCTTCTCTCTAAAACAAGTTTAAGGCAGGCAGCAGATGTGCTAATATCCCCACATTGCTCTGCCAAGCCAGTGCACACCAAGCCATATGGATGGATTGGTATTTCTGAGGTACCAGCTTTCAGAGGTATTCAGGCCTTTTCCTGTCAGGTATAACATGACAGAAGAGCAACTGTTTATGGTGATGATTTGAGTAATTCTAATATTTGTTCCCCAGGAGTTGAAATGTGACTGTCAAGTAGCTATTAGCAGTAGCTCCTTATCTGGGCTAGTCCAAAATCACTAACCTTGAAGTAAGGGCTACTCTGCTGTAGGTGATTGGAAGGAGCTGAGTTATTTAAAAACAAATGCCCTGGGTTATATTATTCACTATTTGTATTATAATAATTTTCAGATGAAGGATCATCGTTGTGCAAGGTACCATATACACAGTATGAGAAATCACAGTCATCTTCCACTTTGGAAGATGGGTTTCTGAGTGGATCACTCATTCCCAGGAACTCAGGAGTTCTCAGAAATCCTAAAATGTTCCCCTGCTTTCACAATGTCTCCTCCCTTATTCCCAGCTTAAATAGACTTTATTATAGGAAGGAGCAATTTCTTTTTTGTCCAGGAAGACATCAAGTCTGCTTTCCCTATTACTGTGGGTCACCGATCAGACAGCCAGTTTGTTACAGGTGTGTGTGATGAGGGATTTTTCCAAGAAAAATGTAAACACAAATCAGGCCAGAACACTTTTTTATCTTTGTTTGCCTTACAAATTGTCAGTCTCTCATCAGAGAATGTGAAGACCTTAATCTAAAAAGTATTTAACTGAACAGATTTTTATGAACATTTGATATATACCATGAGAAAGACAAATTTCTTGAAATGTTTTGTTTTGTCAGAAATTCATTTTTTCCTGACAAATGGATTTCAGAGGAAATTGTCCAGAAGGCCCTGCTCATTGGTCTGTGTGACTGGGAAAAAAATGAAAAGCCTGAACCAAGAGAAACAAGAGACCCCAAAAAATTTGTCAAAGAAGTTAACGTCTGGTAGCAGCTGGCAAGGGACATAGCTAAGTCAGATACAGGAAGAAAACTTTGGAGTGCCTAAATCTGTGTTTTTTCCAAACTGCTCTGCAATATTCCTGTCTGGTTTTAGGCATTGCTGGACTCCAGTACATCTCTACAGCTTGTTTTGACATCTCAAATCTAATTTTAGCTAGAGTAGCAACATTTAGGAACTTAACTTTGACTTCTAAAAAGCATAAATCATTGTCAGGATTTAAGCTAGGTAATTCTTGACTTGTTGAGACAATTCATTTAACCTGTTTAAAAAAAAAAAACAAACAACTTTCTTCGAACTCTTTTGACCAGTCTTTGACTCCTAAGTGAAGAGAGCTCCTAAGTGAAGAGAACCTTGAAATTATGCATGGGCTTAAAGGGCTCTTTAACAGCATCTGTTTTTTAAGCCCTTTCATCCTGCATATCTGCTGCCCACTTTATCCATCTGTTCTGCAACAGCATACCTGCCATTTGTTTCCATTATGGGAGACTGTAGCAGCAGCGCTGTGCTGCTGAAAACTAGACTCCAGTCTCTTAACCTCTTTGATTAAATGAATCTAAAAGGAACTAGAGACACTTGATATATGCATGCATTTGATCATAGAGTTGGATAATGCTCTTGATACCTGTTTGATCACATATGGTTTCTTTGCACACTCTTAAAAAGTAAAAGCAGCAGCAGAGCTAACTCAAAGGAGAATCCTATCGTGGTTCAGACTTAATGAGATCTTATTTTCTTACATAATAACATCATCCCACTGTAATATCAGTCCTTTTATTTCCCCAAGAGAACTTGGGAAAGTTGTAATATTGGTATTTCTTCCCCATTGACATGAAACAGTTATTTACAAGGCATATACGTCTCTGATGAAGTGAATTTTTTAATTTTTTTTTGTGTATGGATGGGATAAAGCATCCTTCTGCATGTCTCAGAAAAGGGTGAGAGTGTGTGTGTGTCTGTGTGTGTAGGAGGCTGCCTCAGTCATGTTAAATTCATATTAGGTACCACTTCAAGAAATGACTGGAAAGTAGAGCTGTTGTTGATGTAAAAGGTCACAGACATTAATAGCCTGCAGAACAATTCCAGGGTAGAGAATTATTCACAGCTGCCAAAACACAAAGGACAAGAATAAAAAAAGAATCAGGGAATTAAAAGGTTTGAAACAATGGTATCTCTCTGTTATTATTGCTGTTATACTTTGGGGTTTTTTTAAAACACTCATCTTGAAGGGGAACCAGGGGGTTCATTTTGAGCTGTTTTCTGCTTTTGTCTTTTAAACAGCAACAGGAAATATGCATCTTTTGACTCTGCTTTTATTGCATTTTGTGTCTGGTTCATTTAGAAGTTTTTGTGGAAATACGAACTGCAGTAAATATTGATGAAATGCATGCTCTTCTGACTGAGAATGGCTTTTAAAGGGAGTCCAGTCTGTTTTTTCAAAGACTTCAGACCAAGACAGAACAGGTGGAGAGTCAGAGAAGGGAGAGGCCTGAAGGGGAGAGGAGGAAAGCAGTGAAAAGGAAGGGAGGATGTTGAAGGTTCAGAGAAGAATATGGACTATTCTTTTGGATGGAAAATATTCTGTTGCTTAAAGAAAATCAAATTCCTCTCTTTTTAAGTCTGGTCGTGTACTAGCAGAGGCTCTTGAAAGCCATTACAAAAAAGGAATGAAGAGCACCAGCAATATCAAATAGTAAGGTTGTGTCTGTGCTGGTCTACCTCCCTCCCTCTCACCAAGACACACAGCCCCTCTCATTTTCCTCGCAATCCCTTGCAGGCAGCCAGGGCTTCCAAGCAGGGGGCAGAGAATAACAAAAATGTCGGTGTTTATAGTCATATCTATAGCTGGTATGATTTGAGGTAGCCCATGATAAGAAAAATCCTCATCTGTATACAGTAGCATTTATTATGCCAACAAAGTCACAGATCAATCATTTTCATCTCTTGCTGACAGATCAGGTGTAGACTTACAGCAAGTGAGGAATTGGGCAGATTAGAAGCTAGGTCTATTATTCTGATTATAAATCACTAAGTCTTTGATTTGCTGAGTAGAATAGGAACAGATCTTTTCTTTTTTCTTCCTGACTAAAAAACAGAATTACTGTTTTATTTTTAGGCACCTTTTCCCACCACCATTCCCCTCCCCTTCAATACAGATCAATAGTTCTGTCCTTTCCAACAGATACATTCAAAACTCCACCAGTCTGCGTGCTCTCATCCTGTAAAAAGAGAAAGCCCTGGTCCTTATCTACATCCTTTCAATCTGACAACTACAGTTCTTGCCTGTTTCTATCTGTGTTTCACCCATTGTTTCTCCTACAAATATATCTTTGCAGGGATGGCTCAGGAGACTGCCAATGGTCCGTAACATTTTTTCCTCCTAAATTTGCTTTCAAAAGTGATTATTGTCTTGTGTCATTCTGAAGAAGTGAGTTCTCTTCATGTTCCTGGCAGTAAGTGTCTAAAGAATAGGATTCATGGCATTCATTTAGTCTTAGTGTCACCAAGGAAGCAAATAACTAAAGTGAGAAGCCTATAAAGGTAGTGATGGTGGTCTTGGAAATGTAATGAAGGTGGTTTTGGCCAGCTGAAGGGCAGTAAGTGATGTGATGCCACTGCCATTTCTCTCTGTTTTCTGGAAATAGAGAAAAGGAGTCAGTCTGCTGGTCTGTCAGTCTAGTGTGAAGTTCACTTCAAAAACTTAACGATATTTCATTTGAAGCAATATTTTTCTTAAATGAAAGAAATTACAAGAGATATTTGAGTCCAGGAAAGATATACAGACATGGACAACTCCAACATTTTCACTTCTGGCAGGAGGAGGGAACATGTCATCTTCACTTGGGTGAAAGACACATAGTCCTTCTTACCCATCTGATATCTCTCCAAGGAGCACTTAGAACAGGCACATATGGAGAACTCCAAACTGGTGTGATAGTAAGTCAGTGTTTGGGTAAGGAGAGCTGGGCATTGTGTGGTCATGCAAAAGTACAAGAAAATGGAGGACAGTTACTGGAGGTACTGGGGACCTGTAGTGTAATACGTAGAACTGGAGCTGATATTAGCTGTCTAATGCTTTGAGAGATGTATGGACCAAGTGCCGCTTCCTGGGTGTATTTGAGGCTGAGATATCAATTCAGTAGCTAACAGAAAATTACTGTATTTCTCTTGTAATTTTTTTTTTCGGTCTGTCCATCCACCATGGCTGCAGTGTTTGAGCTGTCTGTGAATCGACAGAGACTTTGCTGTGTTGTTAATAATCTCAGCAGATATGGAAGCACGAACCAGCCTCTAATGAGTATTACAGGGTCTTTCCAGATTTGGGCAGAGACCGAATGGTTTAGTGTATAGATTCTTGATTGAGAACTTTTCCTGGAGACTTGCAATCAGATGCCTATAAAAACAAAAAAAGCAAGCCCCCCCCAAGCTAAAATAAACATTACTGCTAAGGACATAAAGGAAATTTAATAGTTTGTAATAGTTTAGTCAGTGAATCTCTAACCTATGCTTTTCACAAGGAGATGTTCCTGACATAAATATAGCCCTAGCAGTATACATTAGTTTGTCTGAACTGTTGACATGCCACACAGAATCAAATAACTGTCACTCTGAATGTAAAGGGAAAGGAGATGAAAATCCAGCCCAGCAAATCCTTTTTCTTTTAAGGGAGAGAGAGAAAGAATCTGTATTTCTGTTATGTGACTGCTACTGGCGGACAACTCACCCATCCTGCCCTTTCCTTTCCTCTGGTCACTGGTAATCAAAACAGCCAGGGAATCCGAGACAGGCTTGATCGGGAATTAGATCACATGTAAACGTTGGCAGAGCAGGCTTTAATGGTAACAGAGGAACACTATGGATGAAAAGCAAAGGAGCTGTCTTTATTTTGCAGAGATGCCATTACATGTGCTCACCTTATTCAGTATATCAATTCATACCTTGCAGGGTGATGAGACCAGAACACCATCCTTTACAGATGCCACATATTGGGAGGAAAGAAAGAAGCAAACTAATATCTTTCTGTGACTATATATTTTTGTCAGGAAAATGCTGTAGTAAACCACTAGGACCAGATGATTTGTCTAACTCTGATCAGCTAGATAAAGTTTGGGCTTGAAAACTGGGACAAACAAGATTTATATGTTATTCCTTCTGACAGCCTTTGGGGAAATCAAAAGTATGGAGAGGGAAAGGAGAATGGAGATGGAGACAGGGATGATTTTTTTTAACCTGTATTCCTGTTGAAGAAGGTCAGAGAATTTGTTATTCTATTTTGATCCTAAAGTGGCTGCTGTTTGCTTGAGCATTGATGTTTCAGAAGGCTGTTTCTTCCTTGAATGATGTTGGTACAAAACTGTTCTCCTGACACTAACACTGTTTGTCTTTGCCACTGATCCTTCCAGAAATAAGGCTGAAAAGTATACTTGCTGGTTGCAGGGGTGTGTGTGCGTGTGTGGGATATCCAGAGGGGGGATGGCAATCGCAGATGAGGAGGTTGTCATCTAAGGAGCTGAGGAATATTCAGAGATGGTAGTCAACCCTAACATTTAACTTATGCAAATCAGGACAAGGAGAGTTCAACAAATCCTTGAAGATCTGCTCTCTGCATCAAGCTTCCACCAATCTTGGTGCGGGGTATGTGGATGAAGATACCAAGGATCAAGCAATAAATAGCATCACTGGAGCAGTGGAGTTTCACCACTGCTGACAATTACGTCTTGGCTGATTGTTTATGCAAAAAGTTATATAAATGTTACCCATAACTCAACTGCCTTTAAAAGAGTTCTAAAAACATCCTATAAAATGAAACAAAATTAAGTCACTTTCACAATATTTCTTATCGCTGCCCCTGTTGTGTATCTGTTTTTTGTAGTAACTCAGAGCTGATTCCAGGGGACAGATCCTGTAGCAAGTAGGCTGAGGTATCCTTGCGCAAATGTCAGTGATCCAAGTGCTGCACTTGGTTTTTATGTGAAGTGAATGTAAGCACAGGCATAGCAGAGTAGAGTGCAGCAGACGTGTCTTGGGGAGGCAGGAACCTCATGCATTTAAAATGATTCTGCTTTAGCTATCGAACAAGCTATTTTTAACTTTTTACTTCATATTTCTCTGCCATTGTGTCAGAAATAATCTCGTAACAGTCCTGGTGTCACCACTCCAAGCTCCAGACTCAGCAGTCCCAAAATTTTGATGTGCTGTTTGCCTGATCTCAGAGACAGTGGATAAAGAACCCCTGAGGATGTGTAGGCACCACTCACCAGGAGCGGAGGGGATTGCAGATGCTTTTCCCACAGCAGGATTTCCTCCTTAGAGTTTAAACAAGGGCAAGCAAACTGGTGAGATTCGAATGTACTGTTCAGCTGGGCTACAAGCTTTCCTGAAAATGTTAATACTTGAATTGCTCAGTCCAACAAGCAGACAGATTCCTTAAAAAATTCCTTAAAAAATTTCTGGTGGTTCACCTCGCTGATCTCTTTCTTTGTCCCCAAATCCGTGGAGGTTTGCAACATCTGATCTAGTTGTTGAAAATACATTTCAGCGTTTAAGTGCCATAGGCTGTGCTTGAAATGGCCATGGCGCATACTGAAGATTTCACTTCACTTACAGGGAGATTGCATTCTGCTGTAACTGAGTATAGCTGCACTTATCCCTTGGAAGGCATTGGTCATCCTCTACAAGGCAAATGTCACATGCCGCATGACTGCTGCTTTAATGTGTCCCCATACATCTATATCTGAACAGCAACAGAAATACTACCGCTGACCTTTTCAAGCTAGAGTCCTACGAAGTTCACAGAAAGAAGGACCTGTATATGACAGGAAAGGTTGCTACTTACTTTTGCACATGTTAATGTATCCTGTCTTTCCTTGTTTTGCAGAAACCACGAGGGTTAACAAAATTCAGAAAAGGCAGAGTCTGACTGATTACATCCACCCATCTCAAGTTCTGCTGCTGCCCATCCTGTTCCACTCTTTTCTTTCCCACTTTGGGTTGTCGTGCAAGTCTTTTGTGGTACTGCTTATGAAAGACATAAGTAGGGACAAGTCTTAGGTAATATTTTTTTATATTTAAGTTTCATTGATGTTTCAGATGGTTTGATTTTGAAATTCATGCTAAAGGGAATCTGACATCCATTGCTTTCTGGCAGTATTTCATACTAGTTCAAATTATTGCAGGACAGGGTTTCAAACTCAGCTGACATCTTCCTGAAGTGTTGAAACTGTTTGATAGTTCCTCACCTCTGTGAGATCAATAGAGGGGGAATAATAACAATATGTTTTTCTTTTTCCTCTGGCACTTTGATACAGTGTTTCTGGTTTTGGAACCACGTAGTACAGCAGACTGAGCCACTGGAAGATGTGGTACAAGTATTTTGAGAGCAACAGCTCACCGTGAGAGAAGCTTTGAGAAATAGCCTCATTTGGAAATAGCTGTGTCTATAGCATACCGTCTGAGGCATTGTAGGGTTTGCATAATATGAAGGGCATTTTGGTTCACATGACGAACAGCCTCCTTTTGCAGCTACCGTGCCCTGGCTCGTTTTCAGGAGCTGCATAGCCAAGGGGCTCCGAGAGAGCACCCTGCAAGACTGACCCAGTCAGTAGCTATCCCATTCATGCTCTTTTCTTCCTGCAAAACCCGCGTGGCTTCACTCATCCCTTCCCCTGGCAGAGCCAGGAGCCAATGCAGAGGTGCTTCAGTGCATCCTCCTCTGCCACGCAGAAGGCAGGGTTGGCAGATATGAAATATCTTTTTGAGACTGTCTTTCTGTGCAGGCGCTCTCTGAGATGGGTGACCTCAGGGAGGCTCTGAAGACAGTAAAAAGCAGAAAATCTTTCAGCTGGTGCCATTTAATAATGAAAACACATTTCAGCTCCTCATTTGCAGCCACATGGATGGGCTGCCTTTTTCACTTGAAAAAAATATCTTCCAGAGAGAGAGAATTAACTGCAGTTTTTGAAAGAAGAGTTTTGCCATATCAGCTGTCGCAAACTGACAGCACTAAAGAGCTATTTACAGATTTGTAGTTCCAGACCAGGACCCTCAATAAAAGCTGATGAAGTAGATTTATTACATGAATTTAAGTTACCTTATGGAAATAAATTGTTTCTCTGCAAAGTCTGGCTCTTTTTTTCTGTTCTCTAACAGTTCATCCAAGCAATACTTCGGCACCTGAATTATTTCTCCAGAGCAATGGAAATGGGGAAGGAGAGGGGTGTCCGTGATGCTCACATTGGCACTAGATGGGAAGTGACCCTCTGATAAAATGAGGGTGAAGAAAATTTCTTTGGAGTGCTTTTGTCTTCAATAGCATTTACAGATCCTCTTTGGCTCTACCTCTTTTCACATGAAGGTACTCAACTGCTGATACACTCTAGTAACAAACACTTTGGGAATAGAAGCAGTAAGGATTTTCACTGATTGCCCCCTCTTTTTTCCCCTCCATCTCTGGGTAGGGATAAGAGTAAGCCCATTCCTACTTTGAATGCTTTAGTTTGACCACTAGTCAGTGTCCAGCTGATTTAGCTGCTGAAATATGCCTCATAAAAAATCTGGATCTCTCCTGTTCTTGAAGTGAGGCATATTGGACACTCTTTGCTCCTTTCACAGAGGTTAGTTCTTTCTTATGGACAGACCTGTGGGAAGTTGTGCCACTGCCAGCAGTACACATCTGTTGATGTGGACCATGGCTGTGTAGGAGTCCCTCCTGCTCTGCCACCAAGATGCTGCATGTCAGCACAAAGATAAGATGTTGCTGCTGAAACTGCCGGTCAGTGTGCAATGAATGCCTCTTGCATTCAACACAGCGTATGTGTAAAGGCCATAGGATTTGCAGGTTGTGCATTTTGCACGTAAGGTTTTGCCCACAGTTATAGATATAATGTCAGTTCTTTAAGGAAGAGACTTCTGTGACTGGGAAAGTGGTGAGAAGATTATCTTAAATGTCTAAACATTGGGTAATTTACTAATAATGAAATACGTTTGATACGATGGCCCACAGGTTTGTGTTGTAGTTTAGGCCAAATCGGTTACTGGGGACCTGGGAGACCCCAGATGGGACCAACAGATGCTCCCCTCTACCCCTCTTCAAAGAGAGAGGCAGAGGAGGAAAAAGAGACTTATGAGTTTAGAAGGAACTAAACTACTTTAATGAAATGTTAATAATAAAATAAAAAGAAATAATGAAAAAATATATACAAAACTGTATCAAGCTCCTGAGATGACAGTCACGACACCAGCTGGCACTGGGCCAGTCCCAGACTGGACTCAGTGATGGACAGGAACTGGATTCCGGATCTGGATTCAGGATCAGGATCACAGGCAGACGAACAGAGTCCTCCTCAGACGTCGGCCACTGAAGGAAGAGGGCTGACCCTTTGATCCCTCAGCTTTTATACTGAGCATGAGGCCGATGGGATGGAATACCCTGTTGGTCAGTTTTGGGTCACCTGTCCTGTCTGCTCCTCCCTGCAGGTGTGACCCCAATATGCTTTTCTGCTTCCCACCCTCCGACGGGGCAAATAACAAAGTTGGTTGGCCTTGGGTGTTATAGCAATGAGTATAAGCAAGAGCCTCTCTGCATACCATGCCTGGGCATCAACTATAAACATAGGTCTTATCACTCTGAGAGAGCGAACATTGTCTGCACAATATGCTGTTAATTTCAGTAGTTAGAAGAGGCCCAGCTAAGAAGCGAAGTTACTGAACAAAATTGGTCCTGTTTTACCTCAAACCAGGACAGTTTGTCACACCTGAGGCTTGCTGTGAGTATGACAGTTCTTCCAATATATCAGTGCAGAATAACACATTTTTCTTCTGTTTAAGTGTGTGGATATAGTCTAAAGGCCTTTTGGCATTCCACTGTTTTCAGCTGAAGGAATGCCATGCTGTTCAGCAAAGAGTTACAACAAACCACGTACTCTACCACTGAAACCTAGATAATATGTTTCTCAGTAGAGAAGCATATCTTAGTAACTAAATCTTTAGCGTCGCACAGAAGCAACACTGATTAAGAAATTAGGATGCTTTATAGTCATGTCTGTTTACACAGGTCAGAGGGTCTTTGTTCAATATGGCTAATTAAGTTGATTTTTGGAAATTTAGAGGCAACATGAAAAGTGCACTGGGAGGAAATGTGATGACAAGAGTAACAATAATTGGGAAATTGTGCTGCACATCACACCTTTCTCTTGGTTACCAAGTAATTGGTTTTGCACAAAAGAAGGTTTGCCTGAAGTGTGTGTACAAACAAAGGCCCAGTCCTTTGGAGGCCCACTGGAAGGACAGTTTGGATATTTTCTTGTTGCTAAAACCCTCCAGATTGAGTTTATCCTAGAATGTACCAGCCATTCAGAAAAATACCTCTGCCAGGAAGAAACATTTGCCACTTGGAGCACAAGGGAATAATCAGTGAAAAACATGATAAAGTTTGAAGTGTAGAAAGAGTGTCACTGATAGATTTGTTTTGTCCATTCAAATAAAAAATTTGTACCTGGCTTTATGTATAGTTCTGTTCATGTTTCAGGTATCTCAAACTTTCTTTTTTAAAAATATGTATCTATGGATACAATGGAGGTTTAGCTACTTGTGACAGAATAACTTTATGAGTGAACAGTTACACGTGGCTGCCCTAGTACATCCTGTGAGAAAGATGATAGGGCAGACTCCCGGGTGAGTGTGTACAATGGTCTTTGATAAATGACCTGAATTTGAGGGTAGCCAGCAATAAAAACTGCCAGATTTACGTTCCTTTGAGCACTCAAGAAGTCACCAGGGAATATGTCCAGCTTAAAGCATTTCAAAATTCATGAACCAGACCCAAAATCATTGTGGAGCTTGTGTAAAGTAATGATTAGAAAAAAAAGTTGTGATCCTTTGCTTTCTGATACCTTAAAACGTATATAGCCACGTTTTCTTTTTTGTTGTTTTTCCACAGGAGCTGACCACCTGCAGTTTGTCACGAGGCTCATGTCTCACGTTAACACCCGATTCCAGCAGCAGAAGATTTAAAAATGTGAGTGCTTGTGGTGAAGCTCATGAAAAAGTATCGCTATTTGGTCCTTTCCAAAAATTTGGGGAGGAGAGATTATCTGCTGTTTTGAAGACATGAACTCTAGAGTCAACCCCCAGTTTTAGCAGTGTGGCTTACTCTACTCAGTGAGAGATTCACGCTTTTCACCTTTGCCTAAAGCTTGCTGTATAATCTTCAGCTCCCTTCTGATTACCAGCCTGTGGCAGATGTCACTCTGGCATTTGACCTAGCCAGGTGCAAATCTTTCTGTATTAATTTTATCATAGGCTTTTCAGCCGAAATTTCCCAGAAGATCTAAGTCCATGACCATCCTGACTGAAAAAATGAGATGGATTTCAATTGTGCCCTGGTTTGCCCTACCTGGGCTGACTTTATGCAATAGTAAAGGAGACTAGATC
Organism: Anarhynchus alexandrinus; assembly: GCA_008711295.1. Lineage (NCBI taxonomy): Eukaryota > Metazoa > Chordata > Aves > Charadriiformes > Charadriidae > Anarhynchus > Anarhynchus alexandrinus. The sequence goes on from VUYV01000005.1 coordinate 3,267,135, forward strand.
AGAGGCAAAAGCCCTGCTGGAAATCGTGTGGGCTGTCACCCTGCCTTTGGTGGCAAGTTAGTGAAAGGCTTTGTTTAACTGGTGTGATAGGGCTTTGGGGCTGTTCCAGGATCCTGCACATTTCAAAGCTATTTTTGGTGTTACATTCCCTGCTCTACACCGGTCCTGCACCTCCTGCGCTCACTTGAGCATCTCTCTTGCAGCATCTACCTTCCTCAGCGTGAGAGCACGCCTGCCTGCAGCCGTGGTTCCCACACGCATTACCACGAGCACACACTTGAGGGCCACAGATCTTAAGTTTAGCAGCTCCTGCCTTTATCAGATTTATTCACTTGCAGAGGGTGCGGGATTGTTCTCTGTCCCTCTGTAGCATTAATTTTCAAACACAAGGCAGGGTGATCAATAATCTATTCTGCTGGCAGTTTTACGTCGTTTATTTCTGTTTCAGGTATTAGTTTCCTCAGCAATTTTATCACCTGCAGATTTGATGGTATCTATTCAGTCTGGCACGACCGTATGCCTGTCCCTGACCCTTGGGTTGCACACCAGAGTCTCCAAGTGGCCCTGAGCCACAGTGTAGTTTGCCATGGGAGCTAAGGTTGAATAATTCTCAGCTGCATGCAACTGGCTATCCCTGAACTAAGCAATCATCTGTGATCCATCCCGAAGGATTCAGTACGTACAGCTATTTTCATCTACCTGTGCAGCTGCAATTAAGTTTAGGAGCTGCAGAATGTAAAACAAGCAGCAGGGAAGCAGCCTACACACTGTATGGCACTGCACTATAAGCAAGGAGGTGCAGGAGAAGGATCTGCCTTTCCTAAAACCCAATTGCTGAGTAATTTGTACTTAACATGGGAACAAAGCACTGATGTTTCGATCGTCAGTACGTGCTCTGGAGAGAAGCAGCTCAGGTCTGTTTGCTACATGTTGCATTTTTACTCATTTGCTGGAGGAACTGCAAGGTCAGATTTTGAGGCGCTTATTCAGAAAGGCTACATAGAAAGTGTCTCCCTGGTAAGAACATAGGTTTGCTTTTTGTTTTATCACAAAAAGGAATATTGTCAAAAGAAAAGCACCTGAAATTAATGAAAGTAAGGCCTTAGGGTCATGAGTTCAGCAATTTTCCTGAGTTAGACCAAATTCAGCAAACGTTGCTAGAGACAAATAGACCAAGAACAGTTCCTTTGCAACCACCTAAAACAAGGGCTTTGCCTGGCAGAGGAACTGCGTGTAAATCTGCCTTACCTGCTCTGACCAGGGATGCTGTCTGTCCCTAGTGCTAGGTCGGTCATCCAATACTGTTTTGAAGCATATAACATAATATAATGTTATGCTGTTAGGAAGCAGCAGATAGATAATGAAAAAAAAAAAAAAGACCGTCATTCCCTGTTAGAACAATCACATTTTTGTCGCAGATATTTTCTGTATTTCTGTTTCTCTCTTGTTTTTCAGAGAATTTATGTATATGGAAGAGGTTCTCTGTTTCCAGAGAGATCATCTGTTCCTGCTGCTTACACCCCATTTGATGTCATGATCTTGGTTGCTGTGGAAATGATTAAGCTGTCATCAACAGGATTCAGATGGGGAATAAGCTCTGGGAGAAGATGATACAACATTCCTTCTTTTATGCAAATATGTGCAGTTAAGAATGGCAAACAAACAAACAAGCAAAATAGAGAGGCAAACACCCTTCCCCCTCCCAAATCCCTGTTCAAATTGAGCAGACTGTTTTAAAATAAACACATTTTTTCCAGGGGCTTCAGATGGTGTCTAGAAAATGTTGACCACTGTCGTGGAAGTGGCAGAAGGGAGCTAGAGGTCAGTGAACATAACCTCGTCCCTTTGGTTTCATAGGGTACAAATTCCAAAGTAGAGGCTAAACTCCCTTTCGTCCTGTGCTTTGAGCAGGTTGTGACAGGTGCAATACGTTGCAAAAGTAAGAAAGAGTAGCACATTTTTTTGTGAGTGCAAATGGATATGCGGCATGCAGAGCACCAGAGAGCAATGTCCTCTGCTCAGGGTTGTATTAGGCACAGCATGTCACAGTGGGAGAAGTAATGCTCCCAGACATTAGATGATGTTATGTTGACTCAGGAAAATGAAATGCATCCCAAAAGTACCTTTGGATTTAATTAATATGTGTTTAGAGTCAATGGCAATTCTCCAAAGAGAATGGGGGACCTTTCAGTATTTGGTGAATATGCATGGGAAGCTGGTCATCTAGGTGGTATATTTGTAGTTGTAATTAGAAAGACAAACTGTATGGGAAGAGAAAGTCAACAATGATCTTGGTAATTAGTTTAATACTGCCATGCACGTCTGCTGTGTTTTTTGAAGTTGGCAATGCTGCTGTCTCAGTGGTGGGTGTAAATGCCTTATAGTAAGTCAAACCCAGTTACTATTACTTTCCAGAGTCTTGGCAGGACTCATGTCTCTAATGTAGTCTATATTCAGGAAACAGGGGAAATGCTCAATTGGAAGCAAACTAGGGTTGTTTTCTTATTAGAGAACTCTCCTAAAAATTTGGGGATTTTGCAGAATCTCCTGGTACTGTTGATCTGAAGCTCTAAGTAGGCTGCTCTTTACCTGCAGCTAAAATTATACACACAGCATAATGAGCAGTTGATATGTGACTAAGCTGCTCTCTTTTTTAGACATTGATAGGATGTTATAAGGCATCAGGAAAGATTAAGGATGATAACAGGAAAATCTTTCTGAAACATTTTCCATTTCTACTGGTGCTCCATGGAATATGTGGAAAGAGTTTCCACTCAAGAAATTCATGCTGCTTTTTTGTTCTTTCTGATGGCAGCTTCTCAGAGAGGGCACAGCCTGGGCCATGTTTTGAATCAGGGACTTTATAATCTTTGGATGATGCTGTAAACTGGCACAGAGCATTCATTTTGTATGTCCATTTTGTTACCTGGTTTCTGATGTCATTTGATGCCATTATGGGGATGTTTGGGTCCCAGGTTTTAAATAGCCACCTACATTTTACCTTGTTCCCCCACTGAACACTTTTTTGAGATATCTCCAGAGCAACTTTTTTAAGCGCCAGAACATTGTATTGCAGGGTAGAAATAGCACATGCACAAAGGAGAGCAGATGAAATTAAACATCACATTAGATTATTCCTTGCATTTCTAAACAATAGCACACAACACCGTGATATCTAAATTACTGTCTCTCTCCAGAGTTAAAGGGGACAGATTGCATCAGTGTGTTGTAGAATATTGTAACTTGTCCTCCTTAAGTGCATTCACATGCAAACATGTACAAGGGCGGTGAAAGATAGATGAACGCAAATATACAGGCTCAGGAGACATCTCAATCCCCTAACCCAGTACAGCATCTTGGTGGTCTGGTGCCAGCTCCTGAGTATTTTTCTCAGCAAAGCTCCTACGTACAGCCACATAGAGGGGAAGTCTTGCTCATTTGTATAAATATGCAGTTCATGTACACACAACACATACAGACATGGTATTAGCCAGTTACCAGGTGCATCTGACTGAAGACATAAGAAACATATTGCCATCCAATAGCAAGACAAAACAAACTTTCCTCTTCTTTGCTTTTGACAGAGTCTGAAAATAGATTTAATCTATTTATAGCTATGTAATTCCACTGACTTCTGGGGAATTCTTTCTTATTTACAGCAGGTGTAAGAGAGGCAGCAAGGTCATCCACAGTGATACCTGGAAAAGCCAAAAAAGTATGAAGTGGGCTTCTCCTCAGGAACTAGTAATGTTTTTCCATTAGAAATATCACAGGGATTTCTTACACCTCCTCATTGTTCTCATTGCCTTTTCAATGCCACACTGCAGTTCTTGGTTTAGTAATGAGACATGCAGTGCTTCCTCTGACATCCCGGAGAGCAAAGAGTTATCACTGGCATGCCAATTACGGTTAACAAGGAGAAACTTGGTCTGTTGGCAAGGCTACAAAGTGCTTTATGTTTTAATGACAATGGCTGTCAAACACTGCACAGATATGCCTCAGAATTAATATATTAGTAGTTAGCACAAGAGGTCCTTCTCCACGACTAGGAGATGCGGTTACGGAAGTAATGCAAATATTGATAGCAATTAATCACGGGAATCTCAATGCCATTTCCCCTTTCCCTTGTATCCTTTTTTTCTGGAGGATTTTTTTTTTTCACAAGGTCATTTCTTAAAAAGATCAGTGGCTTCCATGATAAGTTTTTTGCGCTTGGAAATTTTATCTTCTTCATCCTTTCGTCCAGCATTTTAGACCTTGGGGGTATCAAGACTGCCTCATGTAATGCAGGCTTCATGTGCTTTTTAGTAGATGAGTTCAGAAGCATAAGTTCACAAATTGGCATGGAGAAGGGTCACAACCATGTTGTCATCCAAGAGACTGAAGGACATGTAGGTCAGTTTTGGTGGAGCAACTTAAGCAAAGCAAGGTGCTTTGTGAGGCTGTAGACGTCTCATGTTCTCCTCCTACATTAATCCTGACTAATGTAGAAGCAAGTTTGCTACAAGTAAGAGAAAAGCTCTGCTGCCACCTCTTTCCATGGAGAGTCTATGGTCATTCCTCATTCGATTCTCTGTCAACACCCTGCCAAAAGGCAAGGGTAAGTACTGTTCTTCAACTGTGAGAGAGCTGTGCCTCAACAAATGTTCATCTTATCCCAGAGGCTGCATATTGCCAAGGAGAAGAAATTAGCAGTGTCAAATCCTCTGCACCTATCACTGGCTAAGTCCCCAGGCCTGCGTATGCATGTTTCTGGTCAGCTGACAGATTTTCAGTGTGTCAGCATCCCTGTTCAGAGCAATGTCCATGCTTCAGATGGCAGGATTACCCACAACCGATAAGTCTAGTACCACTGCTGCCTGCTTTTTGCATCATAGGAGAGGCTTGATGGATTGCCTTTAATTCATACAGTATACATATCCCATAAAAATCAGTCTTCTGAATCTACTGTTTTCCTAGTAGATTGCTTTCCTCGCATCTCAACATACCTACCTCCTACTGAAGAGTTTAGGCCTCCTTGGAGGACTCCCTGTTATTTGGCATCTTCTTAACATGATTAGAAACACAGATCTTACAGGGAGAAAGAATCTACTCTCTACTGAAGCTGTTTTGTCAGATGTTATTCATGCCATGAAATAGGAGGCTTAATCAGGTTTCCCATTCTGAGAATCAGATTGAAGAGATAAAGGGCTTAACCTTTTTCTCTTTATGCAGTCTTGTATTTCTGTGCATCCTCTTCCGCTTGGGTTCCCGTTACCTTGCACCAAAGGCAGAGCCTGGCAGCAAATGGACATGAGAGAGGTCATGTCCCAACTCTGGTAGAGCCCTGTGGGCAAGGAGCTGGCAGAGCTCCACTGTTTCTCTCTTTTTCTCTTTCTTCCTGTCCCTTGCAGAAAAAATACCCACGGGAATCCATGTCTGGCAGAGAGCTGGTGTTACCCCTGGACTACCAAGGTATAGGACAAGGGAGATGAATTACTAAAATACAGCCTGAAGGCAGATAGGGGCTTTGACAAGCTGTAAAATTGTTCAACATCTCGGTTGGGGCTCAGAGACCTTTAGCAACACAGCACTGGGGACTGACAGAACTCAGCAAATGCTGCTGTGTGTCACCCTGTGTTTACCATTCTTGCCAGGTAAGGAAAGAAATGTCTGGAGTGAAGGACTGGGAACCTTGGTGGTGTACCAGGCAAGCAGAGACGTCTGAGATCACTGTCCTTTCTGCTGCACTCAGAAGCCAGTGATCATCCTCCAGAGCTGTTGGGCAGGTCCTAATACTCCAGGCTTTGAAAGTGTTCATGTTTGTTTGCTTTTTGTTCATTTTTTCATTTGAAGAGAATCTCAAAAGACATAATATTTATCATTCTGTCTCTAACTCCATTTTAAGCAACAGCAGAGATGGGCCAATTCCATCAATCCCCCTCAAAGTTCACAAGACAGGTAAAGAATTATTCAAGGATTTTTTAATCAGAACAAAGTAAATTCCCTCATTCAATTTCTTCATTCAAGCAACATTTTTTCTATCCTGTGTGACTCAGGTTTACTCTGTGCTGACGTACTATTTATCTGAATTTCATCTCCATGGGGCTACCTTGCTGTTCTGTAAGTATAAGTATGTCTTGCAAGGGAAAATTTATCCTGAGATTTAATATTTTGAAGACTGAATCATCAAACCATAGCTTCCCTGTCTTCAGTGTAGCATCCTAGCCCCATCAGCGTTATGAAGCTTCATTCCAGGCAAAAGCTCAAACAGAAAATAAATTATTCAGACTCAAAGTCAAAGAAGAGTAAGTTTCAAGAGTTGCCAGAATTTCATTACTTGTTGATGCCTTTATAGAGGCAGTGTTCTGGGGAACAGAGTTTTCACGCAAATACTCTCTCCTTCAGAGTGCCAGAGGCTTTAATAGCCCACCTTCTTCCAGGTGAAAATCAATACATTTGGTTTCTGTTTTTCTGGTTTCTGTAGGTAGTAAGAAAAAGTAAACAGAAAGACTGATACAAAGAGAAATGAGAGAAAAACCACAGAGGATCTCAGCACAAGGAAAATTTATGGATTTTAAAATGAAGCTCCACATGTATGTTTGTTGATAGAGTGAGCAGCGAATATCTCAAGAGAGCCAGGTATTCATTGATTATGTGCAGATCCAGAAAGCCCTTTGAAGTTAAAAAGGAAAAAAAAAAAGGAGATTAAAACATACCTTTCCCTTACAATCTTTTTTCCTGGCTATTTCCACCTGTGTTTTATATGCTTCATTTTAGGCTGACTTTTCACAACTGAAAACGCTGAGATGAAAATCAAGAGATTGCTTAGCAAACACCTTGCACCAGGTTCAGCTAAGGTCAGTGGATTTGGTGTTCTTATGGTCTGTTTTGTTGTCAACATCTGAATCTGATGCTGAATCTCTTTGCTGTTAGTTATCTACAAAAATCTGCTGCATGAGCAGTGTGAAGGGGGGTGTATGTGTATGCAGGCAGGCGAATATACACAAGTTTTATCCTGCTCATGGGATATTCATGTGGCTGTGATGAAACAGCTCCTAACCAGCTCCCAGCTGATTCCTCACTCCTGTCCTGCAGGCACCTGCAGGACACAGTGAGAGTCCAAAGGAACAATTCTGGTGGCTTCTCTCTTTTTATCTCATTGATGTTGCTACTTTCAAAATTTCATCAAGCACCAGAGATATCCCTGATGAGCAGGGGAAAGCAGAGAAAATCCAGAGGTCCTTAAAGAAATCATTCAGATTTGTGTCCTGTGCTAGAGTTCATTCTGGATTTGGCTTCCCTGTTTGAATACCCTATGTACGCTCATAGTTTCCTCTGGTGCATTCACCTTCAAATGACTGTCTCCATGCAAGTAAAAGAACTATATATAACCTGTCAAGTAGTCTAATAGAACAGAACATGAGCATTGTCTGTGGCATGTTTAGCTTTAACAGACTGTGCTGAGCCTTCGTATGTTAATATACAGATAATGTTGTCAGTCAAGCTCTGTGCATTTTCCTTAACTGTGTGAAGTCAACACTAAGATTAGGTGGTACTACAATGCCTCAAAAACCAGGCTGAGATTTTTGCAAAGAGGCTTATGCATCTGACTCATATTGGATTTTAGTTGGCTACAGGGACCTATTTTCCTTAACAATCTCAGTCCTAAAGGATTATCCTTCCTCTTCCAAGCAGAATGGATACATTCTTCTTACAAAGAAATAGTTGTTTTTAATTTTAAGCAAATCAAAACCTAAGATATGAATAAGCCTATTTTGGAAGGGTTTGAAAAATTGTACAGAAATGCTATTAGGATAAGTTCCTTATGTACTGGAGAGAAGCTGTAATTTTTTTGCTATTTTACTGACTTTTCCTTGAAAATTGCCTATTTATATACTTTTGTTTTAAATAATTTATAGGATTCAGATTGGTTAATGTTAAAGGAATTTATTTGCACAGAAATCGGTAAATGTACTTTTAATTTCTGTGGAGTCATTTGGGTATGTACTTGACTTAAATGGATTGTTTGCCTAGTTACTGATTTTCACTAGTGTGGGGAAAACTTTTATCAGCTTTGGTACCTTATTCCCAATAAGATGATTTTGAATGTCAGAACAGTTTTCCAGTTGTTTACCTTTCACTATAGTTGAGACCCATTCCTTTACTTAAATAGTTGTTTTCTAAACAACGTAGATGGTAAATATCACTTTTACAGTGACCCTAAATATATGGTATTTTGAAATCCACATCACACATTTTGGTTTGTGAATGACTGCAAAAAATGCTTAAAAGTGCTCTCCCCTGAGTCATATATGCTGGTGTCCTTCCAGAAGGTGATCTGGGGGCTTGCCATTACAATTCAGTCTTAGTCAAGACCTCAGTTATGATTTATCCCAGTTAGATGGGTACTTTAAGGATGCATCAATGGAAGGAAGCAAACAAAACATAGTAAATTCAGAATTACACGTGCCCATTCAGCTGAACTTGAAGTTTAACTGGTTGTAAATGAAAGCTGCTGTTCCAACACCGTGCATATTGATGAAGAGATTTTTCCCTAGAAGGAGACATCTACATATTTTCAACTCTGCCTGAGGGATAAGCAGGGATAAGTCACAGGTATGTCTCTAGGACCCAGTTTATGGGGGCAAAATCTGAGGTAATATTCCTTTCCTACCCCAGAAGGCAAATTTAGAAAAAAAAAAACAAACAAACAAAAAACAACAAAAAAAGCCTTATAATAAGCAGATATTAGTTATTTTTCATTGATTTAACATTCCTGCTTCCAAATTTTTGATTGGACACTTTATCATACACCCATACATTAAATTAAAGTTATCTATTTATCTGCTGATTTCTTTGAAAAAATCTTTGCAAGAACAAGCATCATGTTATTATAGATGCTGATTAGTGGCATAATATCTTATAATGAACAGTTTTGTCCTTTTTGATGTACCTTAGAAATTGGAATGTTTCACTGAGCAAGAGGAAAGAGCTGTAAAAAAGTTACAAGGCCTTCTGAAACAGGACGCTTTGTATAAACAATGCATGACTTGCTAATGAGTATACCCTTGAAGAGGAACAGAGGCTGATAAACAAGGGAGCATCCCTCTGCAAGAAGCACCGAAAATGGGCTGAGAACCAGATAACTGCTAAAAGCAACAAAGATCTACAGTAACTGGCGGAAGGGTAAAGAGGCAGTGGGAGATAACGACCACCAACGCAATTAGAGACTGAACAGAACTGCCTCCCAGACTATACTGAAGCACACGCACATTAATTAAAGGACATTGTAGCTTTAAATGAAAGCGAAAGACCGTACTAACCCATAGAAATTGTTAAGATAAGATACTAACCAATAATTATAATTATGGGTGTGTATGTCTGTGTTTTGACCCGTGTAAATATTGCGAAGAGTTTGTAGTCCACGGTGCTAGCTTTGTGGATTACCACCTGGCATCCATCTCTGTGCGGAAATGATTTAAATAAATACCTCTGCTCTGTGTGTACATTGGCGTCTTGCACACCAGGTAAATGACCCTGATTTGGGACATTTTGACCTAATTTATCTTCTGACTCAAGGCTATGGGGAGCTACAGTTGAGAAAGTGAAACAGAAACAAGATTCCACTGATTGTTTTAATGTGATGGCTAAAATATATGCTAGAGATCAAGGATAAAGCTTTAATTTTCTTTATGGATACAGAAATCAGGTAGGAAGAATGAAAAGGTACTTTTCAGCTTTAAATGTGCTTTTTTTGTTCTGATGTGTCACTTGACATATGTCAAAATAATGTAACTGCAGTGGAATTTAAAATCCGGGAGCCACTGAGTGGTTTGGTACAGCAGTAATTGTTTCCTTTTCAAGTTTTTATGGATAATTATCATGAGTGACAGCAGTAACTTTTAGCTGAGCTACCAATTGCCAGAAGAGCTATATCACAATTGTCATTTGGGATGTTAGATTGGTGAGGTTCCATTCAAAACAATACAGGGTAATTACTATTTACCCCAGTGGGTATGCAGGACAGCAAAATGCTGAATGAAATGCTGAAGAGCAAAAGCGGGTTTCTGAACTCACCTTCTGCTTAACAGAAAGATTGCTAAGAACAAGAATGCAACAAACCATAGGCTCCTGGATCAAGCCCAGTGCTGAACAGAATGAAATCTCAATTGAAACCAGAGATGCAGTTCTCAACCATATGCTGATCATTGCCCTTTAAACCCAGATCCACTGAAAAGGTCCTCAGATAGAGCTGCTCCTGCATGGGACTGGGAATTGGTTGCACCTGAGTGCTGCGGAGCCCTGAGGTTATCTACCAGCTTCTCACTGCTGAACTCTGAGAAAGGCTTTGCATTCTACCAAGCGTGCCCAGAAAAGTATTGCCTAAAGAAGTGCACCCAAAACAATTTCTCAAGAGGCTTAAAAGTCACGATCTGTCAAATGTGGGGACAGAGAAATCTGGGGACGTGCTTAAGGCCTTTAAGAGCCCACAAAGTAGATGCAGATAAAGGAACAAACTTGAATGAGCAATGCTTTAAGAAATTAATTGGAATACAGGATTAAAAGTGGCAATAAATACATCATTTCCCAGAGTGAGTAAACAGATGAAGTGTAAAACAAAGTGGAGAGGGGAAAACCTCTCTACACTTCAGGATTCTTCCTAATCAATGGAGATTCATTATAGCCGGCTCCAAACAGGACTGAGTTAACACAAGTGATTTGCTTACTCTGTTGCTGAGGAGATCTGTAATTAGGGCCTAGGGCAATATATTTGGTTTATTAGTGTATTTTCAAGAAAGATGTCTTCTGCCACACTGCATGATTGGCTACAAGCACAAATATTAAAGTAGCATTGAGGAGAGTGTAGCATTAATGCAACAGGTGCAATCAATCTTCTCCCATTTTACTTCAGTTGTTTATGAACCTGCAGGTACAATTTGGGCTGGCTTCTTTAAGTGAAATATGGGGGTGGAGGGGAAACAGCTGTTATTTAGGTGAAGTAATTACTAGGTGATGACTGGGAGAGGAGATAAGAGGTCAGTAGAGCTCCTCTCAGACCTAGAGAACTGCTGCTTGGAGGTGGCTGTGAAGGGGTGAGTATTGTTTTGGGAGGCTTTTTGGAAGTGGTATATTTTTGTTTTAGGAGGCTTTTTGGAAGTGGTATGTTTTTGTTTTGGTGTGTGTGGGGTTTTTGGAGTGGGTTGGTTTGTTTGTTTTATAATGCCTAAGCAAAAGACCAGGGATATTTACCAAGTATAAAGTATTTTTAGGAGAGGGCTGAGTGTCTAGGGTAAAATGCTATGCTAAGTGCTGTGAGTTGGTTTGCTACAGCCTGTAAGAAGGGAGTCTGTGTGCTCTCAAGAAGGTCTAGGAGCCTCTGTTCTGCTTTCTTACTGTGAAGATGTAGATTAGTTTTCTGTTTGTGGCTTCTCTGTGCTAAGAAGTTGTGGTCCCTCCCTCATCTCGCGTGGTAGCTCTTCTTTGCTTACTGGAGCTATTCCTAACAGCAGTGCAACAACAGAGTGAGACTGTGCTAGGCCTCTCGGCCACAAACCACTGCCCTTTCCGGGGCTACTGGGATGAGCGAAAATAAATATGTCAGTATTTGTGGTCCAGTAAGCCATCTTTTGTTTGGTTTCCTAGAATGCCTTAAACTTTTGCTTATGTTTGAAAACCTATTTGGGCAGACCCCTGTGCGGAGCAGGGGCTGCTTCAGTAGGTGGAAAATACAGCCTGTTTTGAGCTCTGCATCACAGCCTCCCTGTGCAGACTGGGACTGGCGTTCCCCAAGTGCCTCCCCTAATAGCTGCCTCTGATATAGACAATGATAGATGTAGACTTAGCTCATGGAATGGTTTAGGTTGGAAGGGACCTTGAAGACCATCTAGTTCCAACCCCCCCTGCTGTGGGCAGGGACACCTCCCACTAGACCAGGTTGCTCAAAGCCCCATCCAACCTGGCCTTGAACATCTCCAGGGATGGGGCATCCACAGCTTCCCTGGGCAACTGTTCCAGTGCCTAGCCCAGATGCTAGTGCACTAACTGCTTATATCATGTTAGAGTGGCTTTTCTATGTGGAGCTTTGGAAGGTATATAATGGGAAATAATAGAAGAGGTTAAGAAACAAGATACAAGAAAATTGGCATTTCCCCTAATAGAAATGCAATTTTTCAGATTAAACTGGAGAGCTACAGATTGTCACTAATTTATTATCCTCAGAGAGGAAAACAAGCTCCCAAATTGTGTATAGTGCAGTACTTGGCTTGCTAAGCATTTTCTGTAATGACTCATTTGTAATATTCTCTCCGTGTAAGAAGGGGAGGGAAGGTTGGTGTTCCTAACTTAAGATGGTCTATCGTTTCCTGCATTGGCAATTGAATTGTAGCTCATAATTTGCAGATGAAGTACTTGAAGTATTCTGGCAGCTTTGTGATGAAAAGGGAAAATGCAATGCTTTTGTGAAAATAACCTTGAAGGTAAATGAAAACCTACATCCATCCAGGAGCAGGTCTATTAAATGTTCCCTTGGTACGTATCACAATAGAAACATTTGAGCAGGCAGTGTAGCAAAAATTGAAAGAAATATCAGGTCTCTGAAGTCACTGTATCGCCTCACTACTTGTAGGACTATTTTTGTGTTGTGAAGTTTGATTTTCTTTTTTTAGTTGCTTTCCTGCTAGTGAAGCAGTTGTCTTGTAATGGAGTCAGGTGGAGAAAATACAATGAACAACTTCAGACACATGGGGCTTTTTGTATGCAAGTATATGAAAATTTAACAGAAGCAGGGACTTTTAGCAGTGGGAGAGGGAGAAACAAGAGCCTAATAATGTGAAACTCAATTGGAGATGGAGTTTTGGATATGGACCCTTTCTGTGACTGTCAGAGTGGTGATGTTTATATTGGTGCAGTGCCGAACAGCCCTTCAGCAACTACTGTGTGAAATAGTCTAACCCAGGCAGGTAATAGCTGAATCTAATGGTGCTAGATTAGGAAACTTGGAGCCTGAAGGTAGGGATGGAAAAATCATTGCAAGTTTCTGGCTCAGCCCTGGGAAGGTGCTCTGTCCCTAATGCAGAAGGCAGGGTACTTGCACGGTAATTTTCCCATCATGAGAACTGAGCTGTGGAGGAAATCTGGAGGGGTGCCTCATTGGAAAGAAGAGACTGCACTGTGTTTAAGGACAGAGCGCTGTGAACCAGACAGTCTGTCCATGTCTCAAGGCCTGAAAGCTTGTGTCAGCAGCCTGAGGGCTCCCGGAGCTGCGTGGGCAATCATGGGGTGTGTGTGGGGAGGCACAGCTGCTTTCCTGCTCTCTGAACACTAAGGGGAATCACTGCTAGATCAACATTGATTGTGGGTTTGTTGGGAGAAAAGGAATGACGAATTATCAGCTTGATGCACCATCCTAGTCCTGTTTTAGCTGTTTCTTTTAGGTGATGTGGATGTGAATTAAGGAAGACAAGAGGATGGGAAAGGGTCACTGAAAGAGCAGGTGCAATTTGTTACCTTTTATCCCATAGCATAGTCTCCAGGGAGAACATTATTGGTGTGTGTGTTATTTGGTTAATTGGTGTATGTGTTATTTCTACTAAGTTAATCTTTCGCAAGCCTATGGACAGATGCTTAGGGGTGAACATTTGGCAAGGTGAAAGCATTCTGAAAAAGAACATGAGACACTGTGTGTGTTCTTGGGAGTGGTGAGACTGCTGTTTTTCTCCTCATTAAAAAACCAGCCCAACTCCTTTCCTGTGATTCTAAGGTTGCTACCAACCCAACAGAAGTCGATGTCAGATCTACCTTTCTGGAATGAGGCTAGGTAATGCAATTGAAGCAATGCAAGGAAACATTTTAAATACTGGTAGTTGAGTAATGGCACAAATAGCTACAAAGTTTAAAAGAAGTAAAGAATTATGACTGTCACACAAAGGTATCACTTTAAGAATGGATAATGAAGTGAATGATTTTTGTGTGACATTACAATATTAGTCATAATTCTGTGGCAGAGGCAAGAGGCATTTCCTCAACTTTTTACTAGAAATATCAAGGCATCTTCTATGCAGCTAAAATGAATAGAGGGGATTACTAAACAAAACCAATGCCACGTACTTCAGAAGATTCAAGATGCTCTGAAGTCCATGCCTCTTCTCCCACAGACAGTGAAGGAGTCTTACTGCACAGAGCTACTAATACATATGAAAATTCCTTTTTGTTTTGTTCTGCAAAGATCTTGGGGCATGAAAGGTAAATATTTTCTTCATCGGTGGTTCCTCAGTTCTGTGCAAACAGCAGCACTAAGCAGTACCGAGAGAGACTCAAGGTGGCCTTACACAGAGCTTAAACCACAGGTGGTACTCCTTTTGTCTGCAGCTACCTAAATTAATGCTTCTAATNCGGTACTCCTTTTGTCTGCATACTGGTTTCTGCAGCTACCTAAATTAATGCTTCTAATTGGCTACGAATTGTCTATCTTACTTGCCTATAAAACTAAATATTACTACCAATGTTAAATTTTAGCAGCTTTCTGCATTTTCTGGTGTCAGAGCTCCTGATGTGTGTAATATGTGTGAAAGGCTTTAGTAATGTAACTTACATTACAAGTTGCAAGTCCTTTGTCCTCCTGTGCCTAGTTCACATAAAATGTCAATGGGTTTGCTGCTGCTGTCACTGAAGGCATTTAATTAGCTCAAGAGGTGTGTAGGTGGCCAAGGCCCTGTGATTTTTAAATTTCCCACAGATTTAAGTTACCTGAAAGCATATAATGGGAAGTGGCATCTCTCAAGACAGAGATGAGGTGTTACCAACCTGCAAGGAAAGAATTATGAAGTATAGAAATGGGGCTTGTACATGTTTTTGTGGTGTGATCCAATGACATTTTGTGAGGATGTTCAGAAGGCTTCTTGAACAAGTATTACAAGAAAGGATTTAATCTTCAGCATGTGGTAAAGTGATGAAGTTTTGTTTTCTTTTTTTGAGAAGTGTCTTGTGCTATTAAAGCTATGCGATACCTTTTTATTCCTCTGTAATTGGTGGAGGATGCTGATGCTTTACAAAAACCTACGGAAGAGCATTTTCTTTCTTTGAGACCTTTCTCTTACTGTAGAGGATATGAAAGGAATTCTGAGGTATTTCATTTGTATTTGAAGGTTCACTTTTTACCTTCTCTCTGATATTTGAAATAGAATGGCACAGCTAGAATGGTCTGTGCTGTTTGAAAGGTTAAATATGGCTTCTTGGTTACCAATTTTATAGTTGTTCACTCTGGTGGTAAATGAAAAGCGTTGGCTACTGTTGGGCAAATAAGACCTTGCTAGAAAAAGATTTTACTATAATTTATCAAGACCCTTGAATCTATTGGTTCAGGAACAGAAAAAGATATCTAATTGCATGTTTATAAAATTATAAAACAAAGCTGTGTTTTTTAGTTTATGGTTTAAATGGGAACTGTTACCTCACAAGAGTAAGTTTTTTAATATTATAAACTGTAGCTTTTTGTTTAGAGGCAATTTATTTGCAGCTGGCTATTAACTGAACAATAAGAGGCTTCAAGAACTTCATGTAGAATCTGTGCTGCAGAGAGGGTGGGTGATGGTGAGATGGGACATGGCTTCAATCCTAGCATATACTCTTCTCCTTTGTTGTAAAGCATCTCCAAAAAACTCTTCAAATGTGTGGTTGATCAGGCCCATCTTCTCCATCAAATTCTGTATTACTGCAGAGATGATGTTAAGCATCCATTTGACAAAAGTCAGGAAAAATAGTTTCCAGGATAACTTTGTCTCAGGTCCTGTATTACGGATGGAGATAACTGGAAGTCAGGTGGTTCTTTGTAGGTTAATCTGGCCCATTCAGAGCTGCTGAAGCAGCTATAAGGGCTCAAGATGGCTTGTTCAGAGCTTAAGTGTTGCTGTGTGCTCATATATTTCTGTAAGTGGACATGGCCTTAATACTGGAAGATGTGGTCCGAGTAACAGAGATGAATGTTAGCAGTAAAATTCATTTTGTCAGCATTCAATTCTTATGTCTCGTTGATAATATTTCACTGATAATAAATTCCCTAATAAGAACAATGATGAGATTTAGTACGTCCCAGCAGCCAACACTTTGTGGCCGTCATTAAAGTGGCCTTATTAGTAATATTGCTAGGAAATGTTTAGAAGAAAAATGCAGTGAAGGGTGAAATTCTTGTATAGATAAAGTGCTCTGGAAATCATGCAAATGTGTTAGGACTGCTCTCAGTTCTTTGGTGTTAGGATATTTGGGCTAAAGTGATTTGTAGTGGCTTATGGTGCCTTCTGGGTCACCGTGCTGTCAGGATCTCTGTTACTACCTTGACAGATTCTCACATAACTGAGCACACTTCTAGTTTCAGTGACCTTGGACTTCTGTTTGTGTGGAAGGGGAAATGTACTTGGTCAAACTTAAAACACTTAAGCTACAATATTTCTAGGTAAAAGCCCAAGATGTTGAAGCCTAGTTGTAGTACTTGGGGTGCAGTTTTCATTAAGATCTTATTTTAAAATAATAAGCACTCCCTTTTCTTAGAAAGCAGCACATAGCATTTATTGCCTGTTCTCTGTGCTTCCTTTTCTCAAGTGCTTTGTGCCCACTGTTTTCTGTGGAATTTAGACAGTAGACACTTATTTTACTTTTTTTCCTGTAGTATTACAAAAAAAAAATTAAGATTTGTGATTTAAACTGAGGCTTAGAGCGTGATTCTCCTTAACAAGAATGAAAAATGAGATTGGGTGCAGCTAAGACAAAGCACTTGCTTTCCAGAGAGTCCACTTTAGAAGTATAAGGATACTTAAGACTAGCACATACCCGAAATCTGCATTTAAGTAGACTCGTGACAGGTTACAGCTTGTATCCGTTTTCCTCTGTGAAAGGTTTGATATTAGTTTGGGTTTATCAGAGCTTAAATTGTGCAGTTTTGTGATGCAGTATTATGGGGTACCTGCAGGAATGTTGATTTGGATGATTTACTTGGTTATGTACAGGCTATTTACATTGCTAAGGGAGGGTGAGATGGCCAAGAAAGCCAGACTGTGCTAAAGCCCTAAAATTAAATCGGATAGAGCTCTCTAGTTCTCTTTTAGTCAAGAAGATCCTAAGCAAAGGGGATTAAAGGTTGTGTTAATCAGACCACATAGATATAGAGCTCCATAGCTGAATTAGTGGCTTTTGCAGGGTTTTTTTTTTAATTGCTGCCTGTATATATTTGATTTGTATAATTAGGATTCAAGTGGGCATACTTTCCAACAGTAGACTCTCCAAACAGCATTGCTGTTTTGGGACCCTGATAAAAATGAACCATGGGGAATTTTTTTTTTAAGCTTTCTATTTGGATTTCCTGTCAGGGGAAAGGAGCGAAGGCGGATACCCCCGGGCAGGTCAGCACCCCGTGGGCCTAGAAACAGCTAAAAGAACAAAACTTTCACCTTGCATATGACAGTGTCCTGCTTGGGCAAGGCGAGCCGAATCCACCACTTTGGCCAGTTCATGTCCATGGCCAGAGCCACCTCCTTACCCTGTGTCCATCCCTGGGCAGCCATGGGCTCCTGGTGAAGCAGCTGCTGGGGCCGTGCTGGGCGGAAAGGCTGCCGTCCTGCCTGGAGGGGTGAGGGTGGTGTGGCGCTGCCTCTGTGGGGAGGGCGGCCGCTGCCCCTGCTGGTTTTGGACGGTTCCAGATGGTTCCAGGCAGGCGGGTGCCTCGCTGAGGAGACTGAGGGCCCTGGGGAAACCTGCAGGTAGAGCCAGGGCAAGAAGGAGGAGAGGTGTGTATGTAAGTGTGCGTGTGGTTTATTTTCTGTCAGTAGCTGGCAGGGTGAGGGGAGGCACGAGCTAGCTGGCAATAAATGGCACAAAATAAACATTCTCCTGGTGGAGGTGGTTCTGCCCGCGGCAGCGACGGGTGGAGGGCACAGGGGATGGCTGGGCCTGGCACGGCTGTGTCGGGGGCGGCTGCCATCACCATGGGACTGTGGGAGGACCTGTGTGGGTGCGTGGCACGGCATGCCGGCTCTCTGCGGGGTCGCTGAGCAGTGTGGAATGGGGCAGGCGATGGGCAAGGGCTCAGGGCCAGGGCCGTCCCCACCTGTGGGGTCCAGCGGTGGTGGCAGCTTTTGAGCCTGAGCTGATTCAAGCAGCTCCTTTTATTATCTACCTTAGTTAACATTTACTTATCGGCTGCCTCAGATGCTGCTGAGGAAGTCAGGTGTGACTAACTGCTACAAGGCATAGGAACAGTACTAAATACCAGGAAATATCAGTTTCTGTGACAGAAGGGGGACAGAAAGCCCTGAAAATATAAAAGGTAAGGGTAGCTTCAGTTCTGGTGCAAAGAAGGCATCTGAATTCTTAAAATGGCATCAAGTGTGTCAGCATCAATACTGCTCTGAGCTTTACAGCCTCAGAAACTCCTCTTCTGTAGTTCAAGCTGTTTAGGATCATAAACAGTGGGTGCTGCTGAGACCAGTGTCACGATTTTGATGTTTGATGTCTGTCATGCGTCAGAAGGCAAACACAATTACATGCATATCAAGAATACCTCAGAGCTGTTTAAGAAATCAAGGTTAGTCACAGAATGCTTTTGATGTTCCTCTTCTCCCTCATGACTGTAGAGTTTTACACTAAGCAAAGATGTTCTAGTTAAGGATCAAGAGATAGCTGTTGGAGAAACACGACAGACACTTCAACTCACAACTCTAACAAATGACACAGTCGGTGACCTCTCACCAAACTGTGGGAAGATGATCAGTAGTACTGTGGGCTCTGGGAATCTAAGGTGAAAAGGTAAATTTCATTTTGGAAAAAGTGTGGGGTTTTTTGTTTTGTTTTTAAATGAGCCTTATACTCTTTAGGTTGTGTTTCTCTGTTTCCATTCATCAAAACACACTGGTCTAGATTTTGTCCTGGTGATACAGCCTGTTGCAGGAGGAGCTTCTTCGCCTCAGCAATTTTGTTTGTAGCTCAAAGGAAATTGGCTCCTACAGTGTTAAAATTCTTCCATACAAGCTAACCTACACGCACTGATATAAGGTAGGACCAAAACTGCCCCTTCATCTTCATTTGCTCAGCTTGAACAGTAAGTGTGTATGTGCAACAGTTTGTACTTGGTCGTGTTTTAAAATTCGGTGGGGGCAGAGGACAGCAGTAAATCTGTTTTGCTGGCTGATTGTCAAGCCACTGTTGTTTCAAAGGGCCACAAGCCTTTTGTGAATCTGAATGTGTTGAAAATCATGCAGAAGTCTACAGAAGTCCTTTGTGGATTTTCCTCCTGCATCTCTTCTCCATTCCCCTTGAAACAGTCGTACATCTTAACATTAAGATCATCAGGGATATAGTGGTGTTGCTATTACTGCTGCTGTGTTATTCTGTGAGATGATGTTTTGTCACTGTGTAAAATAAGGCCACTGTCTTGCAAATGTTTTCAGCTCCTTATTTTTGCACACAAGAGTCCCTTCAGAGACAATAGAATGACTTGGCAAGCATAGTCTGGCACATGTGTAAGCACTTACAGAATGAGTACTTAAGTCTGATTAATATGCAAGATGGAAAAAAGATTGTGAAAGTGAAAGCTTAGTGTGGAAAGATCAATGCAAGAAGAAATATATTTATGCTAAGAGATTTCATACATAGGAAGCAATGTTGCATGAAAAAAAGGCCAAGACCCTAATAGTGAGACTTCAGAAGTTAAATTAGCAGATATTTGGAGAAACGACTAATCCTTAACAATTCTACAAATGTAAGAACATTTAATTAGCAATTTTGTGTTTTCAAACTGTAGTGTGATGGATCGTTTAAGGGGCAAGTTTGGCAAACTATTTTTTTCTGAGCAAGCTGCAATTGGAAGTGTTGATCTGGATCTCTTTGTTCTCTTGGGTTTAGCAGTGTGTAGGAATGAGAGAAAGAATAATGAACCGGGTGCTAAAAGAATTTAACAGTGATGATGACTTTTTGGGGGAGTGTTGAGACAGGGAGCCAGCTGATTTATTCAGTTAAAAATAAAAGATCAAAAATATGAAAAATCTGAACAGTCAGCCTGCCAGAGGAATTCATTGAGAAGGAAAAGGAGGATGCATTGCAGTTGGAATACTACATTTTGAACATTGGATATAATCAAAGCTTCCTGATTTAGTTTTGATAGGTTATTTCTCATACCTGTAGATCTGTCTTCTTTCTTCTTGTTACTCCTTTTATTTTTATTTGCTTTTTAATGTGGAAGTCTTCCTTTTGAAATACCAGTGGTCCAAAGAATGGACAATACCTTTGTCAGGGGACTATGGGATTCACTTTGGTCTTTAATCTTTTGCCCTAAAAAGTTTGTAACATCTGTAATATTTAAAAAAAAAAAACCAACCCTAATAATAGAAAGAAGAGTCGGTGTATCATGTTGCATTTCTGAGAAGGAAGTAAGAATTAAATGGTTTCTGTTGGAAACCTGGAAATGCCATTATATGCCAGTATGCTGATATAGTATGTAGACTCACTTTGACTGTTGTATTACTCATGTACATAGCAATAGAGGAAGCTATTTTCCCTTCTTTAAAGCACATGTTTACAAGCACAATACAATAATGCAGATGACTGATGGTTTGGACGCAGCTTTAGTTAGCTGTTGCTAAAAAAAATCCGAACAAAGAAAGCCCAATCTGTTTCAGATGCTTACTCTCACAGCTGACAGGGGCTATGAGCTCTTTATGCCACCATTCAGCAAGCTTTCTAGTCAACCACAAAAAGAGTTGAATCAGCTACAGCCAGTCTCCCTCAAGACTGATAAAAATCAGAAATTTTTCACCCCACAGACTGTAAGTTCGGCAGCTACAAGCTTGTCTGTAAACATGAACAGAGTTGTTGTAAAATGGGGTGTTGAGGGTTCATGCTGTTCCCTATTTGATCCTGCAGTTGTTAATGACCACACCAAAGTAAAGGTTGTCTACAAACCAAACCCTGTTAAGAATGGAAATCTCACCTCACCAACATAACACTTGTTGAAGTAGGGGGCAGAATGAAAAATACACAAAGACTGAATTTCAAGGAAGTATTTTTGTCTGGAATTATATATGAAATACAGGAGATAAATATGAAAGGGTTAATCAGTGTGCTGTGGATGCAGCTGATAAATCAATTCTACAATCAGCAGAACTAATTAAGTCATTTTCATATGGAGCATGTATTGTGGTTTGAATTTTCTAGTAACAACTAAAGCTTTTGTTGTTTGGAGTATTAGTAATGATTCTACTTTGCATGGACTCCAGGATCTGCCTATCATGAACCGGGCTCACATTACAGCCTTTCAGGAGGTAATTGGTAGGAATTACCTCCTTTGCTGGCTGTAGTTCCATGTAATGTATAAGTATTTAACCTTTGTGACTCCTCTCATGTTGTCAGATTTAGCTGAAATTGGCCATTGGATTCAAAATTACTAAAAAGCATTGACTGACAGATGTACTCTCAAGCACAGTGTGAGTTCATTTGCCTTGTTCCCATAGGAAACCAGGCTCCAAACCGTTTCCAAACTGCAGAGCATGAGAGCTGTCTTGGAGAGGCTGCACAGAGCCGCAGGGCCTGGTGTGGTCCCTGGCCACGTGGAGGGACAAGGGTCCCCCTGTGCATTGCACGCTGGCACAAGTGGGTGCTGCCTGCTGTCCCAGGGCAGCATCCTGCCCTTGGTCTTGCTCTGGAGTGGCTGAAAGCACTTGACTTCTCTTCTCTCTTTTTTTATAACTAGGCAAATATCTATAGTATTCATAGTAATATCCTGCAGCAGGTCACTTAAGGTGCCAAAAATAACAGGCTCCATTGTAACCACAATTATCAGTACCCATGACCTCTACCAAACCCTGCATATGGAGGGGAATGCATAACAGCATGTAAGTTATTGTTCTCAACACAATCCCAATAAGCTGTATCATTCTGGTTCAATTTGACAATTTCCAATTTTGTCTGCTGGAAGAACTTGTTGAGATACTTTCTGTTTTTGTGAAGATCCCAGGGAATGGCAGCTGTACAATGTCACTTGTCATGCTTAAGCATAATGAAATGTTGGCTGGAGTGCTGCAGTGACAAGGACAGAGCAGCCAGCTGCATTGTGTCTGTTCCTGTCTGGAAAGGCCATTCTAGTCTGTGACCTGCTGCTTCCATAAAAGCAGAAACTACTATTGTAAAAGCAGCCGAGTTCTTTCAAAGTGCAACCTGTTTCTTTTATGGTGGGGTGCATGTATTCTGTCCTACAAAGATGGCTGCTGCTGACATGTCTTGGGGAGCGAGGAGAAATAAAAAGTTGGTTTGGTTTTTGGTTTTTTTACTTCATGGGATTGTCTGTTTTATGCCACCAGATGGTGACTTTCTGTTGTGAATGAGAGTGATGAGGGGAAAACTTAATTCTACACGAGCACCTTCAAACCTATCTAAATGAAAAATGTATATTACAAGGAAAGGTGAGGGACTGAAAGGTAAAGTCTTTACAAAGCCAAGAGAGATTTGAGATAGCAGTACAACTTGAGACCTAGGTCCTGATTTAGTAAACAAATTAAATATTTGCTTAATGTTAATTGTCTCTTTTTTTTTTTTTCTGGTTAAAGATACGCTGAATTGTTTTGATGGACCAGAGAACTGGATAAGAAGTAATGTAGTCAATGCCCAACTTGGTGTTGAGGTTCTTCCTGTCATCTGATGGGGCTCAACAGTTGTTAGTGCAGCTTGGAAAAAAAGGGAAGAAAACAAGATCTATATATTTTTAATCGTAGGGTAAGGATCTTGTGTTTATGAAACATTTAATGCTAGATTGATGCACCTCAACCATGTTTAGGCCACCTCCAGAGCCACATGAACAGTTCACCAGTACATCTAATAAAGGGAATGATAAGAGCTCAGTTATCCTGATTACAGACACAGTAGATGGTAAGACTTGAATCTGATGACTATTGCTTTTAAAAACAAAGCTGTGTTTTCATAACCTCTATATTTCCTATTAACCCTGCAAAGCTTGCTGAAACAAAAAACACTTGTTATAAAATACTTATCCTTTATTTCAATCTAACATATGAAAAATTAATTTTGAATCACTTTTATTGTTTCAGATGAATCGCACAGCAGGTTTAAGTAGGAGAGTCAGAAATTAATTAACTTGATTAACAAGGAAATATGCATAGACAGTTTTAGAGTACTTAGGTTTTGGCTTCCAGGAAAATCTCTGTCATTTCATTTGAGAAGTGTTCTGCCTTAGGGTCTGAATGACTCGTAGACTGACAGTGAAATGCGTGAGCCTTTTGCCTTAAGTCACAGGTTCAAATATGATTCAGGTCAGCAGCAAGTGGGAGTAATATTTTCTAATGTATTCTCAGTGATCTGAAATACGATTCTTAGGGCCAGAGCCAGCACATGATTGAGGTGTCTAGAAACTAGGGACTTGCAGATCTAGACTTAAAGCACTTGGCTTTCAGAGGAGAGGTGAGTTCCTGTGCTATCTGTGGCTCCCAGAACATAGGGCATAGGGAGAACTGGGTGCTTCAACACATGGTTCTGCAGGCCAATGTAGAGAGATGAGCATGCACAAACCTGCAGAGAAATAAGAACCTACGACTAACAAGTAGGATGTGTTGGTGGGAAGAGTTACTGGAATTTTGTCCCATTCCAGGGGTCTGGTGCCTGGCTGCAGTCTCAGTTTAACTACTTGCTGGTAATAATGAAAATAGACCACCTCCTTTCCTAGCTGAGTGGTCTAAGTAGTTTTCTGCATATCCTGAGTCTTCTGTCACGTAGGTTACCAAATTCTTTCCTGGAATGGCTTCAACAGGAAGTGAATCTGCCCAGTCGCTCCATCTTCAGCTCACTCTTCTGCCTAAAACATACCCTGGGATTAACACACGCCTGCTGTGAGATGGGGCTTTGTGGTCCCTCAGCCAGGGTAGAGAACTGAACTGGGGTCTCCTTTTTCCAAATGCAGTGCTCTAGCAGCTATGAAGACTAGATTGTAGACAGAGAGGATACAATTCATGCTTGCCTTCTTGCCTGCCATCTGGGCTGTTATAATAAAATGTTAATGCTGCATCTAGATTTTTTAGAATTAGTCAAGAATTTCTATAGCAATGTTAAACCATAAAGGGCGATCACAGCATTATAGCTTGAATTTCCAACTTCTTCTGGAAAGCAGCTTTGAAATGGAAATATGCCTAGAATCTTAGGTTAAGTCTTGCTTTCCACCAGACTTCATGCTAAATAAACTTCAACATGCACATTTGTTGCAAGCGAGCACATGTTCACTAACTGCATTTGTAGCAACCGCATGCCAAAATGCACACAGTCAAAAATGTTTTTGCATGACTTTCCAGGTAAAACCTCTTCACAACTGTCAGAGATGTTTCAGCCCCTTTTAAGGGGCGATACTGAGTTTTATCTCATGTCTGGAAGCCAAAAAAGACAGTTGCACTTTGTCTATCTCTGTATTTCCTTGATACTCTTTTCTTTGTCATTCCTAAAACAAACATTTGGGGCTTTAGGTGGCTTCAGGTCAGCTGTGATCGGTGAGGGAGCTACTCACTGTTCAACAGTTTCAGGTGACTTGAGGGGACTTTTATCAAGCTGGCCAAGTGCTCACTGCTTTCCTTCGAGTCTCCCAAAGACCCTGAGAGTTCCCTTCTCAATTAAAAATCCAGCCTGGAGAAAAAATAGTGGCTACTGACTTCATGGCTACAGTAATTTCATGATTGCTTGAGGAAATTGGTGGCCAGCTGGGGAGAGGATAAATCAACCATTTGTCCTCCTGTCTTTCAAGTAAATGGTCCATTGATCACCTAGTAATAGTCTTGGACTAAGTCAAGGATCTGAACTGTAGCACTCCACTAAAATGGCATCCTACAGCTACTCAGGTGCTATTAATGACTAAAATGGGAAATGATATGAAGAAACAGTTTGTGGGGGTGTTTTTTTATTTGGTTTGGTTTTTCCCCCTTTTTTATTTTTTTTTTTTTTACAAAGCAGAGAGGAAATGCATCCTTTAGAAAGCAATTTTGCAATAAGTTTTATTCTCCATAGGAAACCTCTGTTACAGGATCATTCAGCCCTGCAAGAAGGTGTAAAAAAGCATTTTGTAAACATGCATCTATTCCACTTTTTTCCTGGGCAAAATAGTGAGTTTGTCTTTAATCCAAAGCTGTTCTGATTTGGTTTGCTTCTTCCTTCACTCTAACGTCTTTTTTTGATCATGTATTTTCCAACCCCTTTCAGTTATGAAGCAGGAGAGGTTACTTTGGGTTGCTATTTGGACAATATATCTTGAAGCTGTAGGAAGTCTTCTTCAAAGTTGAGAGATGCTAAACCTTTCCCCTCCTGGAAAACTTCTTCCGTTCATCTTAACAAGCCCTTTCAAAAGCTGCAGCATGCACTACAAAGCAGGCTTTCCTGTCCGGAGGAGAGGGGCTTACAGAAAGGCTGCGTTTTAGACGGAAAGGTAGGGCAAGGGTCAACGCCTGCACCTAAGGCTTTTTCAATGCAGATATTCACAGACCTGTTCTTACACTGTGTGACTGGACTTGCCATTAAATTAGATCAATACTTGGCTTCTTTCCTGAGGTACTATCACACTCTGCTGAAAGGATCTTTTCTGCGATCCATAATTAGCCTTGCTCCTCCACCAATACTAATCACTCCTGAACATCAGCCAGGTAAGAGATAAAAGGGGGAGCTGGGTAGTCTGACCTAGGAGCAATCTAGGCCTGAAGAGTTCATCCCAAGTTCTTATGGCTTTTCTTCATATCTCATATTCAAGGTTGTATAATGTGGTGGGAAAGGAATTTCTGAGGTTTGTTTAAAAAAAAAAATAATTAAAATCACATTCAATATCTTAATTTTAATTTCATTTTGAGGTAATACAAAATGGTACATGCTGAAGAATGAGGGGGAAGAGGGAGATGTTTTGATAGAATAGTAAATAGCTATAGAGGTAAAGCATTTCATTCAGGGTAGGGGAGAGAGAAAGCTCCCTTCCAGTGCTTGTGCAGATTGTTCCTTCTTGATACACGAGTATTGTTGGGAACCAGGACTGCTGGGGCTCCCAAGGCACCTTTCCTTTTTTCCTTCCTGTATCTTACATGTTTCCTCCCTTCTTGACAAAATTCCTTCCCTTGATTTCTTCTTTTGTTATACTGAAAGCAGGTGCTGTAAACTTGCACAACTTGTCTTTTTTTTGGTACAACAACATTTTTGCAACTACTTGCAGGCATATGAGCTACTGACCCGTCTCTTACTTGGGAAGGAAATTGTCAAAGCTAATCGTTGTGTATATTTCATAGAATCATAGAATGGTTTAGGTTGGAAGGGACCTTGAAGATCATCGAGTTCCAACCCCCCTGCCATAGACAGGGACACCTCCCACTAGACCAGGCTGCCCAAGGCCACGTCCAGCCTGGCCTTGAACACCTCCAGGGATGGGGCCTCAACAACCTCTCTGGGCAACCTGTTCCAGTGCCTTACCACCCTCAAAGTGAAAAACTTCTTCCTAATGTTCAATCTAAACCTGCCCTCTTCCAGTTTGAAGCCATTCCCCCTCATCCTATCACTACATGCCCTAGTAAAATGTCATGCAAGTTCATGCAAGTTTCCTTTTCTTAAGTGTAAATTAAAGCTTTTAAAACAAACTCATCTTGTTTGTTATTTATAACAATCATTTGATAGGTGGCTTGCTTAGATGTATTAAGGCAGTTATTAGTAATTAAATATTGATGTCTAACAGCATACTGAGCTCTTCTGCAAGTATAAAGGAGATAGATATGGTCTGCAGGGTGTTATCTCAAATATTACTGAAATGTTGAGCACACAATTACCATCTTGTTAGGGTAATAATGTTGAAAGAACTGTTTAGACATTTAATTGGTATCAAACAACATGCGATTGTGTGTTGATTATATATCAATTACAACAAAGTATGAACTGACATTTGATAAGCATGGTAACTGATAGCTTGCTTTTGTTATACCAATTAAATGGCTAAATATCTCCTGGAAGGAATTATAAATCATTAGAAAATCATTAACATGTTTGGCAGCTTGTCAAGTAACTGTAAACATGGGGGCTTCTGACTGTGTTTGGGGAATTTGGGTGGTTTCTCACAAATTGGGTCTGTCTTCAGTATAGAAGCTCTGGATAACCAAATATTCAACTTCATGAGAGTTATGCTTTTCCTCACTAGCAAATTAATTTGATGAAATGGGGGTATAAATATTTACTGATTTGGGTTAAACATGGTAAAGCCAGATAATTCAGAAGGAACAGGGATTTTGTTTCAACCTTGAAACTGCTCAGTGGATGTTGTAACTGTGATGAGAGTTTAATATACAAAGTAAATTGAGCATTAGGAGAGGGAACTTCTGAGGGAAGGAGAGAGATCTATGTGCATGTACCTTGATAAGACTTCTCATCAACTGGTATAAATGAAAATGTTTCAGGAGTTATTTTTCAGCCCAAGGCTTAATTGGACCGACTGGTTACTCTTAGGCTCTAGCACAGAAAGGTAAGGGATGTATGTTCCTGGAAAACTTAACAGAAGAGACAGTATCTTGCTATCTCTGTATCTTTCTGTGGTTATGTTTACATATGCATACATTAAACTTTTCCTATTTTGAGTGAAACCCCAAAGGGAAAAGACTGGGAATACTCCTTTTCTGCTTAAGTTCCAGTGTAGATTTCTCCTGCATCCCCTTTACTGTTATGCTCCATGAATACAAAGGAAGCATCTCTCAGTCCTGTGACTGACACTCGGCAGCCTTTCCTCTGTGTTGAGCCAGGAGAGAGTGGCCAGGACAAGAGGAAGTGCCAATATCCACAGGGAACAATTTCCCCTTTCCTCCTCTCTGTCCAGAGCTCATTCTTACTCCCCTGAGTTTCTTAAGACAGCTGATTTGGGGTGCTTTTCCCTCTTCTGTGTTTGCTAACCTGCAGTGGCTCTGGCTTTTTGGTCTCTGCATGTGCAATAAAGAATACACAGGGCTTATAATATTTCTCAGATAACTCACAAGGAACAAAGGAAGCACTTTTGTCAAATGACAGACGATGGTGGTATTTGTCTGACTTCAGAGTTTCCCTGTATGTGCAGCTATGCAGAGCTATCTTTCAAAATGCCTCCTCTTATTAACTTCTCAAGCTCCTGAAGATTGTGTCCTATTTGCTCAGACAGCCAATTCATCTTGCATATGGCAACAAGAATAGCTGAATGTTTAGTATTTTGGGGATTTTTTTCCCCTTATGAAATGAAATTATATTTATTATTTATAGAAAAAAAATGATGAATTCATCACAATGCAAGAAGGCTTGTCACTGAAATGCTGTAAATGTCAACAAGTGTTGTTATGGTGATGTAATGTCAAAATTAACTTAAAATAGCTCTATTAACATGCAAATGAATGTTTGTTTCGGAAATGTTCCATTCTGTGTCAACTTCATTACCTAAACTGCCTTTGATTACTTTGATGGGTAACATCTCTCTGTAATTCCGATACTTTAAATGAGTGCTATATAATCATTGCTGTGTTTTCAGCAGAGGGGAGATAGATGATTATGTGCTGCAACCTGTACCACATAGCAGGTAGTTCTCAGCTATTGTTTGTGTTATTTGTTTAAAACAGTCTTGCTAGAGGAGTAGTCCCACGGCTGGGAGGTGGTTAGAACTGTAGCTTTGAGTAAGTTTAGAGTTTTTTAAAAACTTGTCACTAGAAGAGTCGCTGATCACTTTGTATAAATATTCCAAGCTGTACTGAAGCCAGCAGCAATCTCGCTCTTAGTTGTAATATTGAACAGAAAGGTTGTTCTTTTCAGATGTTTCAGATGCTAAATACGTAATCTTGCAGCTCTTCTGTGCAGAATGTTGCTTCCCGGTGAGAGAAATTTACCAGATGGAACATCAAAAAGTTGTTGTGTTGTGTTGGGTCTTTTTTAAGAAAAGAAGAAGAAAAAAAAAAAGTCAGGCAGGAATCCTTTGACTTGACTTGCTTTTTCATCAGAGAAACATGCATGGAGTCCAGGCTCAGCCTGTGCAGCTCTGTCTACAGTGAAATGCTCTGTGAAGTCATGTTGATTCACTGGTATATCACTTTAGAAGAGAAGAAATAAAAACAATCTGATGTTGCAACATTCTATTCCAACGTTTCCCAAATGGTGTTTTATTTTCTTTTGGCTGTGATTTGAATGTTTTGTTTTTAGATATATTGATACAGAGTGGAGAAGTAAAAATCAAAATAAGTCTTTCCAGTTCTCCTGCAAAATGTTTTGATTAGTCAAAAATGTATAAAAATAATCCCTCCTTGCCTTCCCACCTGCAATTTGTCTTCAAAATGTTTCAGCTTTTGTTATTTTTCCTATATGATACAAAGCAGGAGATTTGAGATAGAGACAAATTCTGTTGCCTTAACTGTTGCTTTCTGCATTTCTTCAGCTGTGCTCTTCTGATGTGTGCCTTTTTGCATTGAGTACTTTTTGTTACAGAAAAATAAAATAATATTTTATATAATATAATATTTTAAAATAAATACATAATTGCTTTTAATCTTACAACTAAATATAGTATATACTCTAAGAGTCTCAGAAGTGCGTCACTTCCGTCAGCTTCCTGCATTGCAGTGGGTAAGTTGTGTAGTCCTTCATTTCCTCCCCCAGACTTCTTGCAGATCAGGTTTTCATACCCCTGCCTCTCATGGTGATTTTCCCAAGTACTTGAAAAATGTTACTGTGAGTTCTTTTGAGCAAGAAATCATCCAAAATGGAGTGAAGATGTCACAGCCTCTCACTGACTTTTCACTATCCTAGGGAAAAATCTTCTCTTCTAAAAACTTTGAAGCACTTCTGCTTGCAGCAACCATAATTTCTGCAGTTACTTAGCTTATGTTCCTTTATATTACTGCAGCTTTGAGCAATCAACCTCATGCTTGCATTGTTGGGGTGACTTCTGCGTTCATCAGAGAATCTCAAATTCTGCCTGTGGCTCCGCAGGAATTGTTGGGGAGGGGAGAAGTCCCATTGTGATCTGTTGGAGGTAATCAAAAGGCTAACAAGGGTAATAATTCTCCAACTGGAGAGCAGAGATGATGTGAACAGGTGAAATTCTGTGCCCATTCGAATCACACTTGGTACAAGTCTGCCACAACCAAAGCCCTACAGAAACTGAAGGTGAGGCAAGAGAAGCGAGTGCCATTTCAAATAGCCTAGCTGCCTACGAGACGAGACAGCCATACAGCGTGGCACTTTGTTAACAAGCTTTTCCTTCCCGATTTGGATGAAGATGATGAGAACAAACAGAGGGATTTTAAGGGCTTTCCACTTTGTCGTTCTTGCTAACCTGTCACATTCTGATCCACCTTAGGAAAGGAGCCCTTTTTCCTTTACATTGAGATGAATGGAGCTGGATGCTGCTGGGATCTTGGCTTATCTGTTGTTTTAATTTGTTTTCTGCAGCACTCGCTTTCCATGGGAACTTGTACAGAAATGCAATTTGCCAGTGAGTTTATTTTTGGTTTTAGTTGGCTCTTTTCTTTATAGTACATGATATATGTCACTGAAGTAGCAACACGGTTCTCAAAATCAGTAAAACTGAGCTCTTTTGGGGTGGGGAAAGAGCAGTATGTCTTTTCTCAAGTAGCTCAGCTGCTGATCATTTTGCTTTACCAGAAGTCACTTTTTGAGATCATATCCTGCCAGAAGTCTTATCACCTGGATGTATATGTTCTGCTCTAGCTGCACTGTAAATTGGCTGTGCAGGACATACTGCTTTTAAAGAACCATATTGTCCCACTTACTAATGTAAAACATGGAGTGGGGATGATGCGATGGCATTAAGAATCCCTAGTTTCTCAGCTTGTACTTTGAAGAACATGTTAAGCTTGTGTTCCTGCTCTCAGCAGGGTGGACCTGACCCTCTTCCCCCTACAGATGACTGAGTCACAACCCAAATGCCCTTTCTTCCTGGCAGAGGTTTTTGGCATACCCTTCCCCTGGCCGGTTCACAGGACGGAGGCTGCCAGTGCACTGCAAGGGGCAAACAAAGAGCTGCCAACAGTGAGAAAAGCAAAGCTGCACCTTTCGAAGTGCGTGTTGGACTATAGGCTTTGTTATTATACTTCAGGGGCTCTTGGATCACAGGTGCGTCTCTGTATTCAGGTTCTTTTAGTTCAGTAGTAGCAGCAATATCTTAATGATGACAGAGAGGAGAAGTAAGTAGTGAAAGATGTGGTGATGCTATGTCAGGGCAGATTGCTTATTTTAATGATTTGTCATAACAAAGAATGCTTGTTAGAAAATTCAAATTAAATAATATGTTGAGGTGCTGAAATCTACCTACCAGGAAAAATATTTCCTTTTACAAACACTTCTTAACTTGAGCGAAAGGTAGAGAGTGAGGGAACAAGAAGTCAGCTAGGCCCATTAATCTTCTTTGGATGGTAAAAATAAAGGTGAAACTGCCATTTACTTCCCTGGAATTTGTTTGAATGGTATAGAATAAAACTGTAAAACACATTAGGCAGATCTGCCAGAAGGGAAGATAAAAACACTTTGGTAAGAGCTGGACAGGATTCTTTTACCTGACCACAGGATTTTTTTTAATTTTTTTTTTCCCAAAAAAAACCTGCTGCCCAAAGAGCAAAGTTTGGATGAACTGCTCAGTGGGTTGGGACAGCTCTGTGTCATCTTACAACAGAGAAAACAAAACCGCATTTCCAAAATTGCCACACTTCTTGCTGCCTTAATTTTATTAAAGTTGAGTGGAATTAGCTAGTTAAGATCTGTTTAACACAGAATTACATTCTGAGTATATAAGAAGCATTTCTTCTTCAACATAACCTAATTCTGTTCTCTTTTCCAAGAGCAAAATAGCCCAGGTCTATTTCCTTGTCCTGCATTCTCTACAGTGTGTGTATTCCAGCACAGGAATAAAGGGCTGTACGAAACCAAAGGAAAGGATTGAAAGGCTCGCCATCTGAAAAGTGTATTTGAAATAATTGAATGATCCTTTTTTTTAATCAGTTTTCTCAAACCCAGTAAGCAGCAGTCTTTCTAAACAAGTTTGCCCTTGAGCTGAGAGTAAGGATGATGAATTGCATAAAGGATATCTTTTCAGTTTTAAGTATGTTAAAGATAAATTTTTGAGGAAATTAATAAAGAGTAAATTTTTGAAAACAAAACAGCAAGAAGTAGACAATCTTCTATAATAACAAAGCAAGCTCTAGGACAGAATATCAGCTCACTGTTCTTCTCCATGCTTTGTTTTAGTTCACTCGTTATAGATTTGTGTGTTGAATCTGTCCTCTGAGAGACTCTGAACCATAACCCTGATCTACTGTTTGCACTCCCTCACCTTTTCCCTGGGAAGTGAAGTGCATGCACTGCAGCTTTTTTTTATACATATAAGGGAAGGATTGCTTAAAGAAGCGAAAACCTTAGCTTACAAAAAACACCTACAAAAATTGCCCTCCAGAAATATCCATAAAACTGAATTCCCAGTACATTTCTTCTGAGTGGTACCACTGGACCGGATTTCTGAAGTCTTACTTTTTCTGGTGAACAAGGAGTCATCTAGTTTTGTTGTATTTAATTTGATTTGGTAGTGCATGTTGC
Source organism: Anarhynchus alexandrinus (assembly GCA_008711295.1). Lineage (NCBI taxonomy): Eukaryota > Metazoa > Chordata > Aves > Charadriiformes > Charadriidae > Anarhynchus > Anarhynchus alexandrinus. The sequence continues at coordinate 3,299,715 of VUYV01000005.1, forward strand.
AGCATGAGTACCCGGTTGAAACACCTTGTGTCTTCCATCTGGCCCCGCTGTTGGATCTCTCTTGGGGAACTGTGGTATGGATTTTGGTGGGGGAGGGGAAAGATGGTGCACGTTCAGGTTTTGTTTTTCTATGAAGTATGGTCATACCTAAGGAAGAAGTTGTATGAAAAAGGTTAGTGTTAACCCTTGAGGCAGGGCTTCCTTGAACGTTGAATCTGAACTTGAATGTGCAGTGTCTGGGGTGTACTTTTATTCACTGCATATTAACATGTTCTGTTATGAAAATATGTACATCTTTCAGTGTAGCTCTATTAGACATAATTCCATGGATAAAATCTTGACCTTGTTGAAGCTGGTAGCAAAACACCTACTTTTATTTTATTCAGTCATAATCCTTCGCTGGCTTATTCTGTGTTTTACTGGCATTAGATGGCATTTAAGACTTTTATACTAGCTGGAAATTTTCCTGATGTCTAGCAAGTCATCTCTGTCGTGGCCCCATTTCAGAGAATGTGTGGTCTGCTCTTCTGTACCTTTTTTGCTAATGGAAATTGAAATTCCACATGCCAGATGGTTATTCACTGGGTTTAGCATTACTAGCTGGAATCCAGATGTGTTTTCTCTGCTTCATTCCTCTTTGTCATCCTATATGTTGTGAAAATGTTTAACCTGCCATGTCCTTTGCTGTGTACAGACTCCTCTGTTCTTTCAGCAGTTCTTACCAGACAGTTTTTATCCCTTGTTACAGTTACAAGTATTTTTCTCCTTAAGTCCAACATCGTGCCCATTGTGGAAGTGGGGTGTTATATGGACTATTCTCACATCTAGTAAAGAATAATGTGGTAGTATTGTGGCTGCAGGGACTGACAGGAAATGCAGCTTATGTGTAAATTAAGCTTCTATTTATTATTTCTAGGCCTTGGGTTTTAATTCGAGACACTTCTTCTTCCTCTGCTGTGCTTTGGAAGCTGTCCTCCATTGCCCTGATACTGTCTCTTCCCTTCACTGTCTGACTCCAATTAAGTCTGTGAAAAGTGCACCTGGGCTGCAAAACTTCTGTTGAAACTTGATCTTCATTTTCATTAGTAAAAGTCCTAAGATGTGTTATTAATATTCCTTCAAGATTAGTCATGATGAAGTGGAAGTCTAGAGAAAGATGAAGGGTCTCTGTAGATTTAAATCTTCTAATAATCCTTGGTACAACATGAGTAGTTTGCAAATGCAGCTCTCCCACACGAATGTTTCCAAGTCAAGTTACATGTATCTCCTCAATTACAGCACAACTGCTAAGTTTGTGTTCTGACAGCCTCCCCATCCTAATTCCTGACTTCTCTGTGACTCCGATAGCTATTTGTACAAGCAGATATTTTTAATAATACAAGACAAATAATGGAACAATGTCAAGCTAGAAACGGGGGAAACAACTACTTTGATTTTTCTAGTCTCAGTTTAATACTTTGGCTTAATGAGGTTAATGCGCTGTGCTGCAGGTTGAAGGCACCTGGGAAGAATACCCAATGATTCTGCAATACTGAAACCTGTTTATGGAGAGTACCCCTTTGTTTTTCCAAACATGAGCTAGTTTCTCACAAAGCATTCTGTGTCTTGGACTACAATCTTACCATTGCCCTGAAAGTGAGTACCTGTCTGCTGGTTTATTCGTGTAAGAAGCCTGTTTACTCCACTTTCAGTTCTGAGATGGTAAGGAAGAGCTTGTTGCTCACTGTCATGTAATTGCCTCCTCTTGTTGCAGCTTGACACTTGAACCACCCCTGCAGGCTTGAATTTAATTCATCAAAATGCTTCTGAGGTGTGCTGGCTCAATTTAATAAAACAAACAAACAAAAAAGGTCAATGGCCAAAGGTTCAGCCTTCTCCGAGGCCACGGCCAAGGCTGTAATTCAGCTAAGTGCTGTCTGCTGACCTGAACTCTGTCCCAGACCCATGTCTTGTCTCTGATTCCAGCCAGAATTTTTCCTGCCCGGTTAGGATCTGTGGTGCTGCTGGGGTGTTGGGCAGCCTCCTGTTCCTCCACTTGCTTAGCTGTTTGCTTTTATATGTTCAGGTCATTTAAATATCTTCACAAGGGGCCCTGAAAGCATTTAAATGCTCAGATGCCTCTGGAGTTGAGACTAGAAGTGGTATACCAGACTATAATCAGTTCCTAAATTTCATAAAAAGGGAGTGTGCTTCTGAGTGGTTTATAAATGCAAGAAGCCAAAGATTAAATTACAGCCTAGCACTTCAATCTTCCATCAGTGTGTTTGTGCTTAAATATATGTAAGTAGCTTACATAACTATTTACCAATACAATGAGGGCTGCTGCAACTTATTCTTAAGTTAGACTTGACATTTACAGAAAGAAATTTGCTTCTGACACAGCAAGGAGATTACAGTGTTTGTGTGACATGGGAAGAAAAGGATTACAGTAATCTTTTCTTGTTTTACAGCCTTATGTAGGAGGAGAAAGATTGCAGCATGCTGCCATAGGAACATGGAAATGACGGGCAAATTATCTGCAACATTTTGAATAATGACCTGGCATACATTATAACGTTGTGGCACTGCCACTTTTGCTGTGGAACCAGGTCCGTTGTGAACCAGTGGGTAGGCGCAGTTCTTAAAAGGAAGAATTGTCACTTATTTGTGTGTGTGTATAGACAGTAGCAGTTTGAGTAAAATCAGGCATTCTGGTGGCGTGAGGGAAAAGGCCTGGCTGTTTAATAGAAATGCACATTTTGAATGAACTTACAAAGGCATCCTATTACTTGAATGTGTACATTCCTTGTTTTTTTCCCTTAAAGAAGTCAGTCAGGAAATAGGGACACATTAGCATTAGAAACAGTATTGGCAAGGAAGGAAAAGGGCCAGAATGATTTATTTTTAACTTTTTACTTAATGAAAAGCTGTAGATACTTTTTTCTTTTCTCAATATTTAGTTTTGTTTTACCAGGGGCTTCAAATGAAGAGTGCAAGGTCTTTGATCAATGGATCAGAAAAGGGTGTCTGGTTTCAGAGAAGGAAGCATCTTTTTTTAATTTTTTTTTTTCATTGAAAGCTCCTTGGTGAGCTCTGATAGCAGGGCTTGTCAGGGGATCACCCAGACTTTCTGTTGCAATTACATTAACGAATACAAACTGAAACTGAGTTTCCTCCAAACCTGCAGCATTGTTGCCTTACAAGTGTCTGATGTTACTTCTCTGAACAAAAACGTCCTTCCCTTCTTTGTGCTGACTCAAAAGCAAGGCAGGGATACCCTGAGCCAGAGGGTGGCAGGCAAAGTCCTTTCGTCCTGCACGCCTAAAACGGAACCAGTCATTTTAAACATGGCGGTTTCCTAAAGCCAAAGTATAAATTTTCCCTATGTTAAGTCTAAAGGGTTTGGGTTTGTTTTCTTTCTTCTTTCCCAGCTAGAAAGATCCTTGCAAACTACTTACATAAAAACCAGTGAAGTGGCAGGAGTCCCAGTCAGCAAATCCCCAAAGCAGTGAGCTGGCTGACATGGAAGTTGTATGAAGGTTTTGGTGATAGCCTGGTCTTGGGCTAATACTCCTTGTCTGGTGCTGTTCCAGCAGACATTTTTTTTGTCTTGGGGCAGGGAGGGATTTTGTTTGGCTGCGGTCACCCTTGAGACTGGTTCTTCAGGAGGCTGGAGGACAACAATGTGTTTACTGGGGTCTGGTTACTTCAAGTGATCGAGCAATGTGGATACTGCTACCTCCACTTGTGGAGCGGGACTGAGATTAGCTTATGAAAAAACACTCTGGGGTTCTTTTATTAACACTACAAAACATTGGACACCTGCTCAGGTGGATGATGTAATTTTTCTTGCAGTTTCTTCTGTCTATCTAATTAAAAAAAAAAACTTGCTACAGGAAAGAAGATGGAAATAGGAGTGTTATTGAGAAGGCCAAGAGGCTGACAGCAGAAATGAAAACCAGACTAACAAGTATGAATATTAAAGAATTAGCAACAGTGAACTGCAGTGCAGAGATGGGAATAAAAGTGGCTTTTAAATATGAGCAGGTCAAGGTGAATCTGAAGCAAGGGAACCCTGTCCATAAATGTGGCATACCCCAGGGGGACCTTACGAGGCAGCACAACTCCGGGACTGGCATGATACATGAGAAGTTTGCCTCCCTTCCCTGCTATCTCTACTGCAGAAGAACTTGTTAAACATGTTAAGAGCCTGGTGCTGCTGGGTGGGTACGTGATGCTTAATGTTTAACCATAGCAGTTTTCCCTTCTATGTCAAGTTAAGGACAAGGACCTTTTAATCTCCAGGTGTCACAGGTGTCAGGTTTGCTCTTGGCTTCCATTCATAGATATTTATTAGTTTTTTTCTGTTACAGAATACAGATAGAATTCTTTTTTTTTTTCCTGCCTTCCTATTCCACATTCTTTTACTTCTCATCCCTCCTCACTATCTTGCAGCACAGGTAAACTAGTATTTTTCTCTCTAGTGAAGATCTAGTTAATTCAGACGCTTAAGGCAGTGAAAGCCTTGAAATTATCCTGGAACTGAACTCTTCCATGGAAAAACTATGGCTCAGGAAACTGCAGGTCAATTATATTCAGTAAATTAGACTGTTACAGTGATTCTTACCTGGCAAAACTACCATTAGCAGAGAATCCAATCAGAGGTGTTTTGTTTTCTCTATTCTGCTTGTGCTGTCAGGTTGTGTTCTGTTGCTATCAGGAATAAACGAAATCTGTGACTGAGCCATTCAAGTAGCAGAAGTAATAGATTGTCACTAGAATTAGGGACATTTTGTGGAAGTTTCACCAGCGGATGTAAACTTGACTTTTTCATTGAAGGATGTTTGTCTGCAGATTTTTAAGAGTTTCTGAGACTGCCTCTTCTAGTTGTTACAACCTGTTTCAGAACAAAAACCAGACAGACACCTTTGAACTGCAGAAGATTCTGGGCTGCAGAAATATTCCTAATTGTAACTGTGATGTCACAGCTAACATCAGGACAGGCAGCAGTGAGACTAGCTGCTGCTTGTCTTGTGTGTTATCCGAGCTAGACATCTTGGAAACTTTCCTTGGAGTGTGGTGGCAAGAAGTTATTTTCCTTTAATTTATTTGAAAGAGGAGGCTATTTTTACAAAACACCCTAAAAATATGCTCCAAAATGTTTCTTTTGCTTCACAGACCTTTCTGTTTTGGAAATGTGTTTTAATCAAGTCCCTGTGGAAAGAATATTGGAGGATGGGAAGATCAATGTCCCATTTCCATTCTTACAGCCATAAGACACTGAGTTGATTAAAATTGCCTTGTACACCCTGCTAAAGCTGATGAAAACCAGTATCTCCTTTTAATTTGGAGATGCCAGAGGCCACATCATCTGTGATGGACAAAGGGTAGTCTTGGAAACTCTGATTGCAAACTTTGCATCATTGCATTCATGTTTGCTTTTGCTCTTCAAAATCCCAAGAAGAACAAGAAAAAAGGTGCCCTGAAGACATCAGTTAAGAGTCACAAAACATCATCTATAATTTAAGTCATTAATAGGCATCTCCATTATGCTGTAATTATTTATTGATTTTTATATAGTATGACCATTATGCACAGCACTGACTGAACTGATGCAGTAGTCAGCAAATTTAAAAATCCTCTTATCTGACCTATTTTCATCAGAAAAAGCCAATTGTACAATAACAATGAGATTCTAAATTGTTATAAATGAAAATAAAAGAAAGAAGAGTGGGCAGAAATAATTGGTAGAACGTGTTGTTGTTTTTCCCCTGTGCTATGAAAAAGCATGTGTGAGCCAAGCCTGACCAAAAAGCCTCCATAATACTTCTATTTCTTTACGATTGCTCCAATTTTCCAATAGCCCATCTAATCTTATATCCTATCGCACAGAATGGCCATTACACAGGTGCATCAGAGGACAATTCAAAATCTGTGTAATGGAGATAACCAGTTTGAGGGAGCTTTTCTTGTTCAAAGGCAGCTAGCATTGAGAAGTAGCAATTTATTTAGTCCCACAGGCTGAATGTGAAGTACAACCTGGAAAAGGGAGAATAACTGATTTACTTACTGGTTTGTGGGGTACGTAAGCTACCACTGGCTGAGTACCTCTTATTCACTATTTGAGCTTGATCCCAAGGTTTTCACCCATTCTTGCTTCATATCCCATTTCTGCCATGACACCTGCCATGCCTTCAAAACAAAAAAACCTTGGAGGGATATTTGAAGAGCTGGTACTTTAAAAAATAATGACAAATAGGACAATTTTGAAGGTTGGTGGTTTTTTTTTTTGGGGGGGTGGGTAGTGCAACTATTTCTTGCCACTGGGCAGGAGATTTTGCAGTATTTCACATGTGTATGCACACAAATGTGCAGAAGAATTTTATGGATTGTTGAGTGAAAGTAAGCCTTGGGTCACTTTTGGAAATCCTTGTGTTAATATGAAAATGTGGGTTTGGTATCTAAAATGATATTGGGAAAACTATGAAATAGGATTGAATGCTTATGCAAAATAAAATCTGTTAATAAAGTTGACAAATTCCCATCATCATAACTTGAAGTGGGGCAATTATCCTTTGTGAAATTTCAGTAGCCCTCGCTCATTGCTCCCACAAATCTCTTGACAGACTACATGGTTTTATAGAAACAAAGCTTGGTCCACCTAGCCTCTCTCCTTCAATGATCTTTAATCAAATAGATTCATGGACTTGAGGAACTTACAGGTCTTAGACTTGTGGGCTTGTTTTGCTTTGTCTTTAGGGTAATAGTGGTGTGACTAAAGCTAGCCTATTGCTCTCTGAGGAGCCCGCACAGTAAGTACAGCTCGAGACTGTTGACTGTGTGGCTTCAAATGTAACCATCATACTCGCTGACTTTTGATGCATGTCGCTTGTAAAGTTTGCAGACAAGTCCTTTGGGGATCTAAGAAGCCTTAAAATAGAAGCAGAGAAGTAAAGTGCTGTCAGGGCAGAGGTCAAAGCCCCTCCTTTTTCCTTCTAGCATGTATATAGGGCAAATATACGTTCCTTTACATTCTCTCAAAACTCAGTTTCTTTCCTAGGCAAACACTACAGCAGTATCCTTGTGGGCTTTTATCTCCAGAAGCTGTCGTTGAAGACAAATCTACAGGCTATGAAAGAGAGAGCACAGGATCAGCCATCCAGTGTCCTTGGGGAATGACAAATATTTTTTGCTGAGGGGGAGGAGGAGGACGACAGGCATTGCCAGAAAGCACATTTTTATGGTAACTGAAGTAATGAACTCAAATGAAAAGAATAAAATAGAGGTTCAGAGTGGAAGTGCCATTTCGTTTTTTAACTACAGTGTTGCTGCTGCAAAGCTATAAATTAGAACAGGGTAGTTAGGTAGGAAGAAATAAAGCAGGAAAGGCAGAGTCCTTGGTAATAGGAAACTCGGAGGAGCCCAACCTCTAATAATCAAAGTACATCCCACACTGGAGTTGTCTTGCCTCTGCTCTCAGCTGGTAATTAACAGGGTTGGCAGAAAGATGCAAGGACCAACTTGCACAGGAGGGGATGCACTTTCCTAGCTCAGCAGGAAACTTATTTTTGCTAATGTTTAAATGCCCAGTTCTCCAATCTTGGACTAGAGATTAGTAGCTGATTCCTGTGGCATGTTTTTCGGGGAGTGAATCTTAGAGAAATCCATAGATCACCATGCAGTCTTCTCTCTAATAAATACTTCTCATGTTTTTTACCTTCAGTTACTCCAGGCCTCTGTACCCATCTTGGTGACCCAAAGTTGTTGAGACCCTGAAATTCTACCATCTTGTTCTGCCCAGGCAGTGAGAAGTCTGTGGAACTCATTGGACTGATCAGTCTCATAATAACATCTGGTTTTTTTTCCCTTCTGGTTTATTTTCTTGTGGACAGAGACTCATTTTCAAGAATTCATGGAAGGCTGGGGGATGCTAAACGAAGAGATGGAGAAAAAACACAGAAACTGTTCTTAAAAAAAAAAAGTCTCAAAGAGAGAAAAACTAATGTGGGTCAATTGTTATTTTACTAATGGCTTACAGGCAAAGGACAGAGAGAGAATCCATATCTTTTGAATTAGGGTTGGAGCAGATGGAACTGCAAGAGATTCAAATACAACCTCACTGAGTTTTGCTGCTCTGTAGTTCATTACTGCTTCGTTGCTTGTGCTGCAAAGTGCTCAGTCTGGTCAAGAGGATACCTATAAACATTAAAAAGAGGCTGAGTTAAGGAGCTGTTAAATTCCAGAGTAATGCACATCATTAGTTTCGAGCTTGCTGTATGTAACAAAATGCTATATTTTCTTAAGAAAACCACCTTTCATCTCAAAGCACCCTCTTGTATTTCAATTGCTTTGGAGGCTATAGGCCAGATTTCCAGCTTGTGTGCGTTCATGTAAGTCTCTCAAATGAGAGCGCTATGTCTATTTATGCTTGGTGAGAATGTGTTCCTGTCTGTAGAGTGCCAGCTATATATTGTTTTACAACTGACTTGTGGTTAATACAGGATGAATGGAAGAATGAAAGTGGACCGAACTCTGATAGCCAGTATTATCTAAATATCTGTAATGTAGGTAAAATTCAATGAGCTGAACTTGGTCAACTTTTGGCTGTTTTGTTGGGTTGCTCAAAACTTGATGCACATAAGGATGAATGTCTATCAGATCTGCTTCTTTCTTGTGGCAAAACAGAAATACTTCTATAGTTCTAATGTCACAAGTAAAAAATGTGCTGCTCAAGGTCAAGTTCTTGTCACAGAAAGCTGATAAGTGTCTTGTAGCAGATACAATTGTAGAATTGATTTCGAATAACTTCCTACAACCGCTTTCATTCTGAAAAATGCTAAGTCACTTTGCAGAGAGAGGTCTAAACTTTTTGAAGGAACAATAAGGGGACTTCAGTGAGCTTCTGGCTAGAATTTGTCATCTGCTGCTGTTGATTGATTCAGGCAGGATGTCTCTGAATGACTTGTCACCTAATTTTGGTTGCATGGGAAGTTTTGCAACTCTGTTCCTAAATGTCCTGGTTTGAGGTAAAACAGAACCAGCCTGGGACTGCTCCAGTGCCAGCCGGTGTCATGATTGTCATCTTGAGAGCTTGATATGGTTTTGTATATATTTAATGAAATATTATTAATAAAATAAAAAGAAATAATTAAAGTAGTTTAGTTCCTTCTAAACTCATAAGTCTCTTTTTCCCTCCTCTGCCTCTCTCTTTGAAGAGGGGTAGAGGGGAGCATCTGTCAGTCCCATCTGGGGTCCCCCAGGTCCCCAGTAGCCGATTTGTCCTAAACCATGACACTAACCAGATAAACATGCATCAGTTCTCAACACAGCTTGATCTCTACTTACTTTTCACGTAACTAAATGGAGTGTCACAAAAGTAAGCATTTGTAGTTTGTGTTGAACTTCTTTTCTCCTTTCCTCACCCCAGGCTGGTGTAATGCCCTGGCTAGTAATTCTGTCCAAATATGGCCTGAGATTTATGAACCTGATTGATAATAACTGTTCAGCTTTATCCTGCAACACACTATGATGGAGCAACAAACAAGAAATGTTTCTTGCATTGAAAGGGATGTTTTTTTGAGGCAGAACTTGTGTTCTAAAATTTGAGTAGGTTGGATAGTTCTTTTTGAAAAAAAAAAATGCATGGAGGTTATAGGTACTAATGACTTTCATGTCTCTTTGCAAATATGGCATCTACTCCATGTCAACATCTTCCACTTATTTACTCAGCATAGGGCCCAACAAGACACATCCATCTATTGTGTCATCCCAATACACTTGCCTACAGCAGAGAGACTGCTTAAAGCCCCACGTGCAGTCAGGAGCGGAGCCTCACTGTCCTTCCTTTCTGAGAGCTAACGGGATCGCAGCCTGGGATCAAAAGGCTGCAGTAAATCAATAGTCAAACCTGCGCTCATAAATCTGTGCAGGGAAGAACTACATAGGGGCCTCTGTGCAGGGTCTTATAGATAGGTCTCATTCATAAAAGATTTTGGCTTCTTATTGTGGTAGAGTTATTATTTATTTTGACAGAATATCAATGCTATGATGAGCAGCCTTTATCAAGCTGTTTGCACTGAGCTTTCTGGAGATAAGACGTGCACCTGCCCATCACGTTGCAACAACTTCTGCTCCCACCAGCTCCATTCAGTTTAGTCTTTATATTAGTTCTTATACAGTAAGACAAAAAGGGGGAAAACCCATGTCTATCATTGCAGTAGAAGGAATTGCTGAGAAAATTGAGAGAATAGTTTCTTTTGCCTGGTAACCTTGAAGAATTATTCAGATGGCAATGTATATCTCTTCTGAAGACATAATATCTAATATTGTGAATGCTTTTTTCTGTAGAGCGTCATCTTTTATGGCAGAGGGAACAGATTTACAGGCACAACTCACGCATGGATTAGGTTCACTCTTAGAAGTAAGTGAATATCTCATGTTGAAATACTAAGTGTCTCTTCACATCTCCTCTGGTCCTCTTAACTCTTATTGTAGAGCTATTTCCATTTAATTCAGAGACTACTTTCGAATTATTTGCCTTGAATCTTCCCCAAGTTATTCTCAGCTGCTAGAAAGCAAGCAGACAGCGTTCCTCCCATATTTGCTGTATCTCTGGTCAAAACCTTTTCTCATTGGGTTGCAATGCCAGATTTGTTTCAGCAGGCGGTCTTGATTGGTCCTGGTCTCCGCATGGCAGATGGGCAGAAATAGCAGGTGTACTTCCTACGCTATGCGTCAAGAGTGCCTCCCCTATTCGAGGCACACTCTTTGTGGAGATGTAGCTCATCTCTGAGGGCAGAGATAACAAACCTGGTGTGACCACGTACAGGTCAGTGCTACTTGGAGTACTGCCGTAACAGCTTGCTGGAGCATATTGCAATAGATCATCCTTTCCTATCTGCTCTATTTTTCTTGAGGAAATAAATCACTTGGTTGTAGGTGAGAAGCTGCGTGGCTTTGACACGTACTCCTCTTTTCTTCTTAAAGGGAAAAGGACTGTGCTCATGAAGAGATGGGACAATGCTGTGCCCTTGATTTGCTATTGAATTTGGAAGTGATTTAAGTAGGATAAAAGATGTGCTTATGAAGTGTGCAAACTACAATGCTTAAGCTAATGTGTTTTAAAACTGGAATGTACCTAGGGCAAGTTCTATTTCAGTACATGTTACTCTGTGATTGTGAGCCCTTGACTCAGGTCCCTTTACAAATTACTTAGCGGAGAACATGCATGAAAAGTGCGCTCTTTTAACCTAGGACTTTTTGCCCAGGAGACAAAATCCAGTAAGTCACAGCGAATGGAACTTCATTTAGCTTTATTTAGAAATTTTTGTGTGAGCATAACCCTTAAAGTTCTAGAAATTTATCTCCAACTGTGACTTCCCTGCTTAGTTCCTGGCCTGGATCTCTCCAAGAACTCAGGCTGAGAGGATCTGGGAATGTCGGGTCCAATAGCTGATGAGCACTGGACAACAAAATCCAAAGCATCTAAAACTCTGGCACTGTAGTCACTGATAAACTAATATACAGAAAAAGGAGAGGGAAAGAGAAAATAATTTATTATTGTTGGTGTTACCTAGGTTCCTGATAAATGTAAGGTTTCTTTATAATCTGAAATGTAATCTCTATAGTCTCATGCAGGGTTTTTTTTTTTATATTGAAAGTACTTTTACAACATGGTGAGGGTGTCCATTTACTCCAAATTATCTGAGTCTGACTGGCCTCTCTTGGCCAGCCTTTCATTACTTCTCCAAATTTGCCATGTGTTTCCAGTATGTTTGATTCAGAGTTGCATTTCCTTTTCAAATTGAGCACCGCACTCAGAATACACCAGAAACATCAGGCTTTTAGGATTCTTTTTTTCTAATTATTTTTTTTTTATATTCCACCCCCCCCCCCCCCCCCTCTTTTTTTTTATTTTTTTTTTTTTTTTTTCCCCCCCCCCCCCCCCCCCAACTCTTACAGGGATTGTGTTCTTATTTCACAATATTACCTGAATGCTGCTTACAGATGGTTTTGTTTCTTGAGTTAGTGTAGCTCCTCTCTGAGATTTTTTTTCTTTTGTCAGTTTAAATCATGTAACTTACAACTACAGAAATCAGTTTTTCAGCTTAAAATGCTGTTTGAAACAGAACTCTGGTCTGTTACCTGTTAACTGTTTTTTTCCTCTTAAAATGATATTAACTTTTTTTCTACATGTGTGTGCCTTCAGTGGCTTTAGAGCAGCTGGAGGTCTTCTATGAAATTTGTGGTTACTCTGAGATTAATTGTGATTAATCATGGCAACCAATATGAATAACTAAAATGGTGAAGGGGAATTAAGGGTGAGAATCAAATATGCTTAGCACTACAGTGACTAATGCTGAGCGGCTTCACTCCCCAGCTAAAACAACAATCTTGATTTCAGTATGCAAGTTACCTGGAGGTGAACTAGAGCATGTCCCTGCAGTCAGGTGCAGAGTGACGTTTCATAAGCAAGGGACAAGCCTGTGCCCTTGTTCATATTTGGTGGAGCATGAATCAACTTCGGCCCCAAAGCTTTATCACTGCTTTATTGGCAAAATCCTGTGCTAAGTCTACCTGAGGGGTAGGGCTCACTGGTATAGCAGCCACGCCAGTCTGGGATGTGGGTTCAAATCCCATGTTTGGAACTGGCCCTAAATCTTTATGACCTTAACCCCTGTGATCCTGTAAAAATCTGGCTTTGTACCTACTGATTCCACCATTTATCTTTTCCTTTAACTGATCTTTGGTCTTTTTCTTTTCATTGCTTTTATATGTTAGTCGGAAGAGGAAAGGAATAATTACAGCTTGCTGAAAATCTACTGTAATTAATTTATTTTTTTAAGGGAAAATTATTAAACTTTAAGTGCTCTTCTAATAATATTGCTTGTGTGGTTTTTACGTATTGGAAAATTTTAAAAGTCAAAGTAATAAAACTATATTAAATAGCTATTTCCTGTGGTTGTATTATTGCAACATTGGGACACAGTTTACAAACTCAATTGCTGCATGGTTTAGCTTTGCTGATCCTAAAGGGCAGAGGCAGGCTGCTTCAAAGGGTCTGCTGGGTGTAAGCAAATTGGGCGATGATGGGAGCTTTTCAGGAGTGGCTTTTGTGCCAATTAACTGGGTATAAATAGTACCAAAGCATTTAACTAGGCAGACAAATATTTTTAAAGAGATACTAGTCAAAAAGTAAATGAATCTCTTTGCAAGAATTAGTTTATTAACGGACGGAAATCCTAGTGACAGACATCCCCTCGTACACTCACTCTGGGTTGGTTGGCTCATGCTTGAAAATGCTGCAGCTTCACTTGGGACACTCTTTTGTAATTAAAAATATCTTACAGTGAAATTTTTTAAGTTCCCCCTGCTTTAATTAGTCTGCAAAACAGTTGTTTTACGATTGTCTGTTACTGAGAGTCCCTTCAGACAGCCAAAGGCTGGTCCACCCTTTTCTTTGAGTTATCCTGTAGCCGTCATAAATGCGTCCCCTCCCTTTAATCCTCTTATGCATACTGCTTTTTTTTTTAAAAAACTCTGGGTTTTAGCCTTTTCATTGTTTTCCTCTGAACTCCTTCTGACTCATAGCTATCTTTCTAGTTAGACTCCTAAAAATTAATTCATTAATAAGCATGTAGCTTCACTGCTGGAGCCTGGAAATTTAACTGAGTTCAGACACAAACTGGGACCTTTGGCATAAACTAATGGGTGAAGTTTAGTCTGTATTATAAGGCTGATTGCACTACATAACTCTCCTTCAATCTTAAAGGCAAACTAAATTTTATATAACATCTTATTTGAAAAACAATATCAGTTTTGAGAAATTCCCAAATGCTTTCTTGAAGATGTTCATCTTTTCCTACCAGCTGTATTCAGAGAATTCCTGCCTGTACCTGGTCCCAATGTATATGTAAAAGTATGCAGATATATGTCTCTCTATGTAGGAATACATATATATGTACATATACTGCTTTATTATGTTATCAAATCCCAGGGTTCTCTACTACTGAAAAGTGTAGGCCAGCTTTTTGGATTATTTTGTTCCAGATGTCTTAGCCTGTTTTGCTGGTAATTTCTGTTCATGTTTCTAATCCCTCTAATCTGGAGATTTCATCACTGTGCTGTTTACTGTCTTCCTGATCATTATTAGAAGTATCAAGTAGGACTGGCAATGATGACTCCAAACCTCATACGTTTGTCATGTAATATTATCTTTTATTTGCACTTCTTAAGCAATCTTTTATTCTGTAGGGGAGACCTCATCTCCACCCTGATAAGAATTAATTGAGAGTAATTTTATGCAACACAGTTTTAAATCTCTAAAAGCAATGTATTTTTAAATCTGCTAGGAACCTCCATCTACTAATCTTGTTTTGTCAATAAAAACAGTAGTGCAACCAACTCGGTCTCAAAGAATCTGCCTGTTAAAAGCTTATTCTCTTTTATTCTATAATTTGAGTGTTGTGGTTTCTGCTGGTTCATAGATGTTTGTATCTGTTTGTGGTAGTCTGCTCAAATTAAAAAAGTGAAGCTATGCCTCAATTCTCTAATAACAGAGTTCTGATCTCAGAAAAATGTATTATGTGTTCTAAAGCTACGCTACAATTATTAGCTGTGCCAGCGCATACAGTGGTGTGTTGGTAGGTCTCTGGACTTGTCAGGAGAGTTACACGGAGAGGACAGAGGCCACCACAAGGAATTCAGGAATTTGACTGTCTTCACTTCTGGTGAAAGAAGAGAAGCCTGGTCTCTGAGCATATTCTTTCCAAAGCAGCAGATTAGTTTCAGCAATAGTTGCAAGTTGGCAAGAACAATGTGAAATGCTCAGAAACTCTTACCATAAGGTCATAGGGAACATTTTATTCCTGCTGGTGGGGATCGACACCCACCTCTCCCACTTGTGTTTGCCAGAACTATCCTATGCCACTGGCTGTAACTGGTTTGCGAAGACCTGACTTACAGAAGACTAGTGTTTATTTTTGAGGCCTCTTGCTGATGGTCTGAGGGGTTATTCTCTGTTCACGGAGTGGATGGCTTGTATCCTTTGGATCCTTCAACAGGAAGAATTTCAGAACTGGTGTATGTGAAAATACTGATTAGGAATTCAGTTTTTCCTGCCTGGTTGCTTAAGATGTAGCTATGACAGAGTTGTCTGTTTCTGAGAAAAGTGCCTTGAAGAAGCATGATTTTTTTTTTTGTCACTATAGTGGGCAGATTTTTGAATTCTTGATAAAATGCGAAAAGCATCTCAATTCTGACTTGCTTTACTTTCCACTGAAAAGCATTTGCATTGCTATAGAACCATGTTTCTCAGGACAAGGATTTCATCAACAATGTCCATCATAGGGCAGGAGAAAATGTTCTTTTCGGGTCTTGGTTTTCTAACCAGATTACACTGAGTTAGTGGAGATTTTTGTCTCCTTTTCCAAATCTGAATGTCTTCAGTAGTGTTGGATCAGTCAGACCTAGAAATAGCGAGTCAGGACAAGACAAAATTACTGTTTTCTTTGTCAGGGTCACTCTATTCCAGTTATGCATTTCAGAGGTCCATCCCCCTTCTCACAATCACAGGCATCCATTGCTAAACTGGAGGGGGGACCTGGATGTTTTGTAATAGGGTGCACGTCTTCCACACTGAACAGCCATGGGACTGGTAAGACATCTGTGATTGGTTCATAAGACTGATCAGAACATACAGCAGATGTAATCTTCTGTAGGATTCAACCAAAATTAATGTGGAAGAAGTCCTCCAGAACTTTCTATAATGCCACTTCAGGCCTTTTCTTCTAGATTAACTGGTGGTCAAGAAATGCTTGAGACAAAGTAGAGAAAGGAAGGAAAGCACTGCTCTAGCCAATTGTCTGTCTTTTCAAACTGCAAGTAAAATCTTATCAGGGTCACAATACCTCTTAAATATTTTTTTTCTTCCTTCTCACTGACTGTGTGTGTTTAGTCATTTCATATTGGTTAGAGGGTCTAGCTTCAGTTATTTTCATTTGTAAATTTGAAGAAGAGATGAGCTTTCTGAATAATCAGTATGTTACCCCACTGTAAAATATACATGATAGAGGTGCTTTTTGTTCATGCCTTTGTAAACTGGTTTATCTAGAGCTTATTGGTGCTAATTACAGAAAGAAAACCTGGTTTCATTAAAATTAGTAGTGATAATAATATGCAGTTAGTTATTGACCTTTTGGGATAGCAGTAATTTCAGAAGAGAATAGATTAATTTACAGAGTTTCTGATACTGTACAGTACACAATTTTGTCTCAGGTTCTACATCTGCCTGGATTTACTCCTGCTTTTGTTAACACAATTAAAACGTTGTACTTAAATGAGGAATTCTGGTTCTCTAGCTGGTATTGTAGCATATCCCTATTCTTAAATTCTTCTGGACAAGAAGGGAATGTCAATGCATGCCTGCATTGGTTTAGAAGCACTGTGCAAGGCTTTTTAAACTTTCCCTTTCATGAAATTACTCTTCAAGTAACTTTTTCCAGGTTTCTTTTACACTTAGCTTATTTGCAGCTTTTAAAGTACAGATATTGGTGTTCTCAACAATGCAAAAAACTATTGGGGGAAAAGTAAGTATGATACCTAACCGTTAGCTAAGCATGCTTCTTACAGTCCTTAAGGGGAAATGTTTTTAAAAAATTGTCGTCTTTTTTTTTTTTTCCAGGTTCTGTGGGAAGAAAGTGTATGGAAGAGTGAACCAGAGACTGACTGACTTCAGCTCAAACAAGGTACTACTTTGTGACTTATGTAAGTTAAAGACATGAGAGAAGTCAATTTTTGAAGATAAAACACTTCGGTTTTGATATTCTACTGGATTTTGTGTGTTTGAAAAAATATTTTTTCCTCCTGTTTTCTTTCAATGTCCCAAATGAATTCAGTGAGATTTATGTTTATTTTTAAAAATTTGCTTACCTTCAACTCAGACATCTTTGTAACACATTCTACTAATGAACACAGAAATGCCAATTGCAAATATTTCTAAAATGAAACTGTTTAAAAATTTTCCAAATTTAAACCGTTCCTATAGATGTCAATGTTCTACCATGTGTGGGAAAATAGACAAAATACTGTTTTGTCATGTTGCAATAGTCACATGAAGATGCCCCAGAATCACCATAATCCAAAGGAACTTGAGTCACAAAATGTGTCTCACAGCGACAATTATATCAACATTACATTTAATTAGTTTAACTTTATTTGTACTAAGAAGTCTTACCTATATAAATACTAATATGACCAGGATAACTTGTTATAATGGTGTTTTTCGAGTCCTACTTTTTCTTGCTAAATTGAAAGGTATCATTAGGAGGCAGAATGCCATGAGGGTGGCAGCATAAAACACAATGCTGATGGCTTGGTGAAAACACAAGATAGCCTTTGAAATATGCTACCCATGTTCAGATTCCCTCTTCCTGGCTTTGCTTTCATCCTCACAAAATTAACTCACTCTTCAATACTTCCACACCCTAAAATGACTAATTAAATAGGTCTGCACCTTTTGTCAGTTTGGGTTTTTTTCAGCTGTTTTTTTGACAGTACTGACTTGGAGTGGATGTTAGTTTCTATAGACCTAGAAGTTATGGCTCTGCATGAATACAAAGGAAAGACTGCAATTCAGTGTGAGTGAGTATTGAGCCAAGCTTAATTTCATTCTCTGTTGTGTTCAGAACAAGTACAGTGCTGGCAGTTAGTTGAAAAAGAAAATATAAAAATCATGGTTGATATTCCCTTTACAGTCTTTTCATTGTGATGCAAGTCTGTAGACACAGTCTAGAGTAGCAATCAGTAGATATATTCCTTTATTCCATTATTCATCTGTTTCAGAAGATATTATTTTAATGCCAAAGCCCCCTAAGTCTTCATGACAAAATAGGATGTTAAGATGAATTCCTTTACATGTCTCAAAATATTTTGGAAATCTGTGTGTCTCATCTATTTTGTCCTTTGTGGTTTTTTTTACATGTTAATGAAAAATGATCCTTACGAAACGTTACTATGCCCCTTTTTTTAATTTTAGTCTTGCTTACATTTGTCTTGATATATGCTGCTTCTTCGTAGGTAATAATATATGTGTATATATTTTAGCAGGTCTTGATATGGTCCCTATGATATTACCCAAGTACATGGAAAAATAGCTTAAATAAAACATGAAAAAAAATTTTGTGTAAATAGCTGCAGAAAATGTTTGCAAAAGCTAGGAAGGATAGAGCAATAACGATGTAAGATATATCTATGCCCATATAGATTATCTCACTAAGATATTTTCGAATCTTTGTTGGTGACATGGACAGTGGGATTCAGTGCACCCTCAGCAAGTTTGCTGATGACACCAAGCTGTGTGGTGCGGTTGCAGAGAAGACTCTGGGGACACCTTATAGCAGTCTTCCAGTACCTAAAGGGGGCATATGGGAAGATGGGGAGGGGCTCTTTATCAGGGAGTGTGGCAATAGGAAGGGGTGTAATGGTTTTAAACAGAAAGAGGGTAGATTTAGATTAGATAGTGACTTGGGATTCAAAATTCTCAGTGGATTTTTGTTCCATGGGTTTCTACCTGTCTGTCTAAAATACAGAATTTAAAATGAATAAAGGCTTATGAGATTTATGTTAGAGTGTATGCATACTTGAAAGTGACAGGAGTAATTCACTGCACTGTATACATATTTACCATGGTCTTTCCCAAATTTCTTTTTATAAATAGTTAATCCCTGTATTCATACTTTAGGAATGACAAATGGGCAGATGATGATTCACGAAACCATGAATTATGCTATAGTTTTCCTAGACTCGGTATTTTCTTCATCTCTTACACCTATTTTCGGATCATGAAGGTCATGCATGGATTTTTTTTTGGTGTAGATCATGTTCTATGGTGTTAATTAGAACGAGCACATACAGCAAGCAGGGTAATTTAGCTTGCATGTACAGTTTGAAAGCAGATTTTTAAGCAATGACTGCATTTTTTGGCATGAAAAGCATAGGAACATATGGCCATGTGACTGAATGTGAAAAAGCTAATTTAGTCTGTAACTTTTCTGACCTTGTCTTAGAATTAAGGTGAGAAATAAGTCATAGATTTGTATATATTAAGGCCATAAACGACTCCTGTGATAATCTAGTATGACCTTTTGCGTTAAAGCCATTGAACTCCCCTGCATACTGCCTTTAAAATCCAACACCTTTGCTTGAATTAGACTAGGTATTGTGTTTGAACGTATCCAGTCATGATTTTAAGTGTGCAGTGCTGGAGAACCCTGGGTAAGCTATTAATGCCTCTTACCATAACAAATGTATTTCTTATTCCTTATCTGAATATGCCTACCTTCAGGTTCAATTATTTCAGCCTCGTTCTGTCTTTACTGACCCAATTGAAGAGCTTTCTCTGCCATCAAATTCCACTCTCCCTGCAGGACCCTATACACCATGATGAAATTGTCCCTTAGCCACACCTCTAGGATAAGCAACTTTTTTTAAAGTTTTAACTTAAAATTTTATGTAAACTTTTTTATTCCTTTCTAAATATCTTCAACTTTTCCAAATTCTTATTAAAAGCTAGGCTTCAGAATTGTATGTAGCATTCCAGCAAGTGGACAAGTACAAGACTGAAATACCTCTTCACATCTTAGCATTTTTTTGCTTTGGCGCATGTAACTCTTTCAAGCTGTCACAGTGAGTCCACACTCAGTCTCCCATTTTTGAATGTCTGATGCATGCAAATGGGTATGAAAATTCTGCTCTTAACTGCAGCTTCACTGCTAAAGATAGGCACAATTCATTGCCTTTATCAGAAACTTCAAGACATTGGAAACCCCTACCAACATCTGAGGCATATAAAGATTTGGTCACAGGTCTACAACAGTATTATGAAAGACACAATCTTGCCAGATTCTTTTGAAAGAAGGCAAAAAAAAGAATTAAAGCAAAGGAGATGTGAAAAAAGTTGGTAGCAGTGATGTGAGTTTCATACAGCTATTAAAGTTTGGCGAAACATGACGGAGATGGTAATACCATCTGCTCTCTCTGTCTCCATGTGATTGCCTCTTCTTAGGATCAGTGAAACTGATATTCTGGTGGACTTTGGGACAGCACTAGATGGTAGATTAGTGGCTGTGGTAAATTTTGCTCCTTTCAATCCTGTTCTTTTTACCTTTAGTGTTAGATTAAGAATCACACAGCAAGGGTAAGTCTTAAAAAAGCCAGCTTTCTCCATATTTTGTTCACGTGTTAAACTTCACCTCTGCCCTCCTAGTGTTTCTGTATTGACTTGTATCCCTCTCCCCTGTTGTTCACTGTTCAGAGTCTGATTGATTGGAGTCCTGGACTGAAGTAACTGTTAGGGGACAAACAGTCCTAGGGCTTGCTACCTTTAAAAACCATGCTATGTAACAGACAGCAGAGGTCTTTTAGCATGTTGAGTCACGTGGAACAGAGGCTCTGCATGGCAGGCCATGTGGTTGCTCTGATAGTTATTTTTCTGACTCTCATCTTAAGCCCAAGAGCTGCCCTTTCACAGGTAGCTTTCTGCTCAGTCTGTCCCACAGCGTTTCATCTGTTACCTTAGCTATGTTTCAGCATGTATTGTCCTAACTTCTGCTCTGATTCCTCTCTGACATTTCATCACTGACCTCTCCATGTTTTTGTCACCTATATTCATGGTAACAACTTTATGGATGGCATTTTATCAAGCTATTGACATTTTTTTTAAAAGAATAGATAATTATAAAGCAATCTCTTTGGCATTCGCACTTGAAACTCAGTGTCTTGACAACTATAATTCAAGAGATAAAATTTTATTTTGAGACTACTATAATTGGATAGATTTTAATTCATTTATTGCCAGTCACATACTCTGTTATAATCCTGGTTTCTGGCTGTATTCAACTACTCTTACAGGCTAGAGTAAAGCTCATATTGCATACAGCAGAAGGGAAGTAGGCTTATGGCAAGTGTTTCTGAAAACCCTCTATCATAAAGAAAGTGTAAGTGGCTACAACTGTTGTTTCATTTAAATGGCAAATACAAGAAACTGTAATAAATACAGATTACCCAAATAAATCAAAGTCAGGATACTTCTGTTGAAGTGCAAATCTGCTGTCATAAAAAATCCCATAAAATTGTCTAATTTCTGTAAGCAGGTTTTCTATTGGATAATGATTTATTTGTCTAATGTTTCTCCAGAGATCTTAGGTAGCTGCAAAAGCAGATCTCTTGAACAAAAATAAATCTTTATTGGTTTTACTTTCTGCAGAAAAGTGTGATATTGTTCTCCAAAGTTGTTACGAGAATAAATGTTTCTATTGTACTTTTGTTTTGGGGAAAAAAAAAAAATTAAATGTTAGAGGCAGGTTCACCATCCTATTTAACAAAACCACGTCTATTTATTCTGCAAACCAGAAGATCTCTTCCACACATGGTCTGCAGCGGCTGTGCCAGGCCTCTGGAATGTCATCAAACAATTACACAGGTCTTGAACTCTTGATCTTGACTGTCGTCTTTGGAAAATGGATGGCTTACTGTTGTTTTCATTTTGGAGGCAAAGCTCTCCTAGCTTCTGCTTTGCCCAGAGCCTCCTGGCTGCCTGCTCTCTCCCACCTGCACCCTTCCTGCTGCATAAAGTCCATTTGTGCTTTTCAGTAACAAGAGGGGCTGCTGGACACCCTGAAATCCATAATGCATTGATGTCCTTTCGAACTCAGTCTATTCAGCTGTGTGGTCCATGGGTCGTTACCTCTTATATATTCATTTATGTAGTTGTTTCATCTCTCCAAGTTGTGAGATGGGCATCTTAGATGTTCTTTAAAATGTCCAGTTATAATTGTGTTCCTGTAAAACTATCAGACTGAATAAGAACTGCTCTTTTCTTTCATTCTACTGTTTCTTCTTCTGCAAAGAACGTTACAGTATAAAATAAGGGGCACGTAAATGTTTGGGTTTGCTAATTGAAACTGTGGTTTTAATTTTGCAAGTCGACATCATTCTTCCTGAGCGATTGAGGAAAAGACAGAAAAGTATGCTGAAATGAAATCACTGGAAGTGCAACCAATAGTTGTTGCTAGGGAAAAAAGTGTGGTTGGATGCTTGAGCTGTCTCTGCTATTGCCTGCAATAAAAAAAGGACAGATTTTTCTTGATTCTATTGGCATTTGATTTTTTTTTTTCCTCTCTACTATTCTTCTGATACTGACACTGTATGTTGTAATCCTTTTAGTAGGATTTAGCTGCAAACAATTCCTTAAAGGCAGATGCTGGTTGGGATGTTACTCAGATTTGTTTACAGACAGACTATCATTCCAGTATTTCCAGGTGGCCGAAAAAACCCAGAAGCTTATCTAATGGTCCACTTCTTCAGTTTCTTGTTCTTAAAGCCACAAGTTATTTTTTCAGAGGACTGTTGTGGAAAGCAGCACACGGTTATGAAAGATGATGGAACTAAGTAACAGTGTTTGCTATTAAAGCACAAGAAATATGTGGAGGATGATATGAGTATACATGAATACTGAGTTGTGCAGTGTAACCTGCACATCAGCTCAGGTAACCATGTCGGTGAGCAGTATAACTGCTTATAAAAAATTCCAAGCTGCTGCAGTTAATGTTATGACCATGCTATGAATATGGCAGACCATCAATAGCAGTTGCTGAAACAAGACTTCAAATAACATGAGCCTGAGGCTATATGGACTTATTGCTATGGTCAGCTTTCAAATTTGGTGTTGCAAAAAGTTATTGCAAATATTTTCCTAAGAGAGCCTCTTGGCTAGCTGGCATCAGGCAGTGCAGCTCTCCTACAACACAATCCAGCTCACTAATTATTGCAAGAATGCTTGACTGCTGTGTCTTAAGTCAAATAAGTGACTAATCTTTTTTCTGGAATGTCATGTCCAGAAAACATTTCATGATGATAAATTTCATTTCCATAGAATGTTTGGATATCTTGTCTAAGTAGTGGTCTTGTTACCATGAGCAATGAAGCTCCAAGTGACTAACTGATGCAGCCTTTTACTCTAGGTAGGGGCAGAGAAGCCATCTGAAAGCTTGTGTCAGGCATTTGGAGACATCCTGGTGGTGAAAATCAACCTCTCCCTCTGAAATCTGGGCACAGTGAGAAACATTTGTACGCTCTGTATTCATAGGGATAAAAATGATTTTTTTCCCTTTTTTATTTTTTTTAAAGGTTGCGGCTTCAAAACTTTTGTCACAGATTTTTAGACACTTTTGAAAGCTAAATATGGGATGTTTCATGTAATCACTTATTGTTTCAAAGGTGATATCCAGGTCCATGTGGAAAGGTTGAGTGACTAGTTGCATTCTAGTTATGCTATGGAAATGGAGTCTAAGTGACGCATATACAGTTGCTTGAGCGCCAGCATGTATTAAAGAACCACGGCAGATTTTCTTCTTACAGTAAGGTTCAGAGGCACCTGGATCTTAACAATAGGAAGACATTGAGCTGGATGGCTTGCTGCTAAGGAATGTTAGAATGTTAGGTCATAAATGTATTTTTTTTATTATTTCTTAAAAATACATCGTTCATATTTCATAAATCATTTAAAAGAAAGGAAATGGAGTATGATCAGAATTCATGGTTTGAATGCTATGAAAAAAAAACCCAAGTGATATTTGCAGAGTTGCACTCAACTTAGAATGTGATTATTTGTGTATATTTGGTACTCAATGTCAGTACGGACATTATGTGGATTTAAATATGTAGATAATATTGAAGTGAAGGGAAATGTTGTTTCGCACTCTATTTTCATATTAATTTCATAAGGACACTATTGTAATGGGGCATTGTATAAAACAGAAAATATTATTTAAATGGTGTGCTTCATGTTGTAAAAATAAAAACCTTAATGCTGACTATATGACCCTCCTTATAAAACTTAATTTTTAGAGGCAGAATTGCTGCAATTTCTCAGTAGCTTTCATGGTATTGTTAAAAAAGAGTTTATACAACAAGCTTTTGATCAGTATATTTTTCTGTGGTTTTGAATTTCTTAGAACCTGTATACTCATAATTGTTGCACCTGGTTCAATAATAGCATTTCTGTCTTTTATGACCTACATCACCTTCATGGCTTGTTAATACATTAGCTAACTGGAATCTCGGTGATTTTGGGGTGTCCAAACAGAAGCAAATGTTTTTTATGTTCATTTTCAGCCAAACAATGTTGACTCTGAGTTGTGGGCTGACTCATTTGTATGAGTGCAGATGTGTGTGCTTACACTGAGAGTGAGTGGCACAAAGTGAATTCCAGCTGTGACTAACAATGATCTGTAGAAATGAACTTGAAACAGATGCAAGTATTGTGGACATTTGAAAACTTTTTGAAATTGTTGTATGACCCCAAATTGGATCAGTTTTCTGTGGTTGGATAGTATTCTGGTTGGCTGTAGTCACCATTCTGTTCCTTAAGCTTCAGTCTCTTTCCATGAAGAGGAAGAATGACCCAAACTTGCCAAGCAGTTTGGATACAGGGAGGAAGCCCTTATTTATTCAGTAGTTGTTAGAAGAACAGGCCATACATCTGACTGTGCGTGCAGTACATAGATGAATGGTCTCTATTGTGTTAGCAACATTATGCAAAAAAAAAATAATCTTACTTCTAGTGATAGTAATAAATTATATTGAGCCATACAAAATGGAAACAGATCTATGGTTGTGATGTTTAAAACGTAGCTTTGCTCTAACCACTTTTGCAAGTTGTTTTTTCATCTACACCCTCTTTTATTGAAACGGGTGCATATTAGCTATGCCGGTTGCATAAATCCCTTCAGAACAATAAGTATCCTTTCTGCTGATCTTAAATTGTCTTTGTATTGTTCTGTGTCTCTGATGAATTTGCCTGTGGGGAAAAGGAGCTGCTCTGTTCTCCAGCTGGTGTGTGCAGTGGCTGGATCAAAGCTAGGTAGCTGCGGGCTATGTGCGTGGGGAGGGTACCAGAGGATGACTGAGTAGCAGCACTCTGGGCATGTGGCAGAGGGGCTGCTGGGCACCACCGGCCTGTGACACAGCTCACTAAAGGGCAAGGATCGGGTCTTTTAGGCACAGCTGGGCATGAGGGTCACCACTCCCCCGTGGAAACATGTGCAGGGAGTCTTTTTGCTGTAAGGGGCAAAAAGCACTGATGTAGTGGAAGGAGGCTAAATATTCCCTTCCAGTGGCTGAGTGGGGAGGTTAACCATGCAATTTTATCTGTTCTGAAACAAAAATGACATTTCTTTATTCAGCCGTATGCCAATATGCTTTTCACTGTAGTACTAGTTTTGAGGAGGAAAGATACTGGGATTGGCGCTGATTTTGAACAGGCTGAAAATACCAGAAAGGGGTCGGATTAGCTGTATCAATTTAGTGCTTGAAGAGGAGGTTTGATTCTAGTTCTTGCTTTCTTCTTAAAAAATAAGTAAGACTATCTGCTTAGCTTGCTTTTTTTTTCTTGAAAAGTCATTAAACTGTAGATGTAATAGATTTTATCAAAAATTATACTCTGTAGAGCTCTACAGCCTAGATATAATGAAATATAAGTCTATTGTCTTTACACCAAATGGAAGAATCACATACAGAACTGATCCTCTGTGTGCAATAGTAAATAAAATGAGTGGTATATATTGGCTGCTAGGGAGGGGAAAAAAGTGTGGAAAGGGAAAGTTTGAGTTGTTGATTTTAATCCTGTGGTATACTTTTTTTTCTCAAAAGGCACTGACCATCTCCATTTCTGGATATATGGTATCTTAAAGATAGGAGCCATCCAGCTAATAAGCTTTAACTTTTCACTGCCAAATTTTAGGCCTTAAGATTGCTTCTCTCTGTGGTGGTATATTTTTTTTTGTTAAACCCCTTTATTGTTTCCAAAAAATATATAGAACATTTTAAGCACTGCAGTCAATTAAACAGAGTTTATGGTTTCTCCTTAATTGATTTTACTGTTGTAATCAAACCTGCTTCTGAAATCTGCTGTATTAGTACAGGTCACACAAAAATGAGAACCTCTGAATTACACTTTTCCTGTCTCATATTTCTTGTTTTTGGTAAATGAAGGCTTGGACTAAGGCATGACTATGGATGACTTGGAGCCAGGTAATGTGGCAATGAAACAGTCACCACTTTGCTTCACCTGCCTTCCAGGTCAGTGGTGAACAAATGCACAACAATCTCCCTGCTGGGTTGAGGAGAACTGGTGTACTCCTATTACCATGGTCATACATGAGCTGCCATAACACATGGATTACTTGG
This sequence comes from Anarhynchus alexandrinus, assembly GCA_008711295.1. Taxonomy (NCBI): domain Eukaryota; kingdom Metazoa; phylum Chordata; class Aves; order Charadriiformes; family Charadriidae; genus Anarhynchus; species Anarhynchus alexandrinus. The sequence continues at coordinate 3,325,938 of VUYV01000005.1, forward strand.
TGAATCTCTGTTTTCTGTCAAATTGTTCCCAGAACTGCCAAGTTGTAATGATGATGGGACAGTCTAAGAGAAACATCATGGTTTTGATGCTAAATTCTTATCTCTTTGTGTGCCTTTTAAAACTTAAAGGGTGAATGTTATGGAAACCACTGTTTTGGATGACACATTGAAAATGTAGTCTGGTGATTTAGCAAGCAAGAGAGTATTTGGTACTACTTACTTCTGAGAAAGATGCAAAATCCATCTGTACTGGGGAACCGTGAAAGAATCAAGCCCAAGAGAGAATGTTCTCCAGAGTCCCAATGGGAAGTATCGAACTTCAGCCTTGAAGCACCAAGGCTGCTTTCTATTCCTGTGATCACCTGCAATGGTTTACCTCTTGTGGTTCAGATAAGTAACACCAAACAGTGTTACAAACTTTGCTGTATTCTTGCTGTCACCAAAAGTTTGCAGTAGTGAGCTGGTTAACTGTGAATGGTACATGAGCATTACGGAAAGCAAAAACAACAGGAGGGGAGAGATGTTTGCTCCTGCTTCACTGGAAGCATTGATGAGGACAGTGGTTATGTTAGTGAAGGAGCAGCATTGGTCAGAAGAGTAAAAGAGAGATATACTTGTTACAACCTGTTTGGAAATGATGAAATAACAGGGAGGAAAATGCATTATTAAATACCGTTTTCCATAAACACTTATCTTTTGGGGCTAGTTCTACTGCTAGAAAGTGGGCTTGTATATTGCAAAGAGTCCTTCGCTATAACCTAGAATTAATCATCTGTTCCTTGGAGCTATTGCACTAAGTACAAAAATGAATATGCAAAACCAGATAAAGAAATGTTGGCATTCGTAAGTAATGTATTGTGCAGTTCTTATACAGCACCAATGGCAAAATTCCAGCAACAAAAGCTTTGGTGCCTCTGAGCTTCCTGTTATCTCTGAGGGAAATTAATTGTGGTTATTTAGTGCAGGAGATGTATATTTAAAGACTGCAATAGCCATGAGGATTGTGTGAAGTATGTGGGAGTAGGAAGCATGTATCTACTAAGTGTATAGATTATTACTCACGGCGTGCACACAAGAAGATCTTCAGACTATCAGGCTTACTTTTTCTATTAAATGTTTTGATTGCTCATTAGGCGTGTGTCAGTAGGAACGTGATTCACATCCTCTAATTCATGTTTCCCATCAGAAGTGTGGATTGATGGTGCTCTACAGGAGCCTGTGTTTTTATATCCCTGCAGAAATACCATCCTATTCAAAGGGTCCCTTAAATCCTCAGGTTTGTGCTATTCTTAGAGTTGTGGTTTTCCTTGCCTGCTCTTTCAAGGCTGGTACAGTGCCTTAGTTGTCTGTCACCTTTTGGCTGTACTGTAGAAATGTACCATGCATGTTTGGAAAGGTGCATCCCTCTTCCCTTCCCTACTCCCTCCTCCAAAAAAAGGGGGAGTGGGGAGGGGGAAATGAGAGAGAAAGGAAATAACTAGCCTTTGAGGACTCGAGCTGGACACGTCCTTCCCTAACCGGCTTAGGTACCAGCAACGATTACGTGGCTTGTAAAGGAAGGCATGAGCTACAAAACAATAACCTTCCACAGCAGTTACTATAGGAAACCTATGTTGCTGTTAAGTAAACAGACACATACTCTGAGCCAGGACACCACCCTTGTCTGCAAAACAATCTGAGCTCATAGGTTTCAAAGCATTCAGGGGACATGCTAGTTTGACTCCAGCACTGACAGCTTTTCTTCAGCCTTTTTGTACTAACCAGACAGGTGAGCAGAGGCCAGTCTGGAGAGGAGGGAGTCTGGAGAGTCAGTCTAATCTCCTCTGTGTGCACGAGCAGAATAAACTACTAAATAACGATGTGTCCTAGTGATACTGCAAGAACTTGGCCAAGTGAAGACGACTGCATTTCTCCTTTGTTTTTACAATAGGTCTATATCTGGTAGCAGTAAGACAAGTTTGCTTAACAGACTTCTATACTGAGCTGGAGGAGTTCTGTCTGTGGTGATAGGGCAATTAATTTAGTCCCAGCCATCTCCGGTGGGGCTGGGCCTCTCTTGGACAGCTGGATTCAACATTTGTAATGGGATCCCTTCCTATGTCACGGAAGCTCCTTTAATGGAAGGGCTTTTCCTGTCACTGTTAATCTGGGGGGATGTCTGAACTCAGGTGGCATGTCTAAGAGGTTCCTCTGGGAATCTGCAGTCCCTTTTCAGGGTATCATTTTCAGTTGAGAGTGGAAGAAAATGTCAAAACCGAGGAGAAATAGTGGCAGTACAGTGAACTGAATTGTTGGCACAGATTGAAGTCATGCATGCATGATGGATCTATAAATTAAGACAATTAGTAGAGGGAGAAATATTTTTTTAAGAATGTAGAAATGTCAGCAAATGTTCTAGGAAAAACAAACTCTTTTTTTTTTTTAAAAGAAATGAGGCATTTTCCTGTTTATCTTCTGGGAAATTTTATTTTTAATCATTACTTTTTCAACTCCATCACGTTCTTGAAGAGTATAGTCTTAAAACAAATTTGTCCTGCTGTTGCTGGCTACCACTTAAGTGCACCAAAATCTTGAGACTAATAAAGAGAAAATAAAGGAGAATTGGTTCTCTTTTATCATACACATGAGAGGGTCTTTTTAAAATTTCTGTCCATGACATTCTGTAATCTAATTATTGTTATATATGTGCATTGTGATTACAATCAGGGTCTCATTTACATGATAAAACAATAATTGACATACTAGAAAATTCCCAAGTTGAGTGTAGGTGTGGTTAAGAAATATTGAGTGGAAAATGCTGATTGATCAAGCTCAGAGACAGTTTTCAAAACACTGTTTAATTAATGCAAGATACACTGAATCAAAAGGAGGAAGGATGGTGACTGAAGGATATCAAGAATAGTTTGCAGAAGTACTGGTAAGTGCTCTCCTGCGGAATTAAAAGAAAGGACATGCTGAATAGAGTAGCTAGCTGGACTGATAATCTGTTGGCTTTTTTGTGGGGCTGGTTGTTGGTGGTTTGTGTTTTTGGTGGTTTTTTTTCCCCCCCTGACTGATCTGCCCCAGCTTTATTGGAAGAGCTCAAAAAATTCTGCCTAAAACAAACAGTAGAGATAAAAACAGCTGCAAACGCTTCGTTTTCTGCCCTCTTGGATCTGTTCATGGAATAAAAACTCCGAAGACCCTTAAGACCCACTTTTATCTTCTATCTTAGACTGGTTTGCCTTTCTAAGAGCCTTGGAAGGACTGTAACCTTCAGAGATTTGGTGAAGTTAAGGCTGTGCTTGTGCTGTGGTCAGATACAGTTCATGGAGTACTCTTTGCCCTGCTCCCATCTTGACAAGAGGCCTTCTGAAGCATTGTACTACTCTGTCTTTGCTTGTGTGTCCAAGTTTTCCAAAGGAAACTAGATGTCCTGGGCAGCAGGTAACTACGTTTTGACAGGTAGTTAAGATCCCAAAGTTGGGAAGTGCTCCTTGGTCCTTCACTGGTTGCAATAGTGTAAGAGCCTCTATCTTTTTCTACCAAAAACATCTTGCAATACAGATTATGAATTTTGGAGCACAGAAGAAATAGCAAATAACTTGGTCAGTATGGAAATAGAGATCAAAACAAATTAGTCAGGCGTCTTGCCAGATGGGAAGTTAAATAGATTATAGATATAGCATTATTAATTAGTATCAAATCCGCTTTAGCTCTTTGTGCCATACGGTTCATGGTACTTTTTCCCTTTGCCTCTCCTTCTTGTCATTATCTCTCAATTTCCTTTTCCCTTTCTAATGTTTGCAAATGATTGTGCTCCTCTGAAAAGATTAAAAATGGCTTAATCATATTGAAGGAAAATACTATGAATCCTCTTCACTTTAATAGCAGCGAAATCTAAAGATATGAAATTGCTTTAATTGGCAGGTAAAAATTGTTTGGGTCAAATAATCTTTGTCTGATGGAGGAAAGATCAGTAAAGTGGTCCTAATTAATTCTATGGATGGTTCATTTCATCAAATCAGCAAAGTAGTGCTTTAGTTATATCTTAATTAGCATTTTATGTTCTACAGAAACATGCAGAAATGTGCTTGAATACCTCAATTTAATTATTTTTTAAAAACAATGCCCCACAGAAAAATACAGAAGTGTAGTGGAAGAGTTTGGAGTAATCCAATCTGAATTTGTTAAAACAATAAAACCTCTGTTTTGGCTTTAAAGAAACTTTCTTAATTCATCTGTGTCCCTACTTTTCAATCTGTGCAACTGTTTAATTGTACAGTGTAGTAGCAATTGAGATCAATGTTAGAAAATTTTACGTATAAACAGATTCCACCTATTTAAAAACAAAACCAAAAAAAACCCAAAAAAACCTTCTTCTCTTCTAGATTAGTTAAAGGAACAAAATTTTGGTGAAATTGCCAGAACTTTATGATTTTGAAGAATATGCACAAAAAGAGGCATCCTTTACTTGCCAGTATGAATTTTCCTATTGGAATTTGACAGCATCCTTGAGTTTTACTGTTTGATGGATAATCCTCTTACAGCTACTCTTCCATGGAAAGCTAGATATCAAGCTCTCTTTACCCTTTCCACCATCATTTTTAACCTTCATAACAGACATGAGATTTTCAACTGTAAAGAAAATATCGGGAACCATATAAAATGAACCACGACCAAGTTATCACAGAGTTGGTAGACATGCAGCTGTTTCTTGTTGCAAAATATATTTTTATCATTCTGTAAAATAAATACATAAATGCAATTCTGCAGGACAGAAGGGAAGAAGAAGAAAGAACATGTGGAATTACAGGATTTTATATATACACAGAAATATAAGCTCTTGTTATATTGAAATATTACAGACACTGAAATGTACACCATTAATAACTATTGTCTGTTTCTGTGCACTGTCTATGAACTCATGATGAAAATTAGCATACTGAGATTTGATTTTATGAACGCTTCCCTCAAGAAGTGGAAGACCAGAAATTATGTGGAGAAAAGTGTGTGCTGAAACACAAAAAATCATGCTTTTTTCCAAGTGAAAAGTCATACCTTCCCAAATCTTGTAATGCTCAGGCAGGCAGCAGCTTCTGTGAGATGAGATATAAGAAAAGTAGCAAGGCAGTTAAATAATTAGAAAGGAGAATGACTATTCTTGAAGGAGTAAAAATGCTGCATGGAAATAGAGAACCGAGTGATATGAAGTCATTATATTTGGGAAAACTGTGCAGCACAGAGTGGGTTTTGGAATGATACCAGAGGGTCTTTCCAAACCATTAGAGGACTTGTATTAATCGTGTGACAGAGAAGTACACTGCAGATAGAGGAAACCAGAGGAAGCTAAGACCATAAAGGATGTTATGCTCTGTTCAACTCGCATGCTGTTTTGAATTCTGCTGTGGCATTTGAAGCTTGGAATTTAGAAACTGTAGTACCCAGAACTACTGTATTTTTGTAAGTTTTCTATATGAATATGGTGTATATATATATATTTTTTTTTTTAGTCAAGATCAATAGGTTGCTGATGGCAAATGAAGATTGGAGTGGTCAGGCGGGTTCTTGAAATTTGTCATATTGGTAAATATCTATACCTATATGTATAAACCAACATTCAGGTAGGGGATGCAAAGAACTTATAAACCAACTTCTCTTGCATTATTTTTGAGCATGGTTTAGATTTATCTAAGTATGTAAAATATGATCATACTTCATACTGAACCACTATCTTTTTGCATTAATTTAACAGACTTTAAAACTGAATTTATGGTCATAAACATACCAGCACATCAGTAGCATTAGAAGTACTTATTGATATGGAAAGGTCAGTATGGAGACTGAACACTTATCTGTGCTTCAAGAATCCTCCTCTGCCCATGACTTCATTCATTGGAGTTTTAGAATGTTATTAGCTTGAATATATATCCAAATCCCTGTTTCACCTTTGATTTTTTTTTTTTCTCCTTCTTTCCCTCCTCCCACAAGTTTTGAGAGAAGATGTTAAAACAACATGAAGGTTTCTCATGCTCTGTCTTGTTTAGCTTAATCAAAGGACTTTGGCCACTGCTAGGTAGAAGTCACGTACTGGCACTCGGTTGCTCCTTCATGTCAGATCTTGATCATATGAAAGCCTGTATCATTCTCCACACTTCCATGGCTTGACCTAAAAATACCCAAGAGATGTATTATGTAATGCCTGCCTTATCTCAAGCAAAGTAGATGTTAATTAAAAGCAGGAAAGAATACCTTAAATTAAGGGAAAATAAAAACTTTTAAGACTTCTGTTTCTTGGTTTAGCTTTAAAAACTAGGAAGGATACATGGGAATTGCACGTCCAGTGTAAATGTAAGGAAAACAATTATATCGTATATTTGTTTCTACTTCAGTACACTTCAGTCCATCAGAAATGCTTTTAGTGTTAAGTGAATGTACATAATTACTGCTCTGCTGTTCTGATTACTCATTACACCACAGACTGTTAGAAGGAGAAGAGATCATTTGGCTGTCAAGATTTAGTCATAGTCATTAGTATATCACCTTTATACAGAATATGATGTTTTACTGTAAGCTGCTAGTGGTACATTATATGCACCACTGCATTTCCTAAACAGAGAATCAATTATAACTGCCATTATCTTGTACCCTTTCCCAGTGGAAGTGGACACTAATTTTACTCGACTGAGTAATATTTTTTTATTATTCATCCTTTCTGCCACACCTAGATATGCACGAGCACAACATAATGGAAAGGTAACAAGTGCTATGTCAGAGTAAGAATTGAGATATGAGGTAAAGCACAGGTGTTCACTTCTCATTCATTTTGATAACATAACTTCAGATTGACTGCCCAGTGTGAGAACTATATTGCAAAGAATTCAGACTGTATATAATTAAACTATATAGAAGTGTAGATTTTGTTTTTGTGATCTTTGGTGATATGTAAATGTGTCTGGTTCTTACCAGGTGTTTTGTTCCTGGTTTTAGTTCTCTTCAGGGTAAAGGTCCTATGGAGATAGGTGAGTAATGTTGTTCTCAATTCTGTGATTTCATTTGAATGGAAATAACTGTCCTGCGCTTGAGTGTTCTTCCAGAGCTCATTGATATTAGCTGGTGATATCAGCTACGCTCAAACACACTTGATCTGTAAAGTCAGAATGCATTTTGATTGGCATAAACTAATACAGCTCTGGTGGCTTAAAATTTTGATTGAGTCTGAAGCATTCAAATTAAAAACCTGTATTTGTCCACATTAATTCTCAAGTAAGCTTATAAATGTCAAAGGAGCAAAGTCTGCAGTGTTAATTTTAGGACAGCCCTATGAATAGTGTGTGCGCATTCTTTATCCCATTCCTGACTTGGGGGAACTAAAATTATTATATTGGGAACATTTTCCTTCTTCCTCATATGTGTTCATTTCTTCCTTGTTCTGTTGTCATCATTACCAATAGTGCTTTGTTTAGTCAGGGCTTTTTTAGGATAGCTTGACCCATAGAGACAGTTCTTTGTGAAAGAACTGTCTTAGTGCAATAAAGAGTTCTAGTCTGAGAGAAGGTGTATATGATCATGCTGGGCTGTGCTTATGAAAAACAGGATAGAAAAATGTGAACATATTTAGAAATCATAATCTAGTACTGTGCTAAACTGAACAAAAACCTGCTTGTTGAATCCATGTCTCCAGAACATGCTATTCAATTTATCCAGTGAGACAGTCTCTTAGGAATGGTCAACAAAGTGTTCCATTATATTTGGGATGGTTTTGACTCTTGATACTGGAAAGGAGAGAAGAATGAGATCAGCTAATGGTATTTGACACACATGGGAAATCCAGCCCTTATTACTGAGGCTGTTGTGGTGAACAAGGACCTGCCAGAGGAGGGAGTTTTGCAGGAGAATACCTGATGGTGTAACAAGAGTAAACCCTCTCCCAGAGCCTGCTGCACTGCTGGGTTCCTGTGCAGGTTCATAATGGAACCGAAAAGGCAATGGGAGGGCAGGGAGTGTTGTTTTCCTGTGTTCAGGGCTTTGGAGTGATACAGGTCCTTGTTTTATCAGCATCTATGGGTCTTCATGTAGTTTGAGGTATTTTAACTTCCATGTGGTATACTTTCTGCTTAACACGAATTTGGCCAAGAGGTCTACCTGTTTTCCTTCAAGACTCCTCATAGTTTCATCTGAGGTAGAGTTAAGACTTTTCTTTAAATTTGTTAGTTTCGGGAGTGAGCTGGGACAAGGCAATCTGTACAGCCTATAGCACTGTGTGACTTCTTCAAACAAATATTGTCAGACATTTGTTGGTGTAATACCAGCAAATTCAATTAGGCTTTGTTCATGTTTTTGGCCACTCAGCACTCAAGAACAGAAATACATCATTTCCAAGTGTGGAAGAATGCTTATAGTAACTGAAAGTCTTTAAAAACTGTGAGAATAGGTGTGTTTGAGAGTGCCTGGGGAAGGAATGAAATGGCTGCAGTGTGTCATTCGTGTTCTCTTTCTGTTCAGAGAACTATGGCCAGACAGTTAGGAAGCAGAAGCAATAACACAGCTCAGGCAATCAGTCTGAAAAGTGGGTTACAAATAGCACGAATAGCAGTTGTTTGGCATATTAGCTGCAGTGATTTGGTTCTGCAAATTTTTATGTCTGCATTGAGCATTAGCGGAATTACTCCGGGTATCAAATTTGTTAACAACATTGTTTGCTCATGATTAAGTTGTGAACAGAAAAACAAGCTACATTAGTTATGTAAATGGTGAATACTTCTGGCAGAGACATTTTGTTAAACTGCCTCAGCATTTTTCAGGTATTAGTCAAAGCAGCATCTGATCAGAGTATCTACACAACTCCTTATGGCAGTAAGGGAACAGATGCCTTCTCATTCTGTAGGCCATCTGAAAAGATGACTAGATCCACATAAGGACTCAGCATCCTTAGTCACGTCCAACATTTTTATGGTTGCCTTGTTAATCTGTAATAGAAGTTTTTTCCAAGATTATGTTCAGTTTCGTTTTGAAATAACACTCAGTTTAGATTGAGGTTAAAGAGGAGTCAGCACTTAAAATCTGTACTAAATTTGTTTCTGATCAATCATACTAAAACTATTACACGATTTCATTAAACTATAACATGCCTAGTGCAGGAAGGGTGAGTATCCTTTATTGCTAAAACCAGAACAGTTGTTTTTCTTGTTTATCTAAACACTGTCTGATCGGCCCAGTGTAGTACAGTGTCTAGAAACATCACCCTAGGGAAAACTCCAAGGAGCTGTCCTGTTTTGCATGTGTGCTATACCTTCATTTACGTGATTTGCATTTCCCTTGTTGCTGCAGTTAACACTGTAGAATATCCAGTTCTTATGACACAGTTTGCGTGGTAACTACTTTCGTTGCTTCCTACCCCACCATGGACTGCTAAGAACAGACTGGAGAGCCGAGCGGGGAGAGAGATATGGCTGGCTGAGCTTTTAGCATAATACCTTCTTGAACCTCATTCACAGACTGCCGGAGACAAATCTTCAAGTAAAATAGAACAGCATTTCTGAAAATTTCAGTCTATATATACTAAACTGTGTAATAAACTATGTATACTAAACAGGTGTGTTTTTCCTGTGTCTAAAGCAAGAAATTATTTAATCAGAGCAAGAGCTACACATGTGGACAAGTGGAAATTAGGACTCCTTAAACAGGACAGCAGTAGTCTACCAAAATGCCCTAGTGCTGGGCAAAAGCTCTAATAGATGTTACTTTCACAGTAACTGGTGAGCATTAAGAGTGTGGATGATTTTCTGTAATTTTTTCCTTTCCATTTCTCTACCACTTCTAAAGCTGCCAGCGCATAACTGAACAATTCTTTCCAGCTATTCACATTGGATAAGTGGACAAATCTTATTATGCACACTTAACTTGTTGTGGTTTGTGATTAAGCCAGAAAGCACTATTTTTTTTCTTCTTCTCTAAAACATTCACTATCAAATGACATTTAAAATGCAATCCATGTAAAGCATTTCACATAGACTAGGAGATTATTCTGGGAAACTTCATCTGATGCTAGAGCCCTTTAGGCTTAATAACAGCACCAGCACCAGCATCTTAAAAGGCTATTTACAACTTTTAGTAACAGCATACCTACATTAAGCAAAACAGAAACAATGGTCTGGATAGAAAAAATACTAGATCCAGGTAGCTGTGCTATAAAGCATTAATCCAAGAATGTTGCATGCTTCCTGCGGTAAAATGACATTCTTGATATTTTCTAGAGAATGTTTTCTTAAAGCAGTGTTTAAGGCTAGTAATATTTGCAAACAGATATAGTTGATAGCATAATTTGATTGTTTATTAGTTATAGTTTCCATTTCTACTTAGATCTTCTGCTATTGCACTCCAAAACACTAACGCTAATGGTTTAAAAATAGATTTTTGGACCGGACTACAAATACTACTAGGAAAAAGGGTTTATTTTGCTCTCTGAATCCTACAGGAGAGATTAGTGGTGTGCTGTGACAAGTTCTCCAGATAGTGAGTCTCTCAAAGCAACAGGCCTTGATTTTTGTGTTGTCATAGTATCTGTACACTGTTTGATAAACAATGAAAAATAACTAGCCCATTGTAAGTGTATCCTCTGTGTTTTCTTTTTTTTTTTGTTAGATTCAGAGTGGGATAAAAAAAGGTCACATTTCCTCAGCTGTCTGAGTTTGTGAGTCTATTGAAATGTAACTTAGCACGAGGAAAGAAGCTGCGAGAGCTAAAAAGTATGCCCCATTGAACTGTGACTTCTTCCTCATCTTGCTTATAGAATAACAGTCCTGAAAAAAAATAGTATTCTCAAGAAAGATTTAAAGAGCTTTAAGAAGATCTTACCCTTTATGGTAGAGCTACAAAGTATGAATTGCTCTGGATCAAACTGTATGTAATACAGGAATTCTTGGAGAGCATCCTGTGACATATATAAAAGGTGGGACAATGTCAGCTCAGGTAAGAGAAAGCATTGACAGTGTGTCAGCCTATGAGCATAGAGACATTTCAAAAACAGTAAGTGAAACAACAGTATGTAACTAAGGCTGCTATAATGAATAGACTGAATTTGGAGGGGAGGGAGACTTTGGAAAAAGAAAGTATCAAAATCAGTTTCAACTGAACAAGCAAAAAGACACTTCCTAAGTATTAGGAGAAAGAAGAAAACGAAGGTATGTTAGGTCTGGTTTTTAATAGAGGAGAGAGATAAATGATGATCTTGGAAGAGAATTCAGGAGAGTTATAGTGCTAACAGATCTTGGTCCTTCTCCTTTTAAAGAAGAGTGGGAGTGTGACCTGGTCAGCAGTCGTAGACACCAAGGATAGGTGTTTCAATAGGATCAAACCCCATATACTGCCAGTTGCTTTCTTGCCATAGGCACATCAACTGAGGCTTCATTTTCGACACACTGGTTCCCAGTCCTGACAAAGAAGTAGCTCTGTCAGTGCAGGAGTGGTAATCTGTCTGACAGCTCTCATGCAGGACAGTTGGCATGTCTGAATTTTGCATCAGCATGACCTGGAGTGAAATACCAAAAATGGGCAAATGTCTGACAGAACGGAATTAATTAAGACTGAGTTTGCAATCTGTTTTCCTTGGGAAAAAAAAAAGTTTTTACCACTGCAAACAGTAAAGTATGGTTGGTTTATTGCGTGTGTTTGTTGTTTTTTTTTTAAATAGGTAACTAATGAACTTGCATATGGTATCCCTGTAAAATTTTTCCATTACAGGGATCACTGTTAATACCAAAGCAGGCCATGCATCTCCCATCAGTCTCGTAGCAATTGAGGAGATGCTTTCTTAGTGTCCCCATGCAATTTCAAAAGCAGGTTTACTGCTTTGTTCTATTTAAAAAGAAAGTTCTCTGGTCCTTACAATAAGATTTGCAGTCAACACTTTGGATGGATAAGCGTGATATAAAGTGAAAAAGTAATGAAGAGTCAGAAAAATAGCGCAGAAGAGGGTTCTCAGCTTCTTTCCTTGTCCCAGTTGTATTTCCACACTTCTATTTTAAACCCAAAGCAATAGCCTTTCCATATTTTGTGCTGATATTATATTTTATCTGATGTTTAAAGTATACTGTTTGTACTGCAAAAAAAAAAAAGAAAAAACGGAATAAGAATTATCTGAGTGTTCATTTAAAAAAGACATAGTGAAAAACTATCCCAGTGGTAAGAGGGGACTACTGTAGGAGGCCAATATGATTGCACCAGGTGCTTTTCAGAGGAAATGTTGACATGGTCAGATGCTCTTGGTACGTCAGTTTTCTGCTCGTGCTATGAACTAGGAAAGAGTAAGTCAGCTCCAACCTGGAAATCGAGCTATTCTGTTATCTGGTGTGAAATGCGTGTGTCAAACTAATACTACCGCTGGCTTGTGTTTGGTCTGCCTGGGGTGCAGGGGAGAGAACTAGAGCAGGGGGCCAGGGAGAGGTGCCCTAAACATGAACGTCATGTAACAGTGAAAGTAGAAATGCAAAACTAAGAGTGCTCTGGAGTAGCAAAAGCTGGCAGGGAGGAAGTCAGGCTAAGACTAAAGAGAATTTAAAAAAATTAACCCACTAACCAACCAAAAAAACCCCAATCCTAAAGAGATTCTATTAATATACTTAAAGAAGGAAAACAATGGCAAATATACCATAAAAAGAACTATTGAAAAAAAGATCAAAACAGACAATTCTGTTTTCATGTAAATCATCACAACATTTATTGGTTATATATTTTAATGTAAATGGAGTTAATGAGGAGATAGAAGTGCAGGTCAATATATGAAATAGTAAAGAATGGTGACGTTTAAGTCAGCAGGGACAGGACCAAGAAGCTCACACTAAGGCACTTAAGAATGAACCAATCTCTAAACTCTCAGGGATTATTTTTGAGAATTCATATGAATTTCCAAACGAAATATGGTATCTATTTGTTCAAAGGGACTCAGGTAAATTTGCAGCTGGTCAGCTTAACTCTGATTCCCAGGAATGTTCTATACCAGATTATTACCCAGTCAGTTGTTATGTAGCTTCAGGATAGTAATGCAGTAATGTTAAACTCAGGCAAGGTGAATTGATGAACACCAGATCACATGAAGTTAATTTATTCTCCCACTCAAGCCCCCTTTCTTTACCCCTGTGGTTCCTGGTCTTGTATTTTTGTCTCTTTAAAAAAAAAAAAAAAAACACAACCAAAAAAACAAACAAAAAGACAGTGATAAATGGTCAATTTTAGCAAAGGGGTAAACTTCCTAAAAGAGTCCCATAAGAATATGTTCTGGGAATTATGTTGTTCAATGCATTTATAACTGAGCTAAAAATGAGGTTGAGAAGTAAAGCAAAAATATTTAAAACTGAAAAAAAAAAAGGTCAGGATAGTCCAATGTAAAGCCTCTTAGGAAGAGCTTCAGAACTATTTTTCAATGCTGAATGACTAGGTGATAAAATGGCAGGTGAAATCCAGTGTTGATAAATGCAAAATAATGATCCCAGGAAAAATAATTCCTAATGCATATACCACAGTAAGTTCTACATTAGGTATTGCCATTCAGGAGGGAGATCTTTAATGTCACCGAGAGTAGTTCACTACAAATATCGTCTGTGTGCTCAGCCACATTGAAAAGGCAAATAGACTCATAAAAATTATTAGGGGTAAAGAAAGGAGAACAAAATAGAATACATCTTTATGCTATCTATAAATCTAGGCTTTGCTTGCACATTGAATACAATGTACAGTTCTGGTCACTCCTTGAAAAAAAGGACATAATGGAAGCAAATACAGAGAAGGACAGCAAAGATGATGAGAGGTAGGGAATGACTTCCATGGACAGATCTAATTAGGCCCACCTTATGACTTGACGAGGGAATACAACTGGGATATATGGAATGCAGAAGGCACATATGGAATTTCTCTTCACTGATTTTTTCACAGGAGTCAGTGGTATTCAGTTACAGCTTTCTCTTTCCTTCAGTTGGAATTGAGCATGGATATAATCTCTTATGAATGTACATGCCGTGGTCCACAGAAATTTCACTGATTTAAGCATCATTATATTTGGGTAGGATTATAATTTTCAAGAAATATCTGTTATGGTAGTTAGTGAATGTTTTTATTAAAAATCAACTCTGCACTATGTGAATTTAGATATTTTAGTAGTGCTTTTAGTGGTCCTCAGCTATGACTCGCAAGTCTTTACATGAATCTCAATGTTGTGGTCAATGTTATGGTTTTGTGGCATGACCACGTTGTCCCTTGAAAGAGGACTGAGTCCAAGAAGAAGAGATATTAGCTCATTTGTGAGTTCTACTCTGGCAAACGTCTCTTTATCCTTACCAGTAAGTTCTGTTGGGTTTTTTGGTCTTTTTTTTTTTTTGGTTTTTGTTTGTTTGTTTTTCTAATGTGAGATATTATTGGGGGGGGGCAATAAAACTGAAATTGCATTATTTTTAGTATCGGGGACCATAGTGATTAGAACAGGAAAGGCTGATGTGCTACAGGAATAGAAGAAAACGCTTCTCATGGGTTAGATAATTAGCTGAATTAGCAAGGGGATTTAATAATCTAAATACATTTTATGAGGGATAAGGATAATTGTTCTTGCTTCATCTTCTGGGATAATAGGGACTGACTGCAGCTCTGTGGTTACTGTTTAGTCTGCAATAACAATGCTGTTAATAAAGTATTTTTACTCATGATGTGAGCAGCATGGCCTTGCCTTGCAAAACCTTCTGCCTTCCCCACTGGTTCCCCAATTTTGCTCACTGGATATAGCAGTCATGTAAGAACTGCAGATAGCACAGATCTGTGCATGACCCTGTTTCGGTGTCTATTATACCACACTGGAAAGGTGTCAGACTCCACCATTAATGCAAAAAAGGCACTGAATACTTCGAGTTTCTCTGCCTCATTGCAGTTACTCAACCTCCTTTCCTCTTTAACAAAGTTTGTGCTAAACTTCTGTAAACTTAATTTTGGACAGAATAGCTCCATGTTCCATTCTTTGAATAAGGATAGGAAATTGTGTGGTTTGTCTCAGGTTAAAAAAGCAAAATATGACAGTAGTATTTACATTTCAGTGTTTGGGCTAGAGGTTTGGCAGAATCATTTTGTTGGAGACATACCTTTTTAAACAATAAATAACTGCATGCACACACTGGAAGATTAATAATTGCCTGTGTAACGCTCTGAAGAGGGGTGGGATCTCACAGGAAAAAAAAAAAACAACAATACAGATTTGACCATGTGATTAAAGTTTCAATTCGGGCTAAAATGGTGAACATGAGGGTGAACCAGAACTTTGTACTTCGAGAACTCATCTTTACCTCGCTATTCCAGAGGATTTGATTAGGCTTAATTTGTTTGATTTTAGCATAATATTAATTTACATTAAATGTCAGGAAACAGGTGAAGTGGGTACAACAAAGCTCTCCTACAGCTGATTCATCACCTTTCACCTTTTGCAACTATAGATGTATAAACTGGGATCATATCTCTTTATTCTTTCCTGTTTAATTTTGTTTCTGTGGCATTTACATTAATTACTCTTAATCAGGTAGTATGTGTGCAAAATGCTTTGGTTCACACATTTTTCCATTTAGCAGAGCAACAAGCAAAGTCCCCAATGCAAAGCCAGGTGAAAGAAGAAAAGGAAATAAGTTTCTTGACAAAACCCCACTGATTCCAATGGAGTTTGAGCTCAGAGCCTCCAATGGCAAAGTCGGGCAGCAGGTCCCCTGGGACTGAGCCATCTCTAAGGCAGGCAGCTGCAATATAGAGTTGTTGGAATTAGTCACATAGAAGTTGTCCTTGTGCCTCAAATGTGTCACAGGAACCTACTGACACTGGAGACCGGGATGACGGATCTTAGAACAGGCATAATCCCAGTTCACAAAAGTCTGTCTCCAGTCATGAAAAATTTGTCAGAAAAAATTAGGCTTTGTCCCAGACACTGATTTTAATCAGCTTAATCAGCGGTATGTGATTATGTGACACTTCATTTATTTTAAACCCAAATTAACCTCTGTTACGGAGCCTCTGCTTAGTTTCTGTAAATTAACAACAGGATATGACTTTTTGCAGCTGAGGTTACATTTAAAAAGTACACATGTGCAAAAAATAATAGCCAAGTAAATGGGAAGCTTATTATGCTTCTCTTGCAGTTATGTTCCTTATTACTTGTTTTAAAGAATAAATAGTGCTTCATATTTTCCGCTACCTTTGGTTGAAAAAATTGCCACATTGTGTATTGCTGTATAGTTTTTGTTTTGTTTCCCTCTCCTTCCCCTACTGCTTCTTCCTCCCAAGCCCCACACAAAAAAAGTAAGGACTGGAAACACAGCAACGGGACACCCTTGTCCCCTTTCTGCAGTGCCTGGGAGGCACTGCGGGTGAAGTCAAAGCCAGGATCTTGCAGAGTTGGGAATATTTCTTCAGTACTGTTACTTCCCAGTGCTGGTGGGCTGTTTGCTCCAAGCATCCCCGTCACTTCTTTCATCTTCTCCCTCAACTTGCCTCNTATCCCCGTCACTTATTTATCTCACCTTGACTCCAAACGTGGCCTTCTTTCATCTTCTCCCTCAACTTGCCTCCTTACCATTTTCCCTTGCATGTTCCCTCTTCCCATCACTTTTCAGCTAGCTAATTCCCTTCTAATTTAACTGCCATTTGCAGCCCTCTGACCTATGCTTTCCATCCCTTGAATGATGCCTTTTGTTTAGTTAAGTTGATGGGTATCTTGTCCCTCTAGAGCAAGTGCGGCAAGATGAGTTCAAGGGCTGATGGTCATCTGGTGAAAAGAAGTGCTGCAGTCCACAGTGACTTCCTAAACCTTGCTCTGACCTCCATGGGTGTGGGGTTTGGGCGTGGCTTAGGTGAGACATTGTATGGGAATGCAATTGTATTGCATTCTTCTACCACCTACCTCTTGGAAACACAGTGGGGTGGTTTGTTGCTATAATAGTTATTCCTAGTGCTGTCTTCAGTTTTGAAATGGCTGTTTCAGTTGTGACCAATTCTTGTCACCCTACTGCATACAGAGCTGTTTCTGCCTCCCCCAGAATTCAGTTCAGTACCTAGGCTGCTCTGAGAATTGATTCATCTGTGATTTGTTCCATGGATGTCAAAAGAAAGAGGCCTATATAGAAATGGACAAGTAGGAGTCTTGTACTGTTGGCGTTTGGTGGAAACCGAGGTAGATATTGGCAATACATGTTAAGAGTCTTTGCTTTGACCTTGTGAAGTAAGTAGGGGAAAATGCATTTGAATGTTAGAAAGCAGACTAGGAGAGAATGGAATAGAAATAGATTTATGGAAGTGTCACTGAGTGAAGATGGAAGATAAAGTGATGTTACAGTTGCTGTTCTCAAGATGAAACCTATTAGGCAGTGTGAGTACTGTGCTGGCCATCACAGCAAAGCGATGCTGTCGAAACAGGGTTGGTAGCAGCACCAGATTGTAATTTGAAAACCAGAAGCATTGGAAAAGCCAATTTACCCATCCTTGTGTGCACTTCAGAGCTGGTTAAGCATGCAGGTGGGTAAATTAATTCTTATGTTGCTATTAAGAGTTAATGAATCCAACTGTTTCTATTTAATCAGTTATAATGGGGCTTTCTTAATATGCCTGTATTGCAACTGTTTGCCAGCTTTGCCTTGTGGATCTGTGGCTCCACGGTGAAACACAAACTAGTTTACAGCACAGCAGTCACTCCTGAACTATCCCTTGAAGTCACATTGTGAGAGTGCAAAACTCCATCAGCTGTAATTCCAAAGAATGATTGTAGTGATATTATGACAGTATCATTACCAATGAATAGCAGCCTTGAATGCAAAAAGCCCCAAAACTTTGGTTTCATTTCATTAGAAAATCTTTCAGGAGTGAACTAGTTGCTGGTTTAAACCATCTGTTTTCTATGGTCTACCCGTAAATAGAAGAAATCTTGAATCTGCTGCTGATCACTGGAATTTACCAGCATCTGAATTTTAGGTAAATACCTGAGGGGCAGCTCTTCAGCTTGTGTGAAAGCTCGGAGTATGAAAGGCAGCTTCCCTTAGCTGCAGGTCTCTCAAGACTCTCTTCAGGCTCTAGCTGTGAAAAGTAAAAAAAAAAACCAAACCAAACTGTGGAGAAGGGAAATATGGGCTGGCTAATATCGCTTCCCACCTTTGAGGGAGATTTATAGGCACCATCAGTAATGTTGAGGTAACAAATGCATTTAGATTTCTCTGTGTATTATACTCCCTTTGCACGGAAGTACACAACTGTGCAGGGATGGTAGAGTGCCAAGAATCTGTATGTTGAGCTTTGTCACTGGTCATGTATGATATTTGAACTTTGCTCTTTCCTTGAGCCACAGGACTCTCCTACTTGCCACCTGGAGAACCTGGCCACTGAGATTATGTAGAGGGTCTTGGCCAGGCTCTGGAACACAGCAGAGAGGCCCTCAGAAACAGTGGAGCACATAGGGCTGCAGTGGTTCTGTGAGACCTTTTCACGGGAGGCAGATTTTATGCAGGAGAAGACTCAAAGGAAAGCTAGCAATGGGGGGGATGTTTGTCCGTTTGGCTGCAGGAGAAAGAAGAAAAGGAAGGAATGGAGTCAATGCAGCTTTGCAATTGCCCTTTCCACTGATATTTCTTTAATGATTCGAGCCTCATCTCTCTGCTGTACTGACAGAATGGGACTAAACACAAGGTGACTGGAGAAGGGAGGAGGAAAGCATACTGAGCTGATTCTAACCAGGCCAGCTTCAGTGTCTGGGACAGCAAGCAGCTATAAGTACATGTACATAAGCATTAACCATTTAATTTATAATATTGATTGCATTTTTTTTCTGCTGGGTTTTATTACTGAAGTAAGAAATGACATTTAAGTCATTTAATAACATGTCAGTGATAGCATATATTGTAATACCTGAGTCTTGATGTCATGTAGGTGACTGAAAGCTGGCAGTCATTAAGCTCCCGGAGAAAGTGAGGTTGGTACAGCCACACTTCTGTGCGTTGTTGTTTTTAGCACCCACTTGTAATAAAGGACTAATTGTTTCTAAATGTTTTAATTATACAGATACAGAATACATTTTCTGGTATGCTCCATATATGATAAAAATGATGCTTCAGAACAGTAATGAAAAATTAAAGACAAAAGCACATCCAGAGTCCAGCTGTGCTTGCTTATTGAGTGACAGCTGGTGAGGAGGCCATGCGAGGCCAGCAGGGTGTCTCAGTTTGTACCTTTCTGTAAACACTGGGATAGTGCAGGGTAAGCGGGAACTTGCTATGAACCTCCATTCAGTGACATCTGCCCAGAGTACTGCAGGGAAATAGAATGCTAGTAATTCATTTTGAGTAGAAACTGAGGAATTAAGGTTACAGTCAGCTCCCTGACAACAGCTGCTGAGTGTGACGGGGAACCGTTTTACGAGATGATGCTAGGAGGTTTTCATAGTGATGTTGGCATGACTCAGAACCAGCGGATGCTGAGATTTGTAGGATCTGTTACATGTTATTTATTAAAGGAGAATGGCAATCAAAACAATTCAAGCATTCCTGAAGGAATGTGGAACTCCACTCAGACAGCTGAAGTAAGGTAAAATCCACGGGAGCTCAACACTCCTCACTGGGAGGCCAAATCTGAAAGAAAACTGTATGAAGTGTAAGATTAAATCATTAGATTCAGACAGTGGCTTATGACATAATAAAAACACTTATGTGCTTTAGTACAGCAGAAGCAATAAGTGTGGGAGAGACCCTATGTCTTCCACAATGCAGTGCTGCATAAGACAGTGAATTCTATGGTTTAGCAGATGAGAAGTTCACAGAGACAGTCAAGGTCTGTGAACTTTGCAATGGACTGCTGAAAGGGCCAAGTGGATTTCCCTGCAAGAACAAGAGGAAATACAGCGTGCTTGGCTAGTTAGTGACTGAATTTTCAGTGATACTTTTGTTGTTTGTTTGCTTCTTGTCACTGTCAACTTTGTCAGCTGCTGTAAAAACATTTTTAACTGGACAGCTGAACACCAGTGAGGTAGTGTCTGTGTTTCTGATATTATAAACTGTTAGTATTTATAACCTCTGGCTGTTTTGACATCCTTTATATCATAAAATAGGCATGGGAGGGGCATCATTCTGTATTAGAATAATGCCAGTAAAGCATTTTCAGTACTTAAAAAGTATTCTTTTAATGACTTTGCTCAATTGAGACTGAGATCTCATTAATTCAAGAGAATTAAACAGTTGTTTCCAAGCCTGAATTCAGGTCTGTTTGGCAGTGAGTAAAAATGAATATGACTGTCTTGATCCTAGTTCTCATTTGTAGCTATTAAAGGACGAATTTTTATTGGCTATAAACTCGAAAGGAAATATGCAGAGTATATCCAGAACAGAAAGAAGCATTGTAGGGATACTTGGGCATTACTTCCTTATCTCCTTCTTTATACTGAGTGAAATCATGTGGAATGCTGAGAGACTGTTAAGGTTGAATTAGAGTCAAAGGAGAAGTAAGTATGCTTGGAAAGTTAACATGATTACTATGTTCTTTAATGATGGATAAAGCAGTCAAGAATGAAAAATCCCTCTCTATACTCTTTCCCTCTAGGAAAGAAAATGGAAAAAAAGTGCTATGTTTATATGGAGAGGTTATAAGTAGAAACTGGAAATGAATTATGAAAGAAGGATTTTTTTTTTCTGTAGATTTTAAATTTTTTTCTATTGAGTCTGTAAAAATTCTATGAATACAAACTTTTTTAGACTATTCAAAATATTTTGACAATTTTTAATTGCTGCACAGTTTACAAACACTTTAAATCTGTCTTTGATTTTTTTTTTTTTTTTAAATCGTCAGTGTGAAGGCTGCTACCTTTTTCTGGAAGGTAAGAAAGAGGAGAACAATTTCCATCAAAGGCACAGCCTATTTGCCATAAGGCAGACAGAGAAAATATCTGCAAGCTAGCTCACTTTTTAATAATCATTCAGAAAGACAGGACTGAGATTTTAAGTCCAAGGATAAACATTTGGAGAAACTTCAGTGGAGTAAAACTATAAATGCTTGATTGGGGATAGTGTGTGAACAATTCAGTAGCAGAATTTTCCATTGCATTCTCTGACTGGAGACTATGCTTTAATTTTTTTTTTTTTTTGATATGCCTAAAACTTGTATCTTCTATGTTTGTAGGTGGTCTGGATCTTTAGTCTCCTGTAAAAGAAAGTCAAGCCATTTACCTCCTGACAGAGAGATTCCTAAAACCTTATTAACTAGGTTATCTAAACTGTCTCTTCCAGTGCAGATTGTTCCCATACAAGGGAGGATGAAGTTCTAAGTCTTCTATCCAATGCACGCTGTGTTTGAATAGATCAGATGTGGTTCAGGGAATCATGAGCTGTAACTTGATTTTGCTTCTGTCATATGACAAGCAACCTGACAAGTCTGTTAATTTGGTTTTGTTTCTTCCTCACCAGAAAAGTAGGATTAATGCTCCTGCTGCTATCTGCATCCTAGGGAAATAGCTCAGTTTGTACCTTGGTATTTAGGGCAGGTTTGGATTATATGATCAGCCCACAAAATAGTCATGTATTTTGTATGGCCCATCCCTGAGGTGGTCTTGATGTATTTGGGCTAGTTATATGCAAACAGGCTTTCCTTTGAGGACTATTTTATTACATATATTCCCTTCACAGTACACTAGTATAATTTATGGTAATTGCCTCATTCCTTGCCAACCTTGCTAGCTGTTTTTCAGCAGACAAGTATTAGAAAATGACTCTGAAGCCACAGCCTAGCTGTGTTTTACAAGCTAGTGGCTGAATCTACTAACTGTTCAAAAAAACGTCAGGTCAAAGTCAAAGGGAGAGCCTTCTGGATTAAATTATGGGGGAACTCTGCAGTCTGCCAAGAAGAATGTATGACGAATACAGTGTGATTCTGATGTCTTTTAGATGCTGTGATGTTATCCTGTCTGACATTATTCTATTAGGTACATGATGTGAAATGGCATAACGTTGCATGCAATAAAACCATGTTGAATTAAAAGCTAGAACAGTAATGACAAAGCCAAACAGACTAACAATAGCTTCCTTATAAGCCAACAAATAAAAACCCCAGTTTTCTAAAATAAGTCTGGATCTTTCCATTCAGCTGAAGTTAATATAATTTTAAGCAGGCTTAGCTTTTTACCATTATACATACCTTCACACCCACACAGTATATTTCTGGTTCTGCCTATGAATTCTTAATGTCTAAGGTTTAATAAGAAATTCATTTACTGAGTCAATTAGTGCTGCAGCTACTACTTCTTTTAGCCCCACTGTAACTGTTATAAAGGGGAAAAAAAAGGTGTCATAACCTTCACAGCTGTCTCCTATATCAGTCTGCTATACCTGATGTAAAAGCATGAATAAAACAGAAGTGCAGGTTCAGCTGGTTTGCCAGCAGCTCTCCAGTGCCTTAGCAAAACATGCTTGAGTTTGATATTACTTCTTTAAAAAACCAAAATTCTTTTGCCATCCAGCCCTTCTATGGGCCATTGTAGCAATCGTGCAGGCATGTGCAGACCCTGCCTCAGTCCGTCATTACTAACGAAGCAGTTCTGTGAGTTGGACTTGTAAAAAATTATTGCTGGCATTAGGGGAAGCAGAAGCTTGGCCTGGGGTTTAGGAGGTGAATGTCTCAAGGATTTTTCCATATGTAATCTGAAAAGTTCTAGCTATTTGCATCCTTCAGGATGAACGGCTAATCTTTTACTCTTAATGGCACAGGCAGAGCACATTTTTTTACTCTGTGTGTGTGCTTTACTGAGCTGTTTCTCAGGGTATCATTTGCAGGTGTCATGTAATTAAAGTTTAGTTTAGCCTAAGTTTTTTTTTTAAATAGTACTTTTCCAATTCAGACTATCTCAGGGTACTTAGATGGTGGAGTGATTATATAGGTGATTAACTCAGTCATTACATGCTCAGCAGTAGTTCACGCACAGCTCTGTACATTACAACCTGAATTTTACAGAAGAATCTAATGTTAGTCTAGACACCAGGGTCATCCGCTCCTCTTTTAGAAGCAGCCTTGTGGGACCTTTAAACTTCTATTTAGAGGCTGGCAAAGGGTTTAGCTTTATGATCGCTATTAACAGAGAACAGCAGCTGGACTTTCCTATGCGTTACAAGCTGCAGCGTTAGCAGCTGGTTATAAAAACATGTCATCATCCCCTTTAAAGCCCATGACCTCCTTCCCCAAAAAGGATGGACGTCAATCAATGAAGCAGGGCTGAGACAATTGTGTTTTAGTTTCTAATTGTGTTGGAAATGTGCGGTTGGCTGCCTTGGATAGCATATAGTTCCAGATGTCCTAAAAGTCCTTTGCTGTTTTTTGACAGGGGAGTATTCATTTGTGATGCTGTGATTTCTAGGCTCAACATTTTGGCCAATAAATTACGCTTGTCAGTCACACGTGGTAGATAATGAAGCATTCCCATAAGAAACCTACTATAAGAGGAACTCTCAAAGAAAGACAGTCTTGAATTATCGTGAACAAATCTAAGGAGCTTGTTTGCGTGTCTGGCTTTCTGTTTTAAAAATGGCACAACCATGAAAGTTGCTTTCAGACTTAAGTACAGAGTAAGGCAATGTGCCAGATCATACTTGCTTTTAGAGTTGGATGCTGACATCCTGATTGACAGAACGTGCAACTTTGCCTCTTACTGTAAGGACAGGACTGCACTGTGGCCACATCAGCTTATGGAGCTTTACTTGGTATAAGGTAGATCATAATGAAGCCTGTACACCCAGGTGACCCTGGGCAAACCTCACTGAGGGCAGTGACTTCTAGTCCAGCACCGTCAGTAAGAGATTAGTCCCAGTCAAAATTAACAAGACACTGCCACGTCAGAAATGTCCTTGCTCGTCTTCTTCATGGCAGAGAATGGAGCACTAGGAGAGGGACAAAATAAGTATTATCTCAAAAGTAGGATGTACCTGAAAGGAATGAAGATTCCCTTTTGTTGGTAAGGAGCGGGTAAAGAAATTAATTGTTAAAGATGTTTCAGGAGCAATCAACTCCAGATCAGGAAAAAAAAAAGTCAAAACCAAAAAAGTGGATGTCTGCCTAGGAAAGAGTAAGATCCAGTTTCTTCTTTTGTAATTTAAGACCTGCTCATTTACTGTTATAAATTATAAGGACAGAAGACTAATGAGACATGAACACAAACTTGGATTTCATAAACTGAAAATTTGAAAGCAAGGTTTAATAACAGAGTAAATACTGATCAAAAAAGTTTTAGGAATGACTGAGAAAGATATAAATAATAGTAAAAAATGCATTGGATTAAAACCTATTAAAAGGAATATCATATCCAGAAATTTAGTGGAGTTCTCTAAGAGAATAGGACAAAGCATAGAATGGTTTGAAAAATCTAAATGGGAATTTACCTAGAGCTCTGAAAGCTTCTGTTACAGTTTTAGACTTACCAAGTTTCTGACCTAGAAAGTGAAACATGTGAATAGTCAAATTGCTACAGTAGGAACAGTGAGAACTGGAAGCAACTAAAGATGAAGAGAAAGAACAAACTGAGCATCATCTCAGCAGTGGACAATTTCCTTCATTTTTTGGGGAGGGGATGTGAAAGTCATTGTAGCTGTGCTATGTTAAAAGGGAATTTACAGCTGTTGTAAACACCCACTGGGCCCAGCTAAGATGATTTTTCTACTGCATGCTTATAAGCGGTTTGAAGACTTGATAGTATTTCTGGCTGTGGGAAGCCAGAGGCAGACTGCTTTGCAGCAGCAGGAGCCACAAGGCAAAATATATGTGCTGTTATTTGTGGCTTGTCAAAAAAAATTTCTGATTTCCCTACAGTTCATTTACAATTTTGTTGCATTCATTCATACTTTGTGCTTTGTAGCACCTCATCTGCTTTGTGGCTCCTCTCAGATGTAGGTAGGGATTTATTCTTTTTTTCTTTCTTGTGTAAATGCTGAAAGACTGGGCCAGTTCTTCAAAACACAGCACATTGAAATAGTCATCTTGGCTAAGGGCAGGCCCTTCAAAGCAGAGTCTAAGTTGGGCTTGTCAGTTGGAAGGTGATTGCTTTGATAGTCTCTGTGATCTGGCTATGAGTGGTAAACCCATTGGAAGTGCCTGACGAAAACCAGTCGGTTTGGAACAGCTGGCGTGTGAGAAATGCTTTCATAAGATGGGATTTTTCTGACAGCAACATTAGGCAGTGAGATTCCTTTAAATGCATGAGTCTGGTACTTGTCTAAGAAATACTAGTGTGGCAGCTTTTGGTAAACCTGTCTTTGTCCCACCAGGTGTGCAAACATGTGCATTGCATGGAATGTTATTTAAACATCAATGAAAGGGGAAAAACCAACACACATCCCTCTGGCTTGCAGTTCATATTCTCACACCTGAAAGCAGATTTGTTTTAAAGTACTGTCTGAAGTCAGGTTACAGCTGTCAATACCCAGCTACCACCAGATAATTTAACTTTCTGGAATTTTTCGGTATTATTTCAGGCACTGTCTTACGTTAAAATATTGTCAGGGATTTCTCTTGCATCATGATTTTTAAAGTGATGTTATCCCAATGCTTGTTTTTAATAACCATTTGGCAGCTGACAGCACATATCTGTTTTCTTAGATATTATCTTCTATTCTGTATGCACCATGGTTTGTTTATTTTGTTCCTATTTATAGTAGGGTCTCCCACAAGGCTGTGGGCACTGGTAATGATTTTTTAAGAGCAGAAATATCCTTGCAGCAATTTCATAAATGGAAAGTGACACAGAGAATAAACAGATGCAATGAGAGAACTAATGCATAGTATAAATTGGCTCTTCATACCCTCATCACTCAGAGGAATCTGTCAGTCCATGAAGCTAAGCTGAACTATGATGGGTCTGTCTCAAGGAATATAAGCTTATATCTTCCGAATATGATGATTTCCACTGTCAAAAGAAAATGGCACTAGATCTACATTTCTTCGGAAATCTAAGGAACTTTAATATGGAAAACATGGAAATTGCTGTAATTTACATGCAACCATCATTCTTTTGAGTGCTTTCAATAAAGGACCCTATAATCTATGATACTTTAAAGAAAATAGAGGAGGAATTCAGATGTTGGCTGTGATGGGATGAAACCAGTCATAAAGACTTTGGTTGTTTGTGTTTTTTTTAATATTGTAGCTATTGTATATGAAATCTAGTTATAATCATTGCAGAGAAGTATTACACTGAAATGTTGCTGTGATTCCATGATAATAATAGTTCAGTGCTTAGGCTGTGCTAAAATACTGATAGTGCTTAAATTTAAGACCAAATGCTCACCTGGCACCAAATGGCAGAAGTCAGACATCTTCAGTTATGCTGGCAGTGTGCTGGAAGGATCAGCAAAGAAAATGCCTCCTTTGTTTAGGCTCAACTTCCAAAGCTTTTGTCACGTACCTCTCCCTAAAGACTGTGGATCTCTGAAGAACCTTGAGGTGAGTTCTTTGGGCAACAAGCAGGCAAAGAGATTTGAGGACCCTTCAACCCTTCCTAACTTTCTCCTGTGGCTGGTTTATAGGCATCCTGAAGCCAGAAGTGTTGGGGCATGTTTTTATACCCAGAATGTGTTTTTTTTATACTGTCTTCTCTGAACACAACCATCTCCTATGTAGTTCTTAAATTCTTAATCTGCAAGGCCTGTAGGAGTAGGCAATGTGTTTGCAATGTAAACGAAGAGAAGGACTGACCAGACATCTGTTTTACTTTTAATATTTAATAATTGCTTACATTTCTAAATATGTTAGTTCTAAAGTATTCAATCTGTACCTAAATCTCAAACCAGGCATTCACAAACCTAATTTTAGTGTAAAGCAAAACATTCAGATTAGGAACAGATGCCTCACATTAGGCACCTAATTTTGAATATGCTGCTTTTCTTCCCGTAGCAGGGCAACTCAGCTGTGTGCGAGTCATTGTACTCTTTAGGTTTCCAGCCATTACCTCTGGCCAGACCCTTCTTTCTTTTTTTTTCCCCAGCCAAACAAATTGCACGGCACAATGCAGGATCACAGCAGGCTTCTCCTTTCCTCTTTGAATAAGAATACCTACAAACAGCCACCTAGCAGTGGTAAATGGTTGAGGACCTGAAGTTTAGGGTTTGATTCAGCATTCTGATATCTGACTTAACAATGAAGCGGTTTGCTGCTCTTGCTCTTCTGTCACATCTTTATTGCTTGACTTCCTTCTCATTTTTACTTTCAAATCAATGTCACTTCAGCATCTACATTAAGTTCACCAGTGAAACTGATAAAAAGAAAACAAAACAGTGGGCTAAAGAAATGTTGGCTGTACTCTGTATAGACACCGAAGGGTTTTTCATGTCTCTAACACAGTCATCAGTTTGAACCACAGGAAAATTGCAATTGGATCTAGAACAACTCTGAAATGTTGGTGCCAAAGGGCCACTTCAAAACGATTTTGTGCTTGTGCTTAGCTGTGTTAACCTAACTACCATCCTACATTAAAATCAGATGCTAATGGCAACTAACTGGTAATAATGGGCCAATCTAGGTCTTAGGTTAGGTCTTTGCTGTCATAAAGCTTTAGGCTTACAACTCTTTTATGTTAAAGATAGCTCAAGGACACAGGATGGAATCTTTCATCTGGAATAAATGGAAGTTTGTCCAAATGAATTCACAAGTGTGATATTTAACAGCTTCCTCAGTTCTTTAGCATTTTCCTGTTCTGTCAGTATTCAAATAGAGAGACAAAATCATTTTAGCTGCAGTTTGCATCTCTATTTAGCTGTATGCATTAGACAGTTGGTTTTTTTTAAGTTATCGCTAAACCTGTGAATTTGCCTAAGCTGTTATATAAGCATGAAAACTTGGACTGATCCTTGCAAACAGTTTCAGTACTTTAGGTAGCCTTCTGAGCTTTAGCTTGAGATATAGATATATGTATTGGTCAAACTACCAAATGTAGTTAATAAAACAATTGACTCCGGGAAGTTCCTGCCACAGAGGAGCACCTAACTAGAGGCAAACAATCAACAACCTCTGACCCCCACTCCCAAATAGATTTATGTTGTTTCTGACTTTTATCCTGTGCATTCCAATAATAAATCTTTCTTTCACATGCAAAATACAATTTTAACTTCAAAAGAGACAGCTTTCCCCGGCGACGTATCAGTGATCAATCCAGAAGGCACTTAACTATATTGCATGCATCCAGATTTTACTAGACAGAATAATTACAGCCTGAAATCTGCAGCTTTCCTAGAACTGGGAATGTAATTAAAACCTGTTAATTAAAAGAGAAAGTTAATATAATTGCTAATTTAAAACTTATTAGTATGTTCTCTTGTGTTGGTTGTGTGCTCAATATATGCTCTTCATAGTGACAGTCAAAAGAGAGAACCAAATGTTCTGCTGATAAAAGCTGGTGAAGCTCCACTGAAGTCAAAAGAAGTGTGCCCGCTTGCGAGATTTCTTAATTTCTTTGGTCTTTTCTTACAAAAGGAAATTTCTTCCCTCTTTATATGTATAGCCAGAATGATCAAATAACCCTAAAGATTGTGGGCAACAGATTCGATTCAACACAGGAGGGAATGAGGGGCCATTTCTTAAAAAGAAATATTTGCTCTGATCCATAAAGCAAGGAGGATTTCAAATTGTCTTTGGTTTCCTGGCCTCTCCTAAGCTTGTTAGAAAATCCTGGTGTGTTTGTACGGTGATACAGCTCTGATGTTGCCAATGCTGCAGAGTCTAGTGATGAATGGACCCTGTCATTTTACCTAACAGTTTTTGGAGGAATATTTAGCTGAGACTTGTAGGAATAACTTTAAAAGGATTATCCGGGGTTCAAGGTGACATTCTGCTTTGATTGTGTCTTTTCCCTACTTCTTGTTAGTTTAACTGGTTGGGAGTTTTAGGGGCAAGGTATAAAACTAATTCAGCCTGCTGTCTGCCTCTCGTTCATTTGAGGAAGCAGTGGCTTTCTTGAGCTTTCTCTTTCCCTTTTGCCTGGATTCACCACCTTGCGTGAAATTTAAGCATTTGGTTCCATGTGACGCCATCACAGTAGAGTCCAGGAATTTTGCCCTGTTGCATATTTTCACATCATCTAGAAAGTGACAACATCCATGCATGTTTATGGCATTCACAAACAAATCGCACATTCTGGAAAACCATGGCTAGATGTGGTCATTTCAAAGTAGCTCTTTCATATTTTCCTCGGTTTCTTTCTCTTCCACCTTCCTTCTTTTGAGGCTGTTTCTGCCAAGCGCAGCAGCAAGAATTAAGTTTTTTCAACCACGTGCAGGGAGCTTGAGGAGTAGTATTGGCTTATTAGAGCCTGCTTGTTCTGCAGCAGAGGCTTAAAATTTGGCTGTGGGCTCTAGCCAGACTGGCACAGAGTTAATGTACTCTTTTAAAGTCTGCTGAGGGTCTTAACGTAAACACAATTTTGTCAGTAATAAAACATGTTCTCCCTGGATCCAGGGCTTGCTGTATGTATTGATTTATTTTTTTTTTTCCCCACTTTGAAAGTCCTCTAATCAAATCATAAATCAGATTTCACTTTTGTGCTTATTTCTTTCTACCATCCTCTTGGTGCCACACATGCAGTCTCCTTCCACATAATATCATTAACTTGAATAGTGCAGTTCAATTTATAAAGGTACTTTCTAGCAACCCAGAGATGCCTATTATCACATACAAACACAAAATAAATTAAAAAAGCCTTCTCCTGTACAATCAGGACTTATGTATCAGCTATATTATTAGTTTTGTTGTGGATATTTGACCAATGAAGATCTCTGGCAAACTGAAGAACTTCTTTCCTTAGCTGGGCTATGTTAGAGAACCCAGGAAGCCTGGGAATGCAATAGATTGAAAGTTTTGAGGGCTTAAAGAAACCTTGTTTCTTTATCCAAAATGCTCAGACATTTTTCTGTTCTCTTCTTAATATGCACTGCAGATATTTCTGGGTAATCCAAAAGGTTTCTTCAGTGTCTTGGAACACCTCAGCGCTCTTTTGTTAATCTGGACTGACTTGACAAAATACAAAGTATTAACATGTATTTTGCTCTTTTGGGGTTCATTCATGTCAGAGAACTGCAACTATCGAAGAGTTGTGTAGCTAGATAAAAGGGTACATTGGACAAATCGTCTTCTCTTGCAAATACCTCTAGGGTGGCAGTATGGTAGACCTACCATCCTAATTTTTCAAAGTAAATTTAAAGTGCTTTCTTGGAGTTCCTGCACACTGAGTGAGCACCTGGTACCCTAGAGGAAGGCATGCACTCCTTTATGCTGTTTTTATTTGGGAAGTAATGCATTGTCCTGTTGTTAATGATGGACCTGAGACTTAACTCTGCTGCTCTTGGAGCCTTTCAAACCTTTCATATTTCCTCAATGCTGCTTATATTCAGAGTGATTGATAGCCAAAAACTGATTAATTCTTATGAAACACTTGTTTACAGTGAAAGTTCCCTAGCACACTTTTTCTGAAGGACTTAATAAATGATTAAAAGACTCTTTAAGAAGTGATTAGTCAGATGTTATAGGTTTTCCAATGCATCAATACCATGATTCACAGCAGGAGTTTTGCTAAATGTCCTGCATTGCTCCTGGAGGAATCAGTCTCTCTCTCCTGTCGGCTGTAGGACCATGCTAAGAGCAGCCTTCTAGCTCAGGTGGTGAAGGCAGGTGCTGTGAAAGCCTTGTAGTTGACCCAGGACTCAGGCTTCCTCTGTCCTGCTCTCCACTCCTGGCCCTTCAGAAGGAACTGTTCTGAAGCAAAACATTTCCATGATCCGAACTGAAAAATGATGGGATTCTTCTCTTATGTTGTAATATAACATAAAAGCTGAATTTCTGGTGCAGTGTTTTCGTGTTATTGAAGCTAGACTGCTTAACAGAGCCAAACAAAATAATTTGGAAATTGTATATAGCAGTTTGTTTGTGGTTTTTCCATTCAATTTTGAAACCCAAGCACACTTTGAAATGTTAGAGTTTTCTGGGGAACTGAAGGTCTGAATTTTGATGAGTTCTAACAGAGAGACCAGAGAGCATCTGTGGCTCAGTGTATTCTGTGAGCGCTGCATGATTATTCCTACAGACAACTCTGCACAACAGTTGTAACATTTATAGCTCTGGTCAGTGCTCAGGCACTGTCTTGGGTTCCCAGGTAAATGCAGCTAGTCTGTTTTCAGCTGCACTAATCACATACAGCACTTCATCACTATTTTTAATAAAGGGAATGGAAGTTTGACAAACTGAAAAATGATTCATTTACAGTTTCCCTCAGGAAGCTTCCCAGTATCGTTAGCAAAGGAGATAGACAGGAAAAGACTTTACTTGTTTTTGATGGGATTACAGCTTCTCCTGAGCATCTGGGGTTAAACTCGCAAAAAGAAACACCACAAGGAATTTAAATCATTAATTCTCCTATTTTATTATTTCCAGAGAAAAATCCTCTTGTAGTATTCTGTACTCTGTACTCTACTCTGTGTGTGAAAAATCAGCAAACTGGCAGTAAGCAATCCAAAAATGCAGTAAGATCTAGCTGATCTCTTATGCTGTAGTGTGCCTTTTGTCCCCTGTGGTGGGCAGGCTGTGTGGTGTGTGTGCCTCACTGACACAGGTAGTGTGGGACACAGAGATGGAGAGGTGCGGTAGTAATTTGTCCAAATGGAAAACAGGCATCTTGGAAGCTGATGTGTCATTTAACCCTATCCTGACATGAAGGATTGCATCCTGTAGCGTTTCTCATGCATAGTCCAGTGTTGAATTGCTGATGTAATCTATTGTTTTTCTTAGGACCACTTCTGTTTAGCTTTGAAAACTGTGTAATTAGTCACCAAGGAGGGTGCTGACCTGCTACACTCGAACCTTTCTTCTTTGCTGAGTTAGAAGACATTAGTTAAAGAATTAATAATTTGGTACAGAAGGTCGGGTTCCCCACATGGCTTCTCAAGGGCCCTGCTCATGTTTACAGTGCTAAATGTTAACAGATCCAAAGATATGAGGCGTTTACCTTACTATGTATTTCTTTGTACTGGGAGAAGGGAAGGTCAGTTGAGTCAGACCTGTTCAATGCACAGCAAAAAGGCCTGTGGTGGAAGGATTATGAGCAGGACAGGAAAACTTCAGCTGCATTTTTAACTGTAAGAATAAGGTGGCTGTATCTGTGGCCCACATGTCTGCAATGACAGTTTATTTTTGGTGTTTTGCCCAGGGTTTTGATGCCGTATACTGAAGGGTTAAAAATGGGCAGCAGAAAACAACTCTGAAAAGTTGTCTGAAGTCTGAAGAAATAATAACAAATGAAATTCTATAGTAACTTAATTCTTGTGCAAATAAGTTAATCAAACCCAGACTACAAACAACACAGTGAGTTTAAGAAAATGAGATATAACCACTATCAAATGTTATAGGTCATAAAGAGAACAACCTTCCATCTTTACATCAGCTTGACCCCGTTCCTGGAGGTTTTGAAAAATAGCCAGGTTCTCAATCTCACATTGTCTTATTCCCTGTATATTTCTGTATATGAAAAGTAAGTTTTCTTAATAATTTTATGAACTTCTGAAAACATATCTGTAATGCACCCCAGCCCAAAATGAGGAACAAAACTCTTATGCTGGGTAAAAATCTGGCCTTTGTGCAGAAATCATAGCTCCTTTCTTGGGCAAGCATCAAGGGAAAAGGTGGTTCAGCCAGGATTTGCTTTGGGTTTTCCTGAGACATCAGTCCCCTGGCAACCTTAGGGCCTCTTGAGGACCAAGTGCAAATACTCCAACAATGCTAGACCTGGTTTCCTCAAACAGGCGTTGCTTTACTCTAAAGGCAACCCTGTTGGCCAGCCACTAGTGGCTTCTGATGTTGCCCTCTTTCTGCCCTTTGCTTTCTGATAGTGTGGACAGCCAAGTTTGCTCCTTTTCTGCCCTCCAAGATGGAGGAAATGAGTGTGGGAAAATGGGCCACGCTTTTTCCTACAGTTCAACCACAAAAAGGCAGCAGCGTAAATTAATTGTCAAGGATGTAGAGGCCACTGCTACTGAGCTGTTGCAGCCAGTCCCTCATATTATTCCTGTCCCAAAAGTGACACGCTCGTTTTGGGAGGGGAAGATGTCCAGAGTATTACAATCATAAAAAAAGGTAGGGAAAAATAACAATGTGTTTCCATTCTGTGCCTAAAATTTAAGCAGTAATGAGAACCTGGTAGCAGTGACCCACAAGACTGAATAAACCAGCCCATTAAAAAGCTCTATGCTGTTGTGAATTGAAAACATGCTCAGCTACTTGTTCTCTCTGGATCCTGACTAGCTTGCTTATAATACCAGAATCATAACCCTGTTTCATTTGATTCTGCAGAGGGTGGAAAAAGAGAGACAACGGGAGGAGGCAGGGAGCTGTTTGTTATTTATGGCCATATGTCATTGTACTAGCTAGGCAGAAACCAGAACAGGGACTGTAGAAGGAAACTCGCTGAAAAGATTTTAAATGGATTTAATTAATTCCTCCCTCCCTCTCTTTTATCTCCGTCTGGAAAGAGCTGGCCTGTGTGGCTTTTGTATGGTTCTCTGCAGGATCAGGTGCCAAACTGTAGTAATTAAAATGGGGACTGAGGAGGAGGTGGTAAGACAAAAAGCCATTTTTCTTGGCATGCACCTCTGGTACAGTGTCACAAAAACAATTTGCTCACAATTTTTTCCAATTATTCAAAGCCTCAAAATCCCCTTAAAACCAGCTCCTCACAGGTGAGAAAAAAAACCCCAAACAGACAACGAAATTTCACGCATTAGTTACCTTCTTCAAACTTGCATATCACTTCAGAGCCTATTCTCATTGTAGCCAGTTTTAAGATGACCTGGCTTCAAGAATACGTACTTTTACAGTTTCTGAACAGGGATTGTTGTAACTATGAGTTGTTCATATCGGTAACTGGCACACCCCTGCCACACCAGGGGTGTTCTAGAGATACATAGAAAACTGTTACTGAAAAGGTGAGCTCAAGAAGAAATATTTCAGGCAGATACTAATCAATATAAAATAAGTGAGGAGAATTTGTACCACTGTATGTCAAGTAATTTGGAAGACACCACGATTTGTTTCTGGAAGAGAAATTCAGGCTGAGCTGATATGGGATAAATCAAACAAGTGCAGAAGCACTTCTCTGTACTCCACAATTTCTTTTTAAATGACTGTAATTTGTTGTATTGTTGATAGGATTTATGAAGACTCTGAACAATGGTTACCATAGTTGATCTTGAAGGGAGAAGGAAGAAAAGCCTAGATATATAAAACATTAATGGTATACAAATATATCCTTTTCCGCTCAGTCCCAGCATAGCTGGTTTTGCTATGTTTTATCTCTGGGAACCACTCCAAACTGTTAGTGTCAGTCTGACTTAAATCCCTTTGCTACACAATACAGCTAAAGAAAGTCAGATCAAGCCATTCTATTAAGAATTTCTTATCCTATTAAGTAACAGCCAGCTGAATGTGTGAAAGGGTAGAAACAGCAGTTCAATGTCCCAGCCCACTAATTTACAGTCAGCCATGCAGGAATTGTAATATAATAGCATTATACGTAGGCAGGGTATTTGTCCTCCACGCATAGGGTGGTTGCTGTTTACACAGTCTATGCAAGAATCCAAATTTATTTAAGGGAGCCAAGGATATTTTAGTTACAGAGTGAGGGTAAGACCAGACGTAGCATCATTTAGGTGAAAACATCAGCACAAGTAACTTAAACATCCCCAAATATTTTTTCCACACTGTATGCCCTTTCCTAAAAGATAGAGTTTACAAGAAGGGTTCTTCAGATGCTAAATAGATTGTAATACTTAAATTCACATTCATATGAAATTTGTCACAGCTAAGACACCATAATGAGCTATTTGGAAAGCACAATCAAATCATGTTTACAGTGCTTTTATTAGCACTTTGCTGTGAGTTACAAGATGCTTACAGCTTTTCTCTCCTCCAAGTGGTGTCCTTTTTTCTATTTAATAACACTGATTTGTGTCTCCAACCAGCAGAGCTTAGTGTACTGTCAGAGCTACTGTGACAGCATCATTTTGCTTTATCTTGTTGCGAAAGTGTCCTTTGCAAGCAATACTGGGAATGTTCACAAAGACGGATGGGACACAAAGGGAGCAGAGGTGGAGGGTAGAACCTGCTGAATGCTGAATCCATTGCTGGTGCTGATTCACTATAGGACTATGGGTATGCTTCAATGCTTGTGAAAGACAAGTGCTATTTTTCAATGCATTAAGTATGTAAGTGGCTTTGCAGGCTTAAAGAAGTTATTTAGGCATGTAGCAGGAGAGCCAGAATGTCACCTTGCCTTCCTCTTGGAGATGAAGGTGTATCTGTAAAAGCTGCTGTCGGAAGGATGTTGAGGTCTTCACTGAGATGGGACAGGTGATGTTTATTCTAGTTAGACTCTACAGAAACCGCAAATATGTCTGGAGGCTACTGTAAATGACCCTTCTTGATGTCTGACAAAAAATTAGACAGGGCGATGAGAGTTCCAAGGAGATTTAGATGGGAGTAAGGTTGTGATAGAAGTGTGAAAATGTCCTTGGAGGCAAAAAACCACATATATGATTCATAGCTTTTGTCAACTGAACTCACTGCGTGAGCCAGCAGCTCCCCACCACCTCGTTGTAACAGGCATCTCAAGATTTTGACCTGTTCTGGTCACAAGGTCAAAGGACAAGGAACAGTAGCAAAGGATCTGAAAAAAGGGTGTTTCCAGAAGAACAGATTTTCAATGAAGTTGTACCTATTTTTTTTTTTTTCCTATTTATAGAACTCCATGACTTCTTTGAACAGGAGGGTTTAGTTTTGTAACCAGGAATTGATAAGTACTTTTTCATCTGATGTCTTGCTACATCTGATTGACTTAAAGATGCAGACTCACTTGAACTGCTGCCTAAAATGAATCACATGTAACACAACAAAGTCACAGGAACAGTGGTCAGTATGTCGGTCACATGCAGGTATGAATCTGCTGGAAAACCAGATAACCTTTTCACAATGTAGGTTATTGCTGGGGCAGACCTAAGGCTGCTGCCAGGGTTCATCTATTTTTCACTGCCCAAGCAGAGAGTAGGAGTGCTGGAGTAGCAAAGAGCTTGAGTTAAAGAGCCTAGATATGTACCTATGTAAGAAGAGTTCTTCAAATCAAGGTCTAAAAGAGAAAGTAAAAATAAAAACAAAGTAAAAACCCTAAAGGCCATTAAGCATAATAGGAGAGCAGTTCATTGAGGAACAGTTCATCCAGCAAACGCATGCACTGTGTGCATTTGGTGGTAAATGAAAGAGAAATTGCTTCCCCTCGTGCTACACCCCTCCACCTTACTTTCTGAAGCACAGCACCTGCTAAGAATGCAATAGGTTTAGGAAGAAATAGTTTTGATCCACAGCACATAAAAAACTTGGCACATTCCCCATCATGTGTGGTAGAGATGGATGGAATTCCATGGATGATACACTCTTGCTCTGTCCCCTAAATCTACTAAGCTGAGCATTCATTTTGAGATAAGCCAGCAATTTGTACGGAAGCCTAAACACATGGGAACACACTGTCCTGCTGAGTGACAGGCAGCCGATGAAATCCTCAGAATATGTCTTTGCAGAGAATGGTTACTTGGTGCAATCTGACAACTTCATCAAATAGCAATTTGCAATATCACTAGAGGAGATGTTGTCCTTTGCCTTCTCTACATTGGCAAAAAAAATGCTTTACTTGCTCTCTGCATAGTGACATTTTGCCTGCTGTAAATGGGAAATTTCCAATATCTGTAATTCTCTGTCTTAAAAGCACTCTCCCTGCTTTATGTTGTCGACTCTACCTAGAGGTGTGACATGCTCGAAACAGCTGACTAACAAATGGTGGTCAAAAGACTTGAGAGTGTGAAATAGCTTTAAAGTGACTCAGATGAGGCTCGGAGCCTGTTAGTTTCAGTCTTGAGTTGTCATTAGTTGATGTGTTCTACACAATTACTTGTGTCTTTCACCTGCAGTTACAGAACTCATAAACTTAAGAAAAAGGGTTTTTTTCTATTTATTGAGAGTTTTTTTCATAGAGGCTTCTGAATATACAGTATCAGTTTATTTCAAATTTTCGACTTTTCAAAGAAACTTTCTGCTACCCATGCTTTTCTGGATTTTCTTCTAACCTTAGCTGAAAAGAAAGACACTTCTTTCTTGAAGACTACAGATACCAACATGTATTTGACTGTAAGGCAAATGAAACAGTTTCTGCTCTGAGCTGTCTGCTCTGCTGGATGTTACTGCTGCTGCAGAAAGCACGGCTGAATGGGACACGTGTCTGCTCTTGACATGCTGCAGTTTACAGTCCGACACATGAACATAAATGGCTGCACGTTTGGAGTTTTCTTAATACACCAGGACCTAATGTGCACTGGACCTGTTCTATTCAGCAGAGAGGGACAACTGTAAAGAGAACGACTGCTGCTGCCATTTAGTCAAATGTGCTGGCAGGCATTAAACAAGGTATCTATCTTGCCCAGAAGCTCAATTCTCCATTGTCCAGCTAGCAGATAATCAAAAATGCTACAAGACTTCTTATAGCGCCACATCATGTTGTGTAGTGATCACTATACAAGGAATGTTATTATCTGTATCTACAGCTTGTGGTCAGGTTGCTTTGTGGTAGACACTGCAAGCAAGTTTTAAAGAGATGAGACACAGGGACCTCACACAGTTTGTAAAATCCAGCCATAATTCAAAGTTACAACATAGTTGATTCCCACTCATCCAGGTCCACAGGTTTTTATTCTTCTTTCTTCTTGTTCACAGGGGTGCAAAACTGTACATGTCAGAAAAAATTTGAACCTGATTTTTGGGGAGACTTTCAGAGATAGATGTAAGCATGTCACCATCCTGTACTGGTACCTTTCCAGATCTTTTTTTTTCCGTATTTTGTTTTGCAGTAGTTCTTTTAGGGTGGCAATGACTTAACTACCTGGCTTTCCAGGCTAAATATAAATTAAAAGCATAATCTTTTCAGGTATGTATACACATCTATAATATTGTATTTGGCCAGAAAGAAACAGAGTCTAAAGATGGCAATGCAGACAGATACATTTCATGCAGCGTGATACCAATCTTGGTTTTTATTTGTGAGTGTGAGGTGCAAAGTTATTCACTCTGAAATCAGTCCCTCATCACCAGTGAAGACTGGACTGGGCTTCACTGACAAAGGCTGAAAAATGTTTGCATTTCACAGAATGCAAATATTTAAATAATGAATAGCAAGATAAAAGAAGCCTTGGTGACATGCTCAGGAAGTTAGGATTTACACAGCTTGGGGCTATGGGAGCATATGCATGCTTTTTCCCTGCCATTCACTTCCAGCACCTAACCTGGGAACTGGCATTGGGTATTTGTTCTTGGTATACTTCTTAGCTAGTCAATAAAAAAAAAAAAAAAGGCTCTTCCAGAAGGTGACCAGTTTAACTGTTTGCTTTTAAATGGGTCCTCTGTTGGACCCATTTCTCTCCACTGACTACCTAGGCAGGCTTACAAAACTAGTCTCCTAGGCATGGCCCATCAACACTACGGGCATGTCAATACCGTGTAAATGTGAGGTTTCATCTTCACCTCCCAGTGACATGCCACAAATCACGCCTGATGCTGGGCTGATACCCAGTCAGTTTGACCTCTAGAACAGTTCAGGCTCCTGCTTACTTTTAACAGATAGTCTAGACATAATCTATTTTGTACCTGAGCTGGCAGACAAAAATGGCAAACTTCAGGCTTCAGTGTCTTTTGTAGCGTTGGGATTTTGGAATGCACTGTTGACAGTTGAATTGAAATGGCACTAGCCTGTCTTGCATGCAATATTATCTGGTTTCCTGGCAGTGTTTTCATCAGAATTGACCTGTGACCCAAGGGAAAGCCCCAAAATGTCTCAGGGTATACCAGGTGTAGAAGTACTTTATTTCTCACCTTGATATCCTGCAGCCATATCCCCTTGGTGCTGAGGAATACAGCATTTAGGTTGAAGTTTATCCTGGAAGTCAACAGCTAGCTACAGAAACTGATTGTAAATGATATTTCCTTTTTGTGCAAAGAAATGGTTACTGTTTTCAAAATGTCAAGGAACAGAAATTTGCTGAAAACAAGGTTTATGTCAAATAAATTCAAGTTATGTTCCTTTGTATACAAAGGGGATTTGCTCTGAAGTCACTGTACCCAATTATTCTACAGAGTTGCGCCCAAATGCATGACTAGGTTAAAATATTGTTGATGAAACCTGCTAATAGATGGTATGTTTGGATGGGTTAGGAGAGCAATGAATTGTGGGTGAAAAGGCTTCTGCAGACTGGAGAGTCTCTCTTTCATCAAACAGCATAGAAATCATCAGGCTCAGGGTTTTTGCTCCTACTCATCATCAGCTGGAGAACTGGTATCAGCCCAGTCTCTGAAAAATCTGCAAATACCATTAAACATAGCCTGTTGGAGAGAGAGGTTAATAAGAAAGGAAAGTAGTTGAGCTGTGCTGATCTATATTTCGAAGTGAAGAGTTGATTAGACCAGAAAAAGTAAAGCAGAAGAGTGGGGAGTTCCTGCAGCCTTCTCCAAAGACATTAAAAATATTACTATTACTAGATTCAGATGTGATATTAGGAAGAAATTCTTTACTGTGAGTGTGGTGAGACACTGGAACAGGTTGCCCAGAGAAGTGGATGCCCCTCTCCCTGGAATTGTTTAAGGCCAGGTTGGATGGGGCTCTGAGCAACCTGGTCGAGTGGGAGGTGTCCCTGCCCAGGGCAGGGGGGATGGAACTAGATGATCTTTAAGGTCCCTTCCAACCCAAACCATTCTATGATTCTACTAATGGCTTCTGCTGTTATAAACAGCACTTTGTTTGATTAATAATAAAAATAACAAAGTTATGGGGAGATCACCAACCTTTCCCCTGTTTGGTGGTGGTGGGGAAAAGTCTCTCGAAGAGACAGCAGGTATTTTTGAAAGCAAAATATACCCACATGGATAAAGCTTAGCCTTCTTTCCAGAAATAACAGAAGCACTTCGGCTAATATTAAAAGCAACAACAATAGCAAGCTAAAGCAGCAAATCAGGTCAAGACAGATGCCAGACACAGAAAATATCATCCCAGACAATAAATTTCTAGCTAAGGCCAAATGCAGAGAACCAAAAAGGGGCTCTGGTACTAGAAAGCATCAGGTAATCTTACTAACTGGCAGCATGACTCTAATCGGTCATCAGAGGACCAGTAATGTCATAGCAATAATATTATGCCTGATTCAGGAGCAAGTCTTTCAAGAGACTGTCTGTAGCCTGCCACAGCAGGTACTGCTAGGTGAGAATTTGTTCCTGCACCGGTAGAGTCAGATTCATTACCCAAGACCTCCTGCCTTAAGAGGGCAGGGATGCAAAAAGAAAAGGGACAGGTCTTTTCTAAGTAGTGAGGACTATTTCACCACAAAGGAAGCAGGACTATTTTCTTTTACTATAAAGGGAGTTGAAACTTGTATTGTCCTCCTAATAACAACGGCGTCTGTAGTGCTCAGAAAAGGCATACTTTGTTTTATAATTTTGACAGCCTCCTTTTCTCTCTCCTACACCTCTATTTCTGCTCTCATCAGATGCCTCCTAATTGCAGATCCACAAACCAGTGAGTTTCATGGGTCAAGAGATCTTTAGCCTCTTTGGGATTACATAGTATTAATAATCCACTTTGTTGTCTCAGTCCAGTGAAGTAGTGACCTTGTGAAGGAAAGAAATGTTTCTACAAAAAAAACCCCAACCCATTAGCTTCTTTAGTACATCTGTGATATTTTTTTTGCATTTAAATCTATTAAGAATACAGTTTGGGAGTACAAACAAGCATAGCGAGGTGTAATACTTGCTAGTAAATTGCCTGGCTTTTGACCCTTAAAATTCAGATTGCTAAATATAAGGTTAGAGAGAGATTTAAAACAGGATCTCGGTTTAAAGGAACCTGTCAAGATACTTTCCCATCATCTGTAAGATATTTCCCTTCAGGCTGTTCTTTATATAACAAGACCCTAAGGGGCTTGAAATTAAAATCTGTTTTGGCTTTGCTTGTCTTGTTTATTTTTTTAAACTGTTACTTGTCCCTGTTAAATGCAGACAAGTTGTTTACTGTAGGGTAGTGCAGAAAACGTCACTCTTGTTTGTGTGAGGTATGATGAGGGAAATCTGAAGAATATGTTCGAAAGTAAAAAAGAGAGACATAAAGAATGTGAAATCTTGTTTAGGAACATTTGCTGGAAAATAGGAAAAACGACATTTTACACATTATATAAGTTCTGATTTGAGTATGCAAACAAATCAATGAATTCATCAAAATATTTCTTTCTGGTAATGCTGAAATTAATCACACATACACTGCCAGTATGCACTGTGTGTGCCTGTACAGTTTGTCTGCTTGTGCTCACATAAAGCAGTCTAAATAATAGAACCTGAGAAAGCTGGAACAAAATGTCCTCTTCGGTCTTTTAAAATTCTCTGTTAGCTTCACTGAAATTGGCAGGCTCCCTCCCAAACTCCTTCACTGCAGTCAGACCACATTACCTGTTGGGGGAGAGGGGGGAATCAACCTGACTAATTTTGAATGTAGTTTTAAGGATGCTATAAGAAAAGCCTTATTTAACTTAGACATCCTCAACATTGCTTAGAAGGGCACGATATTATTTTCAGAATAACTTTTGGTCTGCGTTTTTGTGCACGCTTAGTTATCATAATTTCAGAAACAAAGATATTAATTTGAAATCTTGCCCAGTGCATATGGACAGTGATAGATGAAATGGTGGAAAAGCTTTAATTTGGTTGGTGGCAAAGAAAGGAAGTTCAGGCTGGATCATGGCAAGCTTTACATCTTTGTCAGGCAAAGGATGCAGAAGTCTTAAGGGCCATTGTATTGACTTATGTGACTGAAAGATAGAAAACAAAAGGAGTATTAGCTTTAAAATCACTTATTAGGAGAATTTGTAAGCATTGCAAGGCAGTATTTTCATCTTACAGTAACTCCTGAAATGAATAGGGACAACTAAATTTTAATACATAAGTGACAGCAACTGCCTTTCACATGTGCAGTGATTTATTCAGTTTCTCAAATCAGTTTATCACTTCACTATTTAAAATATTCAATGCAAATCAGGCGTGGTGGACTCTGCCCAGCGGGCATCAATACTTAGCCTAAACATCAGCAAAAAAGGTCGACACTGATTTGTGTTAGACCTTACAATTTTGATCTTAAGAGAACAGGGGCAGCAAGAACCATCTCCCTCATGAAGAGCAGGGGTGGTGGGAGCTCTGGCTTGCCTGATTTTCTCAAAGGGAAACCCTGGGAAGGAATTCAGTCGTCACCTGCACAGCTCTCAGCAGCTTGTTGCACAACATCACTCTCAAACACTAACTTAATTTTAGTAAGACCCCTGCAAAGCCCACTGAATGTGAAATCTCCTACCAGCTGTAGCAGTCTTTGGATGCGCATTTTTTTTATGTGCAAATGTAAATGGGAATTATGGTAACTGCACTTTTTCAACACCCATGAAAAGGAACCGTGTCCTTCATTAGCTTACATTAGAAGTATCTTGCTAGCTCAAATATTTTATTTCAGCAACAAGGTGGGGGGTTGAGTTAGTTTTGCATTTTTATTGGTGTCTATAATTATTTTTTCCTCTTTTGCCCATTTTTTCACCAATGGCCACAGCATGCTTGTTGCCTGCAGGTCAGGTTCCAAATGAGACAGCTGTTCTGATTTGGACACAGGATGAACGGCCATCTCCCTGGCAACTGGAGCTGCACAAAAGCTGCCTGCATGTCTCTGACTGATACTTTTGTTTCTTCCCTCATTTTAGTAGCCATCACTCATGGGGGAACGGATGCTGCAGGACTAGGTAGGGTATAATGCGCAGATGATACA
The DNA here is from genome assembly GCA_008711295.1 of Anarhynchus alexandrinus. Taxonomy (NCBI): domain Eukaryota; kingdom Metazoa; phylum Chordata; class Aves; order Charadriiformes; family Charadriidae; genus Anarhynchus; species Anarhynchus alexandrinus. Next base: position 3,368,851 of record VUYV01000005.1, read on the forward strand.
CAAGTAACAGAACCTCAGCAGTGGCGTATGTTTTCATTTCCTGTAGAAATGTCTGGGCACTGTCCAGACTATATAAAACAGAATATTTGAAGTCAAGTGTCAGCTTAGCGTATAACCTAGAGGTACCAACAAGCCCTTGTATTCTGAAAAATGCCCTAGAGAGCTGACTCTCTGTTTGCTGACAGTGAAGATGCACACAGAGATTACAGGTATCGGTGAATCTGCTCCACTCTGCCTCTATATTTGGCCCTGGGAATTCCCAGCCTCACCTTGCTGTTGCTCTTTGACTTCAGTGGGAGCTCCCAGCTTCTCCTGTTTTGAGGGGTCTCTCGCTGTACTGTAAAACTGTGTTTTATACGACTCGGGAATGCAGGGAAGGCCCCATCTCCATGGTTTTCATCTCTCCCTCCTTATCGAGAGAAAAGGAGTAGGGGGAAATGGTGTAACTTAGGAAAAGTAACGGAGAGCCCTTTAGCAAGGTGAAGCATTGCATTTAGCAGAGCTGGGCCGTCTCCCTTTATGACTGCATAGACACCCTTATTTCATGGACTGCAACTATCGCTGCTACTTCAGTCACCTTGCTGCCTTACCATGGAGCTTCTCCTGCCTGCGGCACTGAGGAGTACACACCTTAGCTGAGTGGCAGCTCTCCCTTTTGCTTGCGACCCAGCACAAAACCTCCAGGGGGAAATGACAGGAGGTCTACCAATGCACCCCCTGCATGGGGGCTGCTCCCCTTGCCGATGTGCTCCAGTGACCACTTGTCTACGAGTGCAGGGCAGAGGGGTGCCTGTGGATGGGAAGTGCAACTGCTGGATGGGAAGGACAAATGAGGATGCAAGAATTAGATATAAAAAAAAGATGTAAAACTAGAGAGAAAGTATGTAAAAATAAGTTACCATGGCTGTTATCAAAAATCTATCATGGCTATTCCTACAATTAACACCTTTCATCCTGTCAGTTCAATTCTCTCTCCTCACAGAGATTTGCCTCTTACACACCCGTGAAAGCATCTTAGCTACTTTTTTTCATTAGCCTGTATACAGTAGGTGGGTTGCCTGGCTTTGCGCGTAATTGCTGCCAGATGCCTAGTTAACTTAGGAGTGAAACATATACTCAGTGAAAAACAACCTGCCAAGAATACTTACCTAATGACCCAGCCTCTGCTAATTACTTGCTTGTGCAAACAAGACCTTCTGTTTGTCAGATGTAGTGCTGAGTGGTGCAAAACCCCAAAACATGCAAAAAGATGTTTTGGGGGGGACATGGAGTACAGCAAATGGCATGTCTGAGGGCTCTGCCAAGGGCCTTCACCCTTCTTACTTGAGGGTGTGATTACTACCTTCTAGTGCAACTGGGTGCTAATTACAGCATTCCAGTAGCTGGGCAGCAGCTAGGGTCGCTGGGGAAAGTAGGGTCTTGTAGCTTTGCTGCTTGAGAAGGGGATCTTTGCTCAGAATAAAGGTGGTTTTTGTCAGGAAGAGTATAGATTTCCCTAAAGTCATGAGGTCTCTGGCAAGCCAGAAGGCATCGTACCGCTTTATTAGAGAAGGGGAATAGAAAAGCAGTGTGAGGTGGACATGACTAATGACAATGGGAGGCCTCAGACCTGGTTTTGGTTGTTTGGTTTTTTTTTGGGGGGGGGAGGGGTATAGTTTGACTTTTTTCTGTGAAGGTTAACTAGGGAAAAACCTCTTCTCCACCAGAAAGCTTTCCAGATTAAAATATTGCTGCTGTGCCTTCTGGCTCCTTGGTCTCCGAAGGCTGCAGGGCTGACTGGTTGGTTGAACAGCTTTGTGGAAAACAGAGGCAATTCTTCTCTTCCTAGAATTTAGGACTTAAATAGCTTTAAAGTCACTTCCATGTAGGAAAGTAGCACACGTGTGCTGTTCTTCTGTTTTATTTCAACTTAAAGATAAGACTTACTTTTCTGCCTCTCCTGTAATTCCTTACTGTGTTGTAAGCCTTAAATATAAAGGCTGGGAAGAAGAGAGGGATCTAGTATAGCATCTTGGAAACCAACAGTTAATGGTATTACAATGTTTGGGACAAAGTTTGGTGGGAGACTTAGAAAACCTAGCTGGGGATACACAACCACCCTCCGTCTATGGAACCTTTGCAAATCATCAGCACAAGAGTAGCAAAATAAGTTGATGTCCATGGCAGCTGGTCTACCTCTGCCTGCCTGTACAAGCAGGTAACAGGCTAGTTGGTGTATTTAGGCTTTTTAGTGGTGAGGCGAATTAAATTCTGTGGATGCTGCTAGCTTCCCAGCTGTACAGAAGAATGGATCGGCTGGTTGGCACTTACCTATAAAAAAGGCTTTTTATTTCCAAGGGCAAAGGAAACACGAGCTTCCTCAAACTGCCTTGCTAATATGCTCCTTTCTGCTCACTGTGTGCTGAAAATGAAAGACTAATTCTCTCTGCGTGCCTACTTAGTATTTCATCTCTCCTGTAGAAGTTTTAGGGACGTTTTTGTGAGTTGGTGTCAATATTTTTGTGCCAGCAGCTGTTGAGAGTGAGAGCTCCTGGGAGCAGGGCTTGTTAAACTGCAGTTCTGGCTTTTGCAGATAGGCTGCTTGATAGAGTGCTATTTCTTGGTGATTTCTCATTCCTCTGAGGTAGCAAAACAAACAATGGAAATAATTTATGCTTGACTCTGAACCACAGCTTTTCTCGGGCCTTGGCATAGATGCATTAGAAAGCAAGTTGTCCTGGCTGAATTCCCTAGTGAAAAGGAGCTGAGTACTTCATTTTATTTCCCATCAGTGTATATCACAAAACTAGTCTCGCATTAATTGCACAGCAATCGTTGTTGCAGCAAAGCTTCTCTGACCGCAGTGACAGGGGGAGAGGGTGGTGTCAGGAAGCAAGCCTGAAGTGCCTGGAGTTTCATCCAAAGCCTAATTAGGTTTAGAGGACCTTTCCATTTGGATCAGGCTTTGGATCTGACCCAAGAAGAGCAGCCTGAGGCAAGGATGGTCAGAACAGATAGATTCAGAAAGCTGGAGGAAAACAGTCCAGCTCTTGCCTGTGCTACTCTTGACTGTGAGATCATTGTTAGAAATCCCAGCTTGCGTGGACATTAGAGACTTTCTCAAACTCTATGCTGAGTTTAATATGTAATCTCCAGTGAAATCTTTTTCCACTGCTACCTTTAGAAGGAGAAACAAGCAAGAAAAAGTTATTCATGGGAATGCATGAACACTATAATATCCTATGGGAAAACCTCTCTTTGTTTCTGCCTGCCTGCTCCTTTTTTAAGGAACCTTTTCTCTCTCTCCCTACAGATAGGACAAGTGGGGAGAAAAGGACTTTAAAAAAAGATCAGAGTTCTCAAACTTTAATAGTTTTTAAAGCAGAAGTTTCAAAAGTCCCCGAGGGGATTATTTTAATAGGGAAAATTTGTTCTCTGTATATCCAAAATGATTTGTTAAGATCCTAGCAATTCCCTTCTTCCATGCAAGAGGAAATCTCCTCTCAGTCAATCTCCAGAAATCTGATTCAACAGCAGCATTCTCATTTTTGCAATTTCCCATTGATTTACTTCCTGGTGCCTGTCATAAATCACATAATCCTAGTTATGTGCTCCATCTTTCCACTTCCCAGGGCTCTCAGTATTTCCCCTGAGTCTTTTTCTTCCTTTTCAACCTTGGGTACGTGTTTTGATCAGTGAACTCAAAATTCATCTACTTTTTCCTCTGGCTTCCCTGTTTCAGACATTAATATCCCTGTCCTCCATGTTTTTCCTACCCTCAGCAGTCCAGAGGGACATAAAAGGTTTGCTCTACCATGTGCATACTTTCCCCTGCTTGTTTACATTTTCCCGAAATCCCTGTGATTTCTTTTGCTGAGAAGTTAAAATATCCACAAAGAAAGCAGCAATCCCAAAACTTGATCTTTTGAAAATTAGGAAAAAGCAGAATGAAAGCAATCAACGATGCTTTACAGATTCTTTAATAGCCTCTGGTCTTTTTTTTTTTTTTTTTTTTNTTTTTTTGTAAGCTTTCTTTACGGTTACATATCCAGCTATGACAATTTCTCACGAAGTCTTAGGAAGAAAGCTAATCAAGACAAATGAGGATGTAACACAGCATTCGGTCTCATTTCTGAAAAGTAACAACTTTGCAGTCCCTGGACCTGAAACTCTGAATTCTGGATCTTTTTTTCTGATCAGGGCAAATAGCTACTGTGTTTTTAATGAATTCATCAGGTAGGAAGTGTGCTGTGATCCTGAAAGGAAAGCACCTGACTCTGTCTCCATGTTGGTAATATGTAAGAGTGTAAACAAAGACAAAAGGGCTAAAGCCCAAATCATTACGTTTACTATAATCAGGTATCGGCAACAGCTGCAAAATTACCTTAAAATGTTGCTGTGTCTGTATGGTTGTGGAAAATCCTACTTGTTGAAAGAGAAACAAACAAATAAAAAACAGTGGGGGTTTCTGGAAGAAAAAGCAACAAACAACATTAGTCACAGAGAATGATAATCCTTTCTGTTTGCTTGTAAACCATCTTCTGGAATTCTTTACCACAAATACAAGCTTACATAAAAGTAATGATTGTTCATTGAACTTTAGAAGGGTATTTTCCCCCCCTAAAACTAGCTGGAAACAAATGCATTCTGCAGCGCCTGTTAGTGAGGACAGGAAATGCGCTCACCTCCCAAGTTTCTCACAGTTCCTCTGTCACACTTGTACATATATATGGCTGTTGTATCGTACATGACCTTATTCAATATGCTTACTGAATATTTAATTCTGTGGAGATTTTAGCCTCTTGGAAAACTCTTGAATAACTCCCAAGTAATTTTTCCTTTCCTTTGCTCATTTCAGTGCACTGTTGCATGTGATATTCCTCAGCTGTGAGGGCAGGATAAAAGCCTCCAGCTCCTCTTTCAGTCCATGACCTGTTCCACAGAGCGGATAATACAGTTTGTAGGACCATACTGTAAACCAGTTCAGTGAACTGATGCAGGCTGGTTGCTTTCCCCGGAGATCGGGGTTAGTCTGTGTCCATTAAAACCCATTGAGAGAGCGGCAGAGGTGGAGGAGGATTGCGGTAGTGTCAGGCTGCTCAGGGAAGAGTGGAAAACCTTAAACCATGTTTTGCTGTGAGAAAGGCCCTGACTTTCAACCATCTTGGAAGCTCACAGCTTGCTAGCTCTGGTTTCCTTCTGTTTTCTGTCAGAATTGTTTTGCATAGCTCATATTGTTACCTTTAGGCAAATGAAGAGCTTAGGAAGTTTCTCTGAGAGGCATTTACTGTTCTGTTTTAAAAATGCAGCAAAGATGCAATCTTTAAGGAGATGCAAACAGCACCTCAAATTCTGTGGGGATATTTTGACCCAAGGAGCAAACCTATTTTCCCCTCAATTGACTCAGTAATGAAAGGATGGAATCCTGGAAACATTTATTAGCTGCTAAGTGAACCGGAGAGAGACAAGTACTTTGGTGTGGTCTCAAGTCTTTATCAATTAGTAAACGCAGACCTCAGAGAGACACCAAACTATGTGAATCCTGTACCAGCAGCAGTGCAGTTCACGTTGCCTGCCTGGCTTTCTGCAGCTTAAGCAAATTCTCTGCGTGTTAGCTTGGCAAGAGGTAATATTTTAAAAAGCCATTACTGTTAAATCGATGCTATTGAAAGAAGATTGGTCTTCTCAAAAGTGTTAATAACTCATCAAAGCACATTACAAGGTGGCTGGTTTAAGAGGTATTTGAATGTGAAATTAAAGTTTGATTCCACTGGTATAATACAATGTTTGTGTTTGTCAGAGATGAATTGCAAACAACATTTTGCTTGCTTACAGTGTTGCTTACAGCAGTTTCAAGTCAGCATGCTCAGACAGACAAGGTGAACGAGAAAATAAATTTGCAAAGCATACAGCTTGATCGAGTGGTGTGGCTCTGCCTTTCGTCCTTTTTCCTGTTTTGTGAGGTGTCAGTCAGAAAGCATAACAGCTTTCCACACGTTGTACTCGTAACTCTCAATCTTCTCAGGGTGTTGGGCCATCCCAGAAGCTGAATGCTGGCACCAGCACAAATCATTTCAGTGCTGACAGAATCTGTCAGAAAATATATATGAAGAGTGGTAAAAGACAACTTGTCTCCAAATCCAAGCTGAAATCATGAGTAGGACCTTGTCGTTATTTTGTTAAATATTTTCCTTCCGCTTGAATTTGAGGTACCCACTGCCCTTCTGTGACCTTACAAGATACGTGTTTTGGAAGATTTCCAGTAAAAAATGTTCCTGCAGCTGGGGAGTCTGACTTTTACAGTAAGCTTGGTATAAAGAACTATTCATTACTCGACTATTTCATACACACATCTTGCTTTACATGTTTACTTCACGGTATGCCTTTCCATAGGCTCGTTCTGTGGCTGCTGGGGTAGCACGCCTGTAGAGGAGCCTGTAGGACTGCTGGCTCCCCTTGCAGAAAGGGCTGCACTTCACCCGTTGCACAGTCCCTTTTAGCAATTCTGTCAGCCTGAGCAGGTTTCTGGCCACCGCACACCCAGTGGGCATGCTATTCACTTTCGTTTGTTTATTCATCTATCCACCAGGGTAATCCTGAGATGAGGGTGCATCAGAACATACGTTTAGCACTGCTGTATAGAAACTGGATATACTGATGGGACACTGTTATCTCAGAGAAATATCAAAGCAAGACCTTTAATCTTTCATTTAGGATGCAAACCCTGGGTCTAGATGTTCTTTTCTTTTGCCTGGAAGAGAGAGATGCAAACCATTGATGCCAGAGATTAGTGTACACCCTGTCCTATGTTCCTATTTTCTTCCCTGTTGTTTCCCAGCTCTGGTATTCACCACAGAGTAAGTGAATATAGAGTTTACCTCAAACCAGGACAAGAGTTAAATGCACTATCATTCTCAGCCTATTGAACTTCGCCTCTGTAGTTCATTAGCACGCAAATGCCTTTAAGCTGATTGTCTCCTTGGTCACATTGCTCCAGAGCTCACAGGATGGAAGTACCAAAAGTTCAGAAATAATGGGTTGCATTGTTGCTGAAGGGAATCTGTGATTAGTGGAGGTTTGCACATGTACCATATTGAGCAAATAAGAAATGCAAAGGATTTTTCTCTTTATTATTCAAGTATATTCACATTTAAAAATAATATTAATTAGACAAACTTTGCTGGAGAACATGAGGCAGTTTATTCATAGCCTTCATATGTTTTGCAGAGATTTGTTTATGTGTAGGTAATTAAGAAAGAGGTTATGAACTCTAATAATTGCCAGGCTGGTCTCTTTTGAGGAGTTAGTTTGAATTGGAGAAAGGATTCTTGCTATCTTTTCTCTCTCAGATTCTCAGCCATGCCAGGCTGGGGTTGTAATTGGAATGGACTCATAAAGAAGAAACAGAAGAGCATGACTGTGTTTTGGTCAGCAGATGTATCAGTCTATGTTGATTGAAGCATAACTGAAGTGTAACATTTTTTTATTGGGAGAGGTGCTCTACTTGTTCAGTAATGGACTAAAAGGAGATACTGCAGTGTGAGAGTGGAGTGCTTAATGTGAATGGCCGAGCCTTGGATGGCTGGGATGTTGTGCCTCAGCAAGGAAGTGTGTTAGCAGATCCATATGAGAGAATTTCTTATGCCTGCTCTCCCCTGGTAGGGGCGTCACTAGAGGCTCACTCAGCAATAACAGAATATGATAACCAAATGGCGCAAAGAGATAAAAGCTGCTATCTGCTCAATATAAAAAGGTCACTAGGGTCACGAAAAAAACCCACTGCTGGAGCCATTTACATTGTCAGCTCTTTTCATGAAAATACCTGACAGCAAAACTTGGAGGCAACCCAGTCCAACAGCTCTGGGATTTACCTTCACAAGGGAGGTAAGCCTGGCAAAAATCAAGCTATTAAAGTGTCTGGATCTCTTGCCCATGGAAAATAAGATTCTCAGTCTCCTGCAGCAGAAAAGCAGAGGAAACATCTGACCTATCCATCTGAGGCGGTGGGTGGGAAGCAACACCCACCAGTGGCTCAACCAGGGGCCACAGCCTGCCGGGTTCACTGTGGCAACCGTGTGCACACGGGAGTGGTTGAAGGGTCTCTCTTTCACCTTCTGGTTTGCTGACTCAGGCGCTGGCAGCTCACACAGCCAGCTTAATCTGCAACAGGAATGTAACTAGGACCTGCCAGCTTAGCCTGTAAGGGGAGCGCAGCATGGACTCTCCATCTTGCTCAGCTGAATGGTTTATGCTTTGCCTGGTTGCACTGCTGGGGCACTCTGTCATTTTTCAGCTTGCTGAATGCAGATATAAGTAGTGTATACGTTTCAGGCCTGCCACCGCCCAAGGTTATTTATGAATTAACATTTTCCTTTATCATTAGGTAAAAGTAGTTTAAGTGAATACATATTGAATGCATAAATCTGCCAACCTCACTCAAATAGGGAACAACAGTTGGAAAACAGCATGCCAATTCAGGCAAATTTCAGAGAAAATGTTTTTTTCTAGCCTCATGGCCCAGGGTGAACATGATTTGAAAGGCTCATTTCTGATGCAGCGGTACAGTGGCAGAGCATCCTCTTTAAACAAAATAAACCTTTGGACATTAAAGCCTGCTGAGGGTATCAGAGAGTCGGTGGTGCAGGAGAGTTGATACGCTACCTGTGGAGGTTTGGGTTTGCTCAGAGGTAACAGCAGGAAATGAGTTAGCCACCTCATTTTCAGATGTGCTCAGCATCCTCAGTTCATCTGAAGTCAAAGGACGCTGTGGGTTTCCGGCACCTTGTGATGAATCTCTCTTGTCGCAAGAAGGCATTTGTCTGTTTTAGAGGAACAAACAGTTTAATTAGTGTCCTAGCCTGCAAAGCCTCAGGCTTCAAAACTAGAAGAGTCAAGATGCTGAAAATCAAGATGCTGTGGGACATCACAGCCGTGAGATGTCTGGTGAAAAGAGGGATGCTGGGCTGAAGTTCCTAATGAGCCTTTTATGGAACCACAGTTTCCTTGGTTCTGCTGTCAGATCGCGCTCGTAGTCCCACGGCCTGTGCAGTGCATGGCAGCAAGCCCCACCTCCCAAGGGATAAGCCTTCACCCAGCGGTTCAGATTGTGAATATACTTGTTATCAAGGCTCAGCTGCATTTTAAAGCTAAATTGCCATGAGGGTTGTTGGCTGGGAGTCTGCTGCCACCTGGACTCATGGGGTAATGTGCAGAGTGGGGCCGTCTTGCAGCCTCCGGTTCTGTTTGAAGGAATATCGGTATTGCAGCAAACCTGCCGCCCTTGGTAAGGAGGCTCAAGACCTGGCTGGCAACACCCTCTCTGGAAACTGCTCAGGCTATCTCCAGGCTTGGGCTTTCTCCTGCCCCGCATGACTCCTAACCAACTCAGGGTAGTCCCATTCTGGCCAGCTGGCTGACAGCTCCTAGGGCCTCTGTCGTGGCTCCTGACCCATCCTGCTTCCCTTCACCTGCACAGCGGAGGCTGGAGGGGCATATCTGGCTTGGCAGCTATTGCACCTATGAGCCTGAACATTTCTACTTGTCACACTATGGTGGAAAACTTGTCCTTGCCTTTCCAGCCTGCGGGAAGAGATGGCTCTGTGACAGAAGGAAGAGCTTTTCATAATGACTTTGTAACATGCTTGGGAAAGGGCTCCAGCTGGCTCCAGTCTGGAGAGTGATCCTCGTGTGGACAGAAATCTTTTCACAGTTACCTGGTTATAGACACTGGTCTCTTCAGGGAGAGGCTGAAACATTCTGAATGAGAGATTACATTTCTAAAGGCTCTCCGTAGCCTTTAAGAAAATATATCAAATTTTAATTGATAAAAGGCATTCACTCTTTCCTGCCCACTCTACTGTCTCAAGATGCTCTATGCCAACCCAAGCCATATCCAACTGACACACTCATTTCTGCTTCTAGAGGAAGGAATCTGAAGGGCCTGGGGTCCAGCTGGCCATTTACAACAAACACCTGTTTTGATGAGATGGTTCTTTTTCTTCCCAAAGCACTTGCAAATTTAGTAGGCGAGAGAGAGAAAGGCAAAGATAGTGTCGTAATTTATTATCCCCATTCTACAGATAGGGGACAGAAACCCAGGCTGTATTTATGGCATCTGAGAGGCAGACCTACTGCAACCTGCAAATCCAGATTTACTGTCTTTCTAGACAACTGGAAATGAGTCTCCTATGCTGACTAAAGGCTTCTCTCCAGTGAATGCAGTATATGTACCCAAAAGTGCCTGCCAGCCTGATGCAGTGTGCCAGAAGCCCACACCTAATATGGCATTTGCAGAAATTTGGATGTAATCAGACTTCTGCAGCCTGCATGAAAGAGTGGCTATGATGTGCTGGCTGCCTCTGTAGTACCTCCAGGAGGAGAAGGTGGCTGGATCTTGTGGGTACACTGTCCCCAGACTGCACTGTCTGTAGCACAAACCTTGTCACAGAGATTACGTAGTTGTTCAAAATGGATTTAAGATCCTCTGTCCTCAGAATGTAAATTCATTGCTTTAGTTAAAGGCTTTTATTTTGTCTCCATAATCCCAGCTACGTCTCTTTAGCAGCTGCCTTCTACATAGATGTACCTTAACACCTTGACAGACCAGACAGTCGGATGCTATTAAGGCAGGCAGGTAAATTGAATGCGTCTCCTTCACGGCACAGTTACCTCCCCAGCATGTGGCAGTGAGATATGCTGTTACTCTGAGCCATAATGCTGTAAAGACTTTGAGACCATCTGTTTGAAAAGAGCCTGCTTTACCTTGCTGGGCATGTCTGATGGGAGCCATCACAGCAGAGCAAGGCACTTTCAACCCATTTATCTCATCGAAGGCTGCCACTGTTCCCCCTTCTTCTTTTTCTCTTTCATTCTCTCTCACTCTTTCTTTTGTGAAATATCAAGAAACAATATCAACAGATTGCACTACTCAAACAAGCATCTGTAGCACCTCCTTTAGCTTTTGCACCCTGCATGAATGGATGCAGAATGCGACAGGTTTGACAGATGTAACTGTCTTGGAATGAAAGCAGAACTTGCACTCTGGGGCAAGCACAGGGAGGGGAAAAAGAGAAGAGTGAGAGAAAGGGACATCATTTGTATCACGCTGGCAATTTACACCCAGTGCTTTCTGCTTTCCCTGTTCTTAGCACGTGGCAAAGAGGAGGGTTTCATCAGGCAATGAGTTGGGGAAAGCGAGGGAGCGGTCGGAAGGATGTGCGACCTCTCTTCCACCCCAGAGCATTTGAGGAAATGGAGCTGTGGTCACCTCCCTGAATACAGCGCTTGTTCTGTGGCATTGGCCAGGAGGTCACTGGTCTTGTGGCCAGTGCTTTATATAACTGGTGGAGGTATTGCGCAGAGCCCCGAACTGATTTGACTTGAAAAGACACCCCCGCGGGCAGAGTTGCTGCTCTGCACTTGTCCTCAGCCTGTGGGGAGTTGCAGAGCTCTGCAGCCTGTCCCTGCTCCCTCCCCGCAGCACTGCTGCAGCTCGTACGGGGTGCCACAGAGACAGGCACTATGAAAGCAACGGAGGAGATATTTTGACATGTTCATAGCCCAGAATGGGTTATACTTACCACTCAAATTATCTATAACCCTGCGAAAATATGCCTTCGTGCCGTAAAAATTTAAGTATGATTATGAGTTACGAGGATGATATTAGGGCACTGTTGTTAGAAACACTTTTAAGAACTCCCAGCTGTCCGAAAGCAAATCTGTATGCACAGACTGGATTATGTTTATATCTAAAGGCAAGAACAAACACAATACTGGTATAACCAAGTAACATCAAACTGCACGTTAACAGGAGGACTTACTGTTCTCAAAGGTGTTTTATTTGATCAATTCCGACATTTTGAAAGCAGGCTTTTGTCTCTAAAGTTTACATGTCTCAGTCTTTCTTTCGTTAACTTTAATTCATTTTATTGAAACGGAAAAATCCAAAATACTAAGGTATTGTGGACCCAGTTCAGTCAGGCTCTTTAAAAATATTTTTACCTTTATGCCCTAAGGAAATCGATAGATGTGTCGAACCACGGTCTACAAAGCAGGTTGGAACTAGGAGGACAAAGTGACTGGGAAGAATGAATTAGAGAAATGACAATGCTGGCTCACATCAATTTTCTCCAGAAGTGACACGTTTATCATGGAAGTCAATCCAGAAAGCAGCTGCATACACAGAGAGTGTCATATATCTGAGATGATGCAATCTCTCTTTCCCTAATGTCAGATATATACGTGAGCTGTAAAATGGCCTTCGGAGGCCAGCGAGTTTGGTCTTTTTAGAGCTGACATCAACGCATTATTCATGTGTTAGACACTGTCTAGATGGCTGTGATTGCTGTCAGACTTGGGAATCTTTTCCAGTTTTTTTTATAGTCAAACATGAGCAATAGCAAGAGGGTTCAGCCTCTTCTTTCCCTCTCTTTTCTGTTGCTTCCTCTATTCTTCAGGCTGTGTAACTTTTTAAGATGACATCTTGATGAGTGAAATACAGAACACGGTACATGAGGAATCCCAAAAGGCAGGCAGAGCATGGTACTTGACTTTCATCTCCTGTTCACCTTCAGCAATAATTTTGATGCCTTAAATGGTTTCCATTCTGTAAATTTGATGATGCGTGATATGGAAGGGGGAGATGGTGTGAAGGGGGAGGCAAAAAGGAAGGATGAGTAATACAGCAGCTCAAAAATGCGATAACTACTAGAAAGCCCCCTTGAGGTAGTTGTGATTTTTGAAGGAAATTGTTTACAAGGAACAAAAAGAACTTTCAAACTGGAAAAAAAAATAATTTCCTGCTTTTAGGTTATATATTTTCCAGGACTTGCAGGCAGCTTTATTATTAGTTGCTGCAGCATTTATGTTGGGTATGAGTTCAATGCTGCAGGCTCCAGGCCACTGAGTTGAAAGAAAATTGAGGGGGCCACATGCTTCAAAAGCTCACAGTTGTAGCCTTAGTGGAGATGCAACATGGGAGCGTATCACGGCATGACTGTCCAGTTTTTGTGCCAGAACAATCTTGTATGCGATCTTCACCCAGTCACTAAACCAATCCGCTTTGTTAGTTTCTGTTCTGTAAACTGGGGATATACCTCAGTGATTAAAGATAGAACCTGTTAGATACTTTTAGCTACCATATCTGTATGTCATACAATCTGTTTACATAAGAGATAGCACTATCTTTAATTTGAGCAAAGTGTATAGGAGTAAGCAAGCATATTTGTTGCAGGGTATAGAAGCCTGATGAACAAACTCCTGAAAGAAAGCAGTAACTATGTCAATTGGGAGAAGCGTTTTACAAGTAACTAATAAAAAATAATGGAATTTAAATGTGTAACTCTTCCATTTACGTATGGACTTCTGTTTCTGAAGACCTGGGACACTTTTAAGCTATTTGTCTTGCAAAGACTTTGGAATTTATGAAGTTAGGGTTTTGTTGTTTGGTTTGGTTTTTTTTTTTTTTTATTCCCTCAAGAGTTGGGGGAGCATGAAAAGAACAGTTAATGCTGCTGGTAGGTAAAATGCCTACTATAGATGGATGATGGCTTTCACTTCAAACCTGCAAAAGTAGTTGTTTAGATTGGTGCAAGCAGAGCCGTTATCCCTGCTTCAGTTTTGTTGCTGCCTGACTGTTACACTTCCCTGCCCTTTGCATATCTCATCTCTACCCCAGTAGATAGCTCATTTAAGCCTTCCTTCTTGCTTTGTTTTCAATTTTCTTGTTTGTTTTGCTCTCTGAACAGAAATTTGTTGGTTTCTGCAAGTCAGGTTCTGAAGGATGGCACAACTCGGGTCTGTCCTGTCTGTATATTGCAGAACAGGGACTCACACCTGATTAATGGTTGCAGAAGCAAATCCTGTGCTGCGCTGCTAATGTCCTTCCTGTCAGACATGGAAGAAATGGGTACCATCTCTTCTTTCTGATTATTTGAACTAGATCAATCACAAATACCTGGATGGGTGTGGGGCCTGGTGGGGCTACCAAACACTGTTAATTTAGGACCTGGTTTTGTTCACAGTCAGGTGAGGGAGGAATTGCTTCCTATTTATTGAGCTGTTTACTTTTAGCATTATGGCACCATGTACTACCAGAATCAGTTTGAAACTCTAGGTGGGCAAAGCTTGTGATTTTGTTTGGTTTAGTTTTGAGTAACATGTTTGAGGATATTCAGATTGGATTACGGGTACTGCTTCTCTCAAGGAGTGTTGGGTTTTGGCGTTGGAGAGGGCAGGGTGAGCAGGGGATCCCAATGGATGACACCACTACCAGATTGGCTGCTCTTAACAACAATAAGGAAACAACAATGAGCTGCTCTGTCAACCGTGCAATCAGAAAATTAACATTTTAAGACTTAAACGCATCAGTTTCTCTCTTAATGTTATGATGCAATGTCTTATACAGTGAGAGAGATCAGGGTAGCTGCCTGGTTCTGAGGCCTAAAACCAAAAATGGGATAAAGCTTTCACTGCATGCAGCATATTTTATAAAACCGTTTATGCCACAGGTCACATTTACCATGGTTTCTTTTCCTCATTTAGCTTCTAAAAGGTTGGAAAGAAAGCAATTTTAATAGAGTACCCAGGAAAGCAGATATGTTGCCTGTCATGTAAGCAAATAATCAGAAGCAGTACAAGCTACTTCACGTTATCATGCCAAGAATTTTGAGGAATTCTGGGTTTTCAGAAGGAGGGGTCTCTGTATGTTAAGGATTAGCCTGATGTAACAGACCTGATCAGGAATAGCTTGAACACTGAGAAGCATTGACCTTTTTCTCTCCCCTAATCAAATGAAAAATGTTATCATAAACTGAAGCTCTAAAAAGATTTAAAAAAAAGGTATTTGGAGATTGCAGGTTGAGTGGAAGATTTAAGTGGTCAGTCAGATACTATATTTGATTTCAGGTTTCAATACAGGAGCTGTGATCAATAATTTAAGCTCCATATCAAAATAAAGAACACAATGAGCACCTTTCTGACTGCATCAGGCATTGCTGGATTGAAGCTTTTTCAGAAATCTCCATTTCATTGCTTTGCCTGGTCCAGTGGTGCTTCTAGTCACATAGCGGGGACCCATTTTGCTGAGCAGGGTGCGCAAGGCTCAGGTCTTACAGAGCATATACTGCCAAAATTGAGGAGAAACATTCAGGTACTGCAAGAAGCATTTCATGGTGCAAAAGAATTGTTAAGGCAAATTTTCATCATTTGAATTAAAGAGATTTTACATAAAAGTAAACATGTTTACCCAAAGAAGCTTAAGCAGTCAGAGGATCGGGTTACAAGTAGGAAATCTCAGAGCTAGTTAAGAATTCATTCTGAAAACTCCTTGGAACACTTAATTTAATTGTTTTTTCTTACCTGCCTCTTTCAATACTGCTCTATGGAAGGAAGATAATTTTCTTCAGGGAAATGTTTAAAGTAGTTTAAAATTTATCCAGGGCATGTAAATCCTTTTAGTTCCATTTTTACACTACCAAAGTTTTTTGAGAGCTGCATTCAGACTGGAATGCACTTCAGCTGTATGTTTGTAAAAATAAACAAGCAAATGTCCCTCTTTTTGCACATCATCAATTATTCTTGCTTTCCCCAAATAAGGGATACTGAGGAAACATTATACAGAAGATAGACATGGACAGATGAACCTGAAAGGGACCAGAATTTGCTGAGTTTGCTGGACCTAGGAAACATCATCAAAAATAATATTTACTTTTCATCTTCTTAAATATTTTCCTTTCTGAAATTGCCGATAAATTGGTATGTAACCTCTTTTGTAAAGTGCAAGTCCATCCTCATTTCAAGATTTGTAAAGATTTCAAGTTCTGCTTAGGAAGCAGTCTAAATTGTGTGGTAGACTTTCAGGGCAGCTCAGTCTCAGCAGGACGTAAGAGACTGTCAGTTCAGACAGCTGAGAGCGCAGTGGTGAGCAGACAGACTTTGTTGTTGAGGATCATTAAAAAAAGGAGGAAAACAATCCATGGTACCTTTTTTTGTTACGGAACTGGCATGAAACAGAAAAGGATGCCTCAAATCTTAGCCCAGAAAAAGGCTTGGGAAATGTAAAATGAGTAAACCAAAGTCAGCAGTGACAGAATATCCAGGCTATTTGGGAAGCTTTGCAGTTTACGGTTGCATTCCTATTTCTGAGCTTATACCATGAGCCCCTTCTCCTCTAGGGAACGGCGTTGACATCAGAGATGGGAACGTACCAGTGGTTGCAATGATGCTTTGGCAAGAGGTAGACAGAAAGGTGTTTGATTTAACATTCAGACATGGCCACTAAGGTCTCTCAAAGGATCGTTGGTTTATGCCCTTCTTTAAAGTGATTCTGCTTTGAATCTTGTCTCAGTGAAGCCAGAAATGGGACTTACTAATGAGGAAGCCAGGATTCTTTTAGCAGGTCCCCTGGGGAGTGAAGGGAGTTTCAGACCCTTTCCACCTCAGCTCTTCCAATTTGTATGAATCCCATAACCCAAATAAGCATTTTAACCTTTTTAGCTAGGGTTTAAAGAAGGGGTTTAAACCTGAACAAATTAAATCCCATCTTGCCAAGACAAAAAATGTCAATAGCAAGGGACACTTGTTGTGTTGACATGGTGTGCGTACCCCGGCAGTGCTCTGCCCCAAGCACAGTGGCAGACCTTGTTCTGGTGCAGCTGGAACTGCTGTGCCCTTCTGAAGAGAGAACTTGGTCCAATACCTTTGTACTATTTCATGCAGTTTCCAGGTATTAGATTGGTTTCAAGGCCTCTCGTGCTGTCCTGACTCACTGTGATGCAGGAAGATCATTCAGGTGACTGCAGTGAGCGTGAGGAATGGTAGAATTTCCTCTGAGCAATGTCATTTACCTGTTTACTGCACAGTGTGGTCTTAGCATCTGGAGTTACAGGAGGATGAAAAAACTAGCAAGAAAATAGAGGATTCTCAAAAACCTAGAGAAGACTCCCAGCATGGCTGACACGTTTTCCATTTTCACATTTCCATTTTCAATTAAGAAGCTGAAGTAGCTTGACAAAAATGCAAGTGTGTCGTGGTTTGGGCCGGACATACATGGAAATTACTTTTAAGTGGTTTTGGCGCTAACATGTAGATATATATGTAGGAAAAGTACAAACTCTGTCTTGTCCTTTGCTCAGCACGTCATTATGGGAAAAATCCTTTTTTTCCTCTTCTCTTCTGACCTCATTTGAAATCTTCCTGAACTGCCACCTGTAAAAAACATCAGATAGCAAATGAGGAACCAGGCTGCAGAGTCAGGGAGAGTACCTGAGCATTTAACTGAGTGTTACCTATATTTGGCTTGGGATATCTTATAGCTGACCCATAGTAATGTCCGCTAAATGTCATTAATATATTTTAAAAAATTGAGATATTTTTACTGGTAGAATTATACTAACTTTGGAAATGAGATGTTATTTTGAACCTGAAAGACATTATCTTCCATGTCAAAAGTTTTAAAAAGAAACAGAGAATTCAGAATTCTTTTCAAAACATTATTTCTATTTAGAAATGTACTTTGGCTAAAAGTGTAACAAGTTTGGCATTTTAAAATAAAAATAATTTATTAAAGTTATCAATATTGGGTAGAATATAAATGATTTTTCCAGCTGCCTTACATAGCAGGTTTTCTTACTAAAAAAGAAAAAAAAAAAAAGAAAACCCCTTCTCCATAGAGATTTCTGCTTGTCTAACCCTAAGCCTTGTCAAACACTGTCAGATAAGGATAATTGCAGAGCAGCAGGTCAGACAGGAGAGCTCAACATCCATATTGCACGCTTGTCTCTTTTCCAGATGTGCTGTGTGATACCTTGAGTAGCAACACAATGAGTAAATTTCACCTCAGAATTACAATATAATATAGGGACCAATGTAACTAAACTAAAACTGGAAAAACAAGCAAACACCACTCCCTCGCACCCCCCCGACCCCTCAACAAAACAAAGAGCTTGTTTAATGAGAAAAATGCAATTTTGTGTTGGGATACTTTCAAAATGATGGTGACTGATTTAAGTTTTCATAAGGCAAGTAAATGTTTGAGGTAAAAATTGTTGTAAGGCAGAATTCCCTTCTTGTCACACCCGTGCTACCTGCTTTACCTCTATTTATATACATGTGCCATATTTATATATTTTTCTAGACAGTTCTCATTATTACCGCTGACCAGGGATGGGAGAAGGAAAGTGCAGATGATGAAATAAATTGGAGTGGAGGATGGAAATTCTGCCTTTTCATAGGAAAGCTGTCAGATGGATTAATGACTGGGCTGAGCCAAATAGCTCCATTATCAGATCAGATAGAGACCTCTCCCCTCTCTTGCTAAAATAAATGAGAAAGGGGGGTCTGATATGGATTTCGTGAAAGATGAACCCCTCGAGAGTAAATTAAAGACAGGATAATAGAGTTCCTTACTACGCATGTGTAACTACTACTCTGATAAATTGGGATGAATGTAATCTTATATATGCCACTGACATCCAAGTCTTTCAAAAATCTAGATATATCTTTATCTATTGATACAGATGTGTTTTATTTTCTTGCAGGACTAGGAGGGAACCCACAGTGCATATGAATGAAATGGCAAATCACTGCAGCAGTGAGTATGCCATACCCACACAGGCAGAAAACTCCATTATCTTCCACTCAACCAAAAATAATGCCTTTGTTCAGAAAAAGTGGGGTGAAAAAAAGTGCAATACCCTCTCCTAGCCTAGCAAAAGGAACATAGGAAAGACAGCAAAGCAATGAAGAGAACGAGTTTAGTGCCCTGTACTGGGTCAATGTCCACAGGCCAGGGGAGCAGCGGGAAGCGTGTTTGCCTTGAACCCATATTGGAGAGCAGTGTTTTGGGAGGAAATCTAACCCTCCATGCTGGTGATTGTCACTCAGGCTCCGAAGTGACACAAAGAGTGACCTGAATGTGACCACAGGTGTCCTGAGTAAACGGCTGCTGAATACCATAGTGCGCCATTTAGCTTCTCTTTGAAGCGGCTGCATTGCACAGGCCGCGTTCCTGCGGTTTGCATGTCACCGGGTGAATCAACTCCTCACCGCTCTCATGTTGATTGCACAATATAGAGGGAAGGAGGCTGCTAATCTGTACTTACCTCATAAGGGTGTGTTGGAAAATTAATAAAACAAAGTGAACAGAGAGGTCAGAGAAACTAATTGACAAGATGAACAAGACAAATGATAAAGGGGGCTGGATGAACTGACTTGCTGCGTGTGGAAAGGCTGAAAATGAGATAGGGATGCTCCAAGCAGCGATTGCAAGGTGACTTGACAATGTTCTGCAAATATTTGAGGGCATAAACAGCACTGGGGAAGAGAAATTAGTACAACAAGATTTATCATAGAGAGCAGGAAGATGATCTGCCAGAAAAACTTTTTGAAAGACATAATAGACAGTGAAATAAGCCTTCCAGTGGCGAGAGGAGATGTAACAATGGGTGAGATTTGAAATGAAATTGGAAATCAGCAACAGAGAGCAGTCCTGCCTTGGGTGAAAGAGTGAATGTGTGACATACTGTAGGCATCTTCTAGGTTTTGATTCTCCTATACACCATTACTTCACACATGGGTTCATACCTCAGGGATGTGGTGCTCTAGGGAAATGATAATAAATATGAAAAGCAAGTTGGACATAAAGCAGCATGAAGCATACGTTGACAGCATGAGAATTGAGTGTATAATCGTGCTTAGCCTTGCTCAGAAGCCCACAATAAAAACTTGCAGTTGTCTCTGTAGGGGCTTTGTCCCTTATTTGCAGGCAGAGGAGCACTGTGTCTCATGCTGAGGTTTGCCCCACGGCACTGGGCCCACTGCTGTCCTCCATACGAGCTTGGCTGGTTCCCTTCACCCGGCGTGTCTTGCTTTTATTCCCAGGGAATCAGAGGTGGGAGGATGAGAGAGAGGCCACTGTGTGCCCCTCCAAGGCGGGTTTCAGCCAGGGTGCTCTCATGGTGCAGGAGTTCAGACTCGCCCATGGGCTTGAACAGACACTCCTGCTCATATCAGGTTGCTCCCAGCCCCAACACTTTATTTTGTTTCTTTAAAAATCTTTGGAGAGCAATCTTGATAAAGGCTTTAGATAAAGGCTTTTGTAGATGTATGAAATCACTGGCAGGGATTCTTGTACACTGACTCTCCAAAACCCAACTGTGACACATCTGTGTGACACCACTTGTCTTTAGAAAAGCTGTATTGATTCCATCACTACATTTATTTGTATCTGCTGATTTTGCTATTTATTACAGCATCTAACAATTTATACTATACTAGACTACACTACAACTATAGTTGTCTTTACTCCTTATCTCAGTGCACCTGTGGGGGATTGTTCTCAGCAGAATTGGTTTTAAACTAGGATCTCTGTCAGATTAACGGGTGATGAGCGATGCGCAAAGGCAGAAGTTTGCTGTCTGGAGCTCAGTGATTTCTGCCTTCTCTGCCCAGCGGTGTTCCTGGCTGTTGGGGGGAACCGGCTCTTTGTTTCTGCTTGCCAGGTGGAACAGCAGGTGAACGCGCACCTGAGCATCTCTGCTGGGTGGACTTAAGCTGCTTCTTTTTCAAAAGTACATGACTCGTCACAGGAATTTTTATTAAGATCTGAACACAGTTTTATTTTTTTTTCCAATCCACATTTGTGGGGTTTTCTGCTGTTTATCTTCCCTGCATATGCTATATGTCACCCCTTTTGACACAAAATATCTTCCTTTTTCTTCTATTGAAACTCTCTTTAGGGATTTGATTTGCCTCCAGAAACCTGTGGTGCAACAATTTTTCAGGGAGAGATGTTAAGGAGGGATCCGATTGTCTTTAATGAGGTGTCTCTTGTCCACACTTTTCATCACTGCTTTGGTTTTTCTTCTTGTCCATCACTTCTGAATCATAGTAACAATTCGGAGATCTCATTGAAGACATAAGACCCTAGCGCTTGTCTTTACCGTATCATCTCTTTCCAAGCAAATGTTCCGTACTCCAAAGTGTCTTGTCTCTATTTTACCCTGCTATCTATACTTTAACATAAATTAGTTTATGTGGCCTCGGTAAGAAATGCTGAGCACAATTCTCTTTCTTTTGAAATACATAAGGATTTTCTCATCATCCTACCCTACCTTTATTCTATTCTCATTTGAAGGTGAGAATTGGTAGGTGGATGTGAGTCTCTCACAGCATGTTACAAACCTCCATCAGAATGCTCTCGCAATCATTTCATAGAGTAGGGGTATTCCTACTTTTCAGTCTATCTGGATTTGAACCTCCTGACCCCTGTTAACTGCAGTGTTGCCCTCCTCTTGCTTGTTTGCAGAAGAATGCTTGAAACAAGGTGAAGTGCTATAATCTGTTCTAAAAAACCTCTCGGAGACGACTGGAATTGCAGATGCTGATTTGCCTTTACATGTTGAGAAGCCAAGCAGAATAGGCTAACATACTTTCTGGTAACACAGTTTTAAATCTCAACGGGTTGAACTTGTTCTTCCTCCTTCAAAGGAATTAACTGTATATATATTTGATTCTGTGTGATATACACCTTTTGACTGCTTTAAGATCTTTTCCTGGTGATGCTGAGGTTCTTTATAAAACATAAAATTATTTATGTGACCAGACTACCCAAGATCCCTTTTCATATAGCCCAGTGTGAGTAATGAAAATATGAGACCAGAAATATGTCTAAGTGATGTCCAAAATTATAATATCCATACTACTTAAAACTTATTTAATTTCTTTTAAAAGTGATCTGATTTTGCTCCATGCTTCTCTCTGAGAAAGTGACCTGCATAAAAATCAGATGCGTTTTACTTCTTAATTCTTTATTACATGGTTTTGTAGAGCCAAACTATTTCCTATTTCCCCTCCAGAGGCTTGCTCTGAATATTAGAGTTTGAGCTCTTTTGTTAACTTGCTCTTCAAGTTCACACTTTCAGAATATATAAATAAATAAATAATCATTTGCTTCTCTGCAATATGTAGAAGGAAATGGAATGAGAGCAATATGATGGGAAAAGCTTGTGGGAAAGCAAAGCAGTGATCTTGCTTTATATCATATTTCTCTTTGCTCTGGCTACATGACCGTTTTTCTTCCTGGACATCTTTCAGTTGTGTTCCCTCTAGGCCATCTTAGATACACACGTCTATTCTGCCTGTTTCCGACAAGAGAGGCACTGGCTCTTCCCCATGGATTGTATGTCAGTGTCACAAAGTATGTCCTCTTTGTTTGTTATCAAGATGGACTGCACTAGCAGGCTGCTCAGAAATGTCAACCTTAATTACAAATTTTACTTTCAAGAAGAGTACACAGTTTATGCCTGGGTATCTTAAAAGCACCTCTTGCCTTCTGAACTCTGAATGTAATGGTTTGAAAAATAGGTAAGACTTCTGCTCTCGTGGTTACCAGTCCTTGCTTTCACCCTGTCCTAGGAGGAACCCAAACAGAAACAAATGACAACAGACACTCTTGTGCACCTTGAGCTGTCTGACAGTAGGAAACAATGCAATTTCCCATTAAAAAAAAAAAATAAATAAAAAAGCACTGGGACTGTGTTGCTTGCTTTGTGTCCTCCAAAGGAAACTGACCCTTTGGTTCTTGAAGTTAACCATTTCAGAGGGTGTCTCAGAAGCACCCCTGCTCCAGTCGCAGAACAGATAGTGCAAAGTGCCTCAGCCTGTCTTAGTTTTAAACTTGCACGACCCACAGCTAAAGACTCATCACTATGCACAGTAATGTGAAAACAACTGGCTACTAATTTCTTTCCGGATGATGAACTACCTTGTATGTAATCTTGCTTAATAAATGAGTATATAATAGATATATATATATTAGTCACTATTTTGGCAGAGTAAAGTGGATGAAAATATAATGATGTTTACTCTGTAGACCCATAACATTGTTATAGCAATATAAAGCAAATCTGAGAACTGGGTCACAGAAAAATAGACTGCCTGAGGTGTGCATCTATTGTAGCATATTAAAATAGTTTATATATACTTAGTACAACACGGGTCTAGGCATCAGGAGGTGATGTACTTTAGATTCTGCAAGCTTGACAGCAATATTGACTTCAAACTCTTACTGTTTTGGGCCAATTTTACTGTAATATTTAACCCAGACTGTTGAATCTTTGTGTGTAATACCTGAGAAGGATGGCCAAAAATTGATCCGCTTACTCTGAGTTTAGTCTTGAGAGACTTATATAAAGAGGCTTTGTACATGGCGAGCTGACCAAAGAGTTCAAGGTCAGCCCAAGAGCTTGGCGGGGCTGTGTTCTGTCACCCATGTTATTCAATTGTCTTGCTGACTGGATGTGGAGATGAGCCCTTGGTGATCGCAAAGGAGAAGCAAAGTTATGGGGGTTTTATTAGTATGTTGACAGATTTTAGACTTTGCTTCTGACCTTAGGTGTAATCAAACACACAGAATTTATACAGAAAACACTGCTTTAAAGAGGGAAATATAAGTTACCCAGAAATATGGCACTATGGGTTTTGTGGTCAGTGACGAGGAGAATTTTTTTTCATGCCTTCAAAATTGTAGGAGTAAGGAATGCTGGAGGTCAAGTCAATCAAGTGGCTTTTTTTTCAAACTAACAATACTTAATCCACTGCAATTTTCGTGGGTTCTTACGAGATCACTGCTGGTATAATTCCACTAATTTTCTATAATATCACAGAAGAATGAATTGTTCTTCACTTAGGAGATATTAAATAAAGCTGAAGAAGGTGGTTTGCATCTACCTGAGCTGCCTACAGTCACTATTTTTAGTCTTTGAAGGTGATGGCTGCATTCCAGCTCTGAGAAAAACAGAGAAGTGCATTGATTCATTCAAATGTTTACGTACATACCTAAATTTTTCCCAGGTTCTCAAGCTGGTCACTCAAGAGCAAGTTGTTTGTTGTTTGTTTGTGATTCTTTGTGGGTTTTTTTTGTTTGGTTGGGTTTTTTTGTTTGTTTGCTTGTTTTTTTCTATGAAGCAGCATAAACTAATATGCTACAGGCTGTGTAGATTCTACAAAACAAAGCACAGATCGCGTGCTCAGGGCTGAAGAGCCACAGCCCTAGTTTTGCTATGCACCAGTTCATTGACTCAAAGTTGTAAGAAGAAGAGACAGATGTCAAGAGCCTAAGTTTACTGCACTTTTAGTTGGTAGGGATACATTTAGGTGAGGTGCAATCCTTACTTGAACCATTTATTTTTGTGTCATAATTGTCATTAATGAAATCAAAAGAAAAGTATAAATGGATCGTTATAGGTTAATTTTCTCTATAGGTCTTCTTGAAACAGGTCTAAGTTAAAATTTATTAAGTCCTTGAATGACCTTATGGAACCTTTAAAAAAATATGGTTTCTTCCCCCCCTACAATTTAGTTCTCTGATTAAGACTTTCTGAGCCAAAGAAAGTACTGTTAGAAGAAGCAAGGTGGCAACTTTATGGATATTCCATTGCAGAATATTGTCATCATGTGAAAATGGTGGTGATTAATCCAAAAATACTCTGGGGTAAGTCACTGAATAGTTAGTGCCAGGGAAATTAATTTTAGCTTTGAAACACTGAGCTTACTCTGGATTGGAAAACAGGGGCAAGTACTGCATTGAGATTCAGGCAATATTGAAGCTTCTATTGAAGTTAGGTATTATCTTCTTATCCACTACAGTCATTTTGAAACTAGGAGTCGTCTTTTAGTCTTAAGATCCCCTCTAGCATTCCCCGAGTCCTCTTCCTTCACCTCAGTCCATGCTTTTGACTGGCACCATAGGGGCAGGATTTAGGTGACCAAACACAGAAATCAATGTCTGACTTAAGAGCCACCAGAAAGAAATAAGCACTTCCAGGGCATGAGTTCTCTCTGCTAAAGTATTTGTATAAAAGTCAGATGAGCTCTGTTCTAAAACATCTCTTTCCTTCAACTAACTCCCAGGGAGTTTCTGGTCATTAGCACAGATTTAGGTACCTATACAACCGCTGTCTGAACCTTGTGAGCCGACGTGTCTAAGCCAAAGTCTAACATGATCATTAGGAGGCTTTTTAGGCTGGAGGGAGTCTGACTATGTGAAAAAGAATTATGTGGAAAAAATTTAAAGAACAAAATGGAAATATTTGTATTTTAATGAAAAAATGGTAAAGTTTTCGGTTTTGATTTGAATTTCCTCCATAAAAAAGCTGTTTGGTACTTTTGTCTGGTTGAAACAATTTGAGGATATTGATGCTAAATCTAGACTTTGAAATGTAAAAGTCAGTGGATCAGGGCAGTAGTCACCCTTTTCCAAAAAAACATAATTAACTGCCCTTATTATAGATTAAGGAATATCCTCTAAATAATGGGAAAGAACAATGTTGGGTGCTCAGGATGTCTCCTAGCTTATTTGCTGATTAAAAAATCACTAGCAGAAATCATTATTGCTTGATCTAATAAATCCTCTACTACCTCTGTGGTGGCACATATACTCTACCCAGTTTTCTTCTCCTGGTTAAACTTCTGCTAGAATGAAGATTAAAAATTAACTCAGCATGGGTCAGTTCGGAGCCTTCTCTTTGCTTAGTATCAGGCAGAACGGCTAAAGTAATCATTTTCAGTAAGAGAGTTACCACAGTGTGGTGGTATTAGGAAGGAAAAAAAAAAAAAGGGAAGAGAAACCAATGCAGTATTCTCAATTCACTAAAGGTAGATTGCAAACAAGAGAATTAAACACACGTGCAGAAAATGAAATCAGGTGAATGATGGGCTTAGTAAAAAGTTGTACAGCCTTACTTTAGCCAGTCCTCGGTTATTCAGGTCTGCCAGAAGCTGCTAGACTGCCAGCTACAGAGGCAGTAGTTGAATATACACAGCAGAGACAGCATAAAAAGTGGTAGCGCGTATCTCATTTATGCTACCCTGCCCACAAGCCTGCAGCCTGCCCAGAGGCGGACCCGGCTGTAGCAATAAAGGGAGAAGTATTTTCTTTTCCAGCTCAGCCAGTCTTTAGACCTTTATGGAAGCCAGGGAGCAATTAGAACCAGTGGGAAAAATGGTAGGAATATTAATAGGAAAAATAGTAATTGATCTGTACTAAATGAAGATAAATGGGATTTTTAGACATTTTATAGCTTTGTGACAGTAAAGAATAGTGGCTTGTCTGGGTACACCCACCATGTAACTGTTTTGAACTCAAGAGGATAAAAGAGCAGCAGCCAAAAGGCATAGAGCTAATGTTGCTCCAGCATGTGTTAGAAATAAATGGGAGAAAAAGAAATGGCGTGATCATCTTGACCAGGTGTATTCGTGAGGTGCCAACCTCATTAAGTTCAACAAGGCCAAGTCCAAGGGGAGCATACTGGTGTGCAGTGGTGCCTGTATGACACGAGTGGAACGGGCTGTTCCACAGAGCTCTTGTGGCTGGAGCAGAGTGTTTCAGAAGAAACCTCTCAGGGCTTTCTCCATGTAAAATAAAATACATACAAGTTTTTCTCTGAAGAAATATAGCTGTGGTCTCTTGAATCAGCCTGCTGCTTTACAGTGTATTTCCCAGAGCACAGTGCGTCTTGTAGCAGTGGCTGGGAGTTGCCCAGGATAGAGCGCTGGCAGACAGCATTCATCTTAGTTAAGTCATCTTATAAACAGTAAGTTGTTGTGGCTACTGCTGCTGCTGTTAGGAGGTGACTGTACCAGCCTAAATAGCACATAAAATTTCTGAAAATTGGAAACGCTACTAGTTACCAGTATATAGAATCATCTTTCTGATATCCTGATACTTCAAAGCATAAATAGAAGAGTGATACTCCCTTTCAGTCTGAGCCCCCATTTTATGTCAGAATTTAGCTTTCTGGTATTTAAAATTATTATGTTGCTATAAAGCTATAATAGTGTAAATAAGATTAGACTAGAAGATGGTTCACTTCCTGTGTGCATATAGTTATACATTGCAAAACAGTATGCAGTAAGAATGATATAAATGTATTACCAAAAATTTTAATGGAAGTGTGAATCTATTACATTAAAAAAGCAACACAAATACAAAAAACCCCAAACCTGTAAGAGTCAAATGTACGGGGAAAACTTGAAAAGAAAAGGTTTTTAAGTAGACCACAGAAGAGATTATATTTTAGCCTCCGGTTGTATTGTTAAGACATAGCATAACAGTTCATACAGCCTGATCCAGGGACTGTACTACAGAATGTCATGCTGAGCAGCATAAAAGAATTCACTGCTATATATTTTTTCCTAGGAAATGCTAATGCAGGGGTTTTTTTGGGGGTGGAGGGGAGAAGCTAAGCAGTTGGCTTCTCTGAAGCATCCTATTCCAATCACAAGAGCAATTTGAAAGAATTTGTTTCTCCCTGTGTTGAATTAATTCTGAACAGACACATTGCTCAACAAAATATTATTCTTCCCCACTAAATGATAGAGAGATACATTTAAACATATATAACAAATGAGATCATTCCATGATGGTTTTGTTCACTATTCATAACAGGCCACTGGGGGTAGGCTCACAAGCAGTAGTACTTCTGATAGTGCTAGCGTCCCTGTGACTTGAAATAGTCACATGCTGTGGCTTTTTTTGGCAATCACAACGCTGCAAAGCATCCAAGCCCCAGAATCTGATTTCACCTCATCTACTTCTGACTGTGGCCCATGCTGGGAGTTCATCCCTCCTAATGAAGTGCTTGCCTTTGCCTGTGCAATTCTAATGGCTTCAGCTCCACTGTGGTTTTCCTTGCGAGCACGGGATTTGCTATTTGGCCTTCTTTTTTGGGTCTCTCTTTTTACACCTTCCTTTCACACAATGAGGACAGGTGAGATGTTGGGGTTTTTTTGTTGGTATCTGGGCTCAGGACAAGTGTTCACACTTTCAGATGGCCTCCTGTCACCACTGGCTGCCCAAGGGGCATCCTGGGGAGGCCAAGGGCTAGCTGAGTGGGAAGCAGAGTTGTCTGCTTCTCTCATCTCTCGCCTCTGCTGGGTCAGGCTGTGGCAGGAGGGCAGGGTGGATTAAATAGGGTGGGCTTTGCTTCTGATTATGCTGTGTTGAGTGTCAGATAACAGCATCTCTACATATGTCAGTCTAGCAACTTTTTAAAGAACAGAATTACTGCTAAATCCCTATACAGATAACATATGATTTGAAGACCAAGCCCAATTATTTTTTTTCTGTATCATTCGCCACCAATCCTTTTGTCACCTGTTACAACCTCTTTAATTAGTCTAGTATTGTGGCCAATTTTATGCACAGATTTGCTGGTCTGCTTTTTTCTAGAGTGCAACAGAAGTGGGGGGCTCCATTTCTTGCTCCACAAAGTGAGGTCTGCTTCTCAGATTCTTTGGTCTCTTTATAGCTCCTATCTAACAAGAACAGGTCTTGTTCTAATTTGTATCCACTGATTGCAGCTTTTCAAGGGCTTCCAGCCTGGGACGAGTAGTGGGCTTATACCCTCCTAGTGCATTCTTTATGGTTGAGTGTCATCAGAGAGGGCAGCTTCAGACTGCTGTGAACCTGCTTGAAACTTCTCTCTGTGTTAAGGTTATATCCAGCAGAATGTTTGCCAGTTTGCTAAGTAGTATAAAAGGAGCAGAGCGTGACAGTGTGACAGTGAATTTGTCAGTGTATCTGATAAGTCTTATTCTGGCTGCCAACTTCATCACATGCTCAGTTGCTTAGTAAATTTGTTTGTATTTTAGCTCCCCAAAAGACTGCTGACCTCATGAAGTAAGTGAGGAAAATGAAGCAAGACAAAGTCAACTTCCCGGCGCTGCCAGTGTGGAAGTGGTTCCAATTCCACCTGTGAAAATGCTGTAATCTACTGACGTTTATTTTCTTTCCCTTATTTCTGGCTGCTCATCATAGACATCAAAGGTGGGAAATCTATGCTGAATCAAACACTGGCTTCATATGCCTGCCAATGAAAGATTTCTCTCACAAGTTACCTCTCAATTCTAATTAATCCTTAACTGACTTGTTTTGACTTGTTTTAAAAAAAAATCAAATTAAGCTTTTGCCATTTCTGCCACAAAACTAACACACAACTATGAATAACTTTGTGCAGGAAGTCCTTGATGCTCCTCCTTCTAATATAACGTGTGGCAATTAATCACTACCTGTATTTCTGTTCTCTTAACCAGTTTTCTATCCAGAAGATAGTATTAGTACGTCATCTTTTTCTGTTTTATACTTCCTGGACATTTGACTGAAACCCAAACACTTTAATCCAGCAAGTTCTCGCTAATTTTGTCATTGCAATATCCCAGTCACCTGGGATGACATGCTCTCTTTGCTGAAGTTGCTTTTGGTGGTGATAGCATTGCTTATAAGGACGAAGTTGTGCCCTACTGTGTGCAGCGTCTCCAACAACAGGAAGTCTTTCCTGACTGCTGCGGTGAGAGGTGTTTGTATCACTTACTGTGACAAATAGGGGGTCTGCTGTGACAGGCTGTTGTACCTTCAAGAGGAAAAGGTCTGGCCAGGACAACTAGAGAACATGATTTAAAAATCGATTTAGAAGGCATTTCTGCATGCTGAGTTATCTTGAGGTCTGGTATAATGGGATCGGGGTGAAACGGAGAGTAAAACCAAGCAACTGTCAGCTTAAAGACAAGGAAGTCCTCTGGGCTGCCTGTACAGTACAGCCCTAAAAAGGGTGAGTGATGCATTGGCTTGTGTTGCCAGTGGAGATAGCAAGGTGTTACCGTCACTGTATAAAGCAGCCACAAGAGACCATCTGGGATCCTGTCTGCAACTCTGATCGCCCATGTGCATAAAAGAGGAGTTTGAACTACCACAGATGCAGTCACTGCCTCTGCATTGACAACCCTGATGAGAAGAGATTTCTGGTCTCTTTGACTGTCTGGCTTGTCTGTTCACTTGAGCCTAATGAAGGGTGAGAGACAATATGGAAACTGTCTATAGATACATCAGGAAAGACCAGAGCTGTGTGGGTGAAAGGATTGTGTTGATACAAAAGCCAAGAGCGGGCATAGTGGCTATGAATAAACGTAGGCTGTAACAGAGAAACAAGTTCTGATCCTTAGAGTATGGAAGTCTGACATGGTAGAGATAAAACATAACTTTTAAGGAGGAACAGGAGAGGTTTATGGGAGAATTTATTTGATAGGTTGTCTACAATAGCAAGGGGACCAGGCTAGACAATCTAATCTTCTGTCGCTATCCTGGACTTGCTCTGAATTTGAGCCCACCAGTCAAGCTGGTCCTCTCTCGCTTTAACTTCTCCTCTTCCTTTCCCACTCTCTGCTGTACCTATGCGGGGATGTATATCCTCCCACAGCCAGTGTCATCTGTGGGAGGGGAAGGTGTCCCCTTTGCTGGTGATGGCATCAGACATGATGCTGAATGTTCAAAATATTTTGGTTTCTTCCAGTATTTTTCTAAGAAAAGAAGTTGAATCCCTTAGGCTGGGTTTCCCAGTGAGATCTTCATTTACTTTCCATATACAAAAGTCCTTTAGCATCTATGATTTTTAGTGTGTCTCCCACATTGCTTCTGTGATAATCTAAGCGTCTAATGGTATACACTGATAATTTACTAGGGAAGAAAAGGAACTTTAACTGCATAGTGATAGGAATATGAGATTAAATCGATTGAACTGAATTTTGCTATTTGACTATGCATGTAAATCTCTCTCCTCTCCCTTCCCCTTACTTCAGTATCCCATTTATTTTAGCTGTGATACTTTGCTTATAATTAAGGCATGAGGCCTTAATTCTAGATGTTTCTCTGAAACATTTTAGCTTGTAGTTTTTAATCTAATTAGTTAGACAATGCAGTAATCACTTAAGAGAAAGATCCATGTCTCCAAAGCTCAGTGCATCCAAGGAAAAATTTCAGTCATCCTGAAGAATTTGTTTCTGCACTGACCTACGCAGCAAGCTTCGGGGTTCCTATTTCAGCTGAGGTGGTGGCTAAGTGCTTAGAGGGGTGAGCCTGGATTGAAGTGTGGTGTCTCATGTTTTCTTATATTAAAATCCCTTTTATTTCCTCTGGCATCTATACTGCTTTTCATCTCCAGGCATCTTCGTACTTCATTTGTAGCTGTATTAAAACTTATTTAGGGTTAAGGAGTTGTGCCCATCGCTATGGTGTCTGTTTTTTCTTCTTCACTCTTCGCTAGGATGAAGGCACCAGGGAAAGTCTCTTTCATTTGTGCATGTTGTGACAGTGTGACAGACCTGTCTCTTCACTGGCATGTGATTTCATCTCATATAGCTTTAACCTGTGGATACAACTACTGGCATTGTTTCCAAATAGGTTTTCTTGTTTCTGTTTTTACTAGTGATCATTAATTATGGTGGTTAAATAGTACCATGTTATCCATGTTTTTGCTTTTCTTGGGAATGTTCTTGGCTAACAGCTGAAGTAATGTGTAGATACCATTACAGCAATTTAAAACCTCAACTTTATAAAATCAAGTGCAGAGCCTGCTAATGAAATATGAAAGAAATGGGTGTCTGTAGCCTCTGCTTTCTTCTCAGACTGAGAAGTAGCTTATATCTGCACAAGGAGTTCATCTCCTGCAATTCTGGTTTATCTTCACAATCTGTTTTTTACTACTTTTGACTTGATTATTGTTTAATTGAAGACATTTAACATGGAAGTTTGTTACCAAAATGGGGTACACGAAGCATTGGAGCATGAATTCAAACAGATAGGAAGTGAGAGGAAAATCAGTGCTGTTTTCCCAAACTTAATTTTACTGCATCCTTGCTTTAAACATTTGGAAATCTGCTGGCCTTGTTTACCATCTCACCAGGGTTAAGGGCCACAAGATGTCAGTGTAGCACCAAACATGAAGAAATGGCAAGCAGATTTTCTGCAACCACTTAAATTGTCACGCTGCTAAAAGCCTGTTGACTCCAACTACGAAGTGAAGCACAGTGGCCATGAAATGGTCCGTGCCGTGAGTAGTCACTTCTGAGTCTGGATCATGGGGAAGCAGCAGGGGAAGGAGGGCAGGAGCATGCACTTAGCATGGACTACGCATGGAGGTAAAAGGCTGAGTGTGCCTGCAGAGGAATGGGCAGTGCAGCTCCCGTTTTCCAGTAAAGCACACGCGCCTGGGCTTGCCCAGCCCCGTTAGTTCCCGCTCAGCACGTTGATTGTTACTAACTGGCAGTTAAGAAGAGGAGTGCGTTTTATTTTGCGGGTCCTACTCTATTATCATGTATCCGAACACTAAAAAGCAATAATTCTTGACACTGTGGGGGAAAATTGTTGAATAATGGTGAGGAAAAACGAGTGATAGAAATACAGTTCCTTGCATTGTCTTCTGGGTGACTGCTAATGAAAATCTGATTCATGGTTTCTGAGAGGGATAATAGCTAAAGAGACATCTCTAAGAGCTCGGGTTTGTTGCAAAATTTTTTTGCAGTTTTGTATCTCTTTGAGAAACCATAGTGTGAAGAGTCTGATACTGAACGACTGTTTGGAAAATGTTCCTTAGCGCACTGTAACTGTGCTTTTCTAGGAGTGACACTTTCTGCATGCAAAGGAAACACTTGCCATTTGCCTGTGTGTATCTATATCCCCAAGTATACCGGAGGAACCCAGAGAAAATGGCAGTGGAATAATCCAGAGATGTCTGGGCCTGATCCTATAAATTAAGCCAACCACTACGAATTAGTCCATTCACTCACTCATGTATTTGTCCTTTTCTATTTGCACTTGCATCCGAGGTGACTGTTTCTTTTGGATTTGGCTTAGTTTTCCTTATGCACTGTGTAACTCGGTAACTTTGGCAACTACGTAGTGAGGGGTCAATCCATGCTTTCCCCTTCCAGTTCAGATTCATTCAGACATGGTATGGATGATTACAGAAAAGAGAGAGAAATTGCAAATTGTGAACTCATTGTCAGGTATCGGATTTTTAAAAAATAATTAGAAGAAACCATCTATTTTGTTATCTGCCAGATTAATAATTTTAGAACATATTTTATTAAGGAAGATGAAGTGTGGTGCTAATCTCCTTGGGAAATTCTCCATGAATACAAAGCTGTTAGCACAGTTGTGGCCTGGAGCTAAAGCTGGGACTGAGTGCCACTCTGAGACTCATACGTCTGCGTTTGGGATCTGTTTGGCACCCATGCTTTGAAAATGCTCCCCGTCTCTCGTACAGACTGAAGCTAAAACCAGTGCCACATATTTGAAGAACCTGAGGAGTGCTTAAAATCCGGAGCTTGGCCACCATTTTCAGTTTGCTCCTCTTTAAATCAGAGTTGTTTGAATTACCACTTTCCAGGCTGCTGTCTATGAAGACAGGATATGGCATGTCACTGGGAATTGGGAAATGGGAACCGTGGCTGGGAAATGAAGACCCCAATGGGAACTGCTCACCCATAGTGCCAGGGCTGAGACAGAGCTCATCTGTAGTGACTGGATGTAATGACATGCATTTCTTTAATTCACATTTTCTCCCAAAATTTGAACTCTGTTGAAACAAGCGTCTCAGTGTTGTGGATTTTGAAACTGCCTGGAATTTCTGAATTGAGGGTAACAGAAGCCTCTATGTTTCTGTGCCTTTAAGCAAAGTTTGAAGCAGTACTTCACACAGAGCAAAGTAAACCGAAGAAACTGAAAGGACATAAACGATTTTTGAACATTAATAAAATTTGATTTATATCTGTCTCGCACAAGTGAAGTTTCATTTCATTAATGAAAATTGGAAAAAAAGATCAAAACAGATAATAGTGACACACTTATTGGCCTAAGACTAGACTTGTTCAAGCACTTTTGTCTCTGGGACCATGCAAGCTAGCAGTTACTGAATGTTGCAGGATAAGTGCCTAGCTCTCTGCTCTGATATTTTTGTAAAAAACACTGGTTCAGTGGCAAACCAGTGGCATGATAAAACTAATTTTATTGCTATATTACTCTCCTCTTTTTCTATTAGATCTGTGCTGTGATAAGATATAGCCATCAGCATAACTGGGCAATTTTGTTTTGAACTCTAAAACCCAATCAGGCATTAACTAAACACTTTCTTACCATTGCAAGTGACAGCAACATTTGATCCTATTTCTGCCAAAATCAATATGTGAAAACTCAGAAAGATAATACATTAAATGAACTAGGGCACTAAGTATTTCTGCTCTTCTTTTTCTCATTTTATGAACATAAAATGTTCCTCTTTACATTGTGGGCTTTTAGAGCACTTAAATACGTTTGGATTTTTTGTGGTGAGAATACAATGTGCTAAGCCTTCATAATGTAGGAGCCACTATAACAGATACATATGGATAGATACTGTGATTTTTATTACAGCTTGGTGAAATATTACAGCTTACTCAGCCAAAGTATCATGCTTTAGGTAGAGGAATTAAGTATCATTAGTTTGCTTTGTTATCTTCATTCTGATAGTGGAGATGGATGAATAGATTTTACGCCTGAGCTGGCAAATATTCTTGACAATATTTGAAGGCTGTTTCTATTTACATACTGGTTAAGGACAACCTTGTGTTGGAGAGGAATCGTATGGCAATGTGAGCTAGAACGGAAAAAGAAAAAGAAAAATCAAACAGCTTGACTTGAGGTAATGTTGTTCCTTTCAGTCTTGCCAGACATGTACGCTATACGCAGTTTAAAAGCTACTCTTTGACTTCACTTAAATGCAATAATTACATATCGCTATCACCCCGAAGAAAAATGCAAGGAATCTTCTAATCATATGGAAGACAAGAAAAAATGGATTACCTTAGTAGGCCTCATTTAAGAATGCTAAACTGAAGTATGTGTCCTGTGCTTAGTCATTAGTGTCTATCTCTAAATCCAGGCATGAAAAACTGAGAAGTGCTAATGCACCCATGAGAACACATCCAAATTATATAAAGATAGCTTTATGCAATGCATTTATCTGACAGAGAGATGAATGAATCTCTGTTTCTTTTCCTTCTGTATTAACGTACTTTGGTTCACTACACTATCCAGCCACCTTTCGGTGTGAATGGATGTAATTACTTCATTGATGTTCTAATTACCATCAGATTGCATTGTTGTTCAAGGACAGATGATCACAAAAGACTATATATTTGATGACAGACTTAAAAACCCACTCTGCTTCATGTTGGTCTCATATAAACTATACCTATTAGGAGATGCACAAAATCTGCTGTCATCTTTCGCGATTTTGGGAAGGTGCAGTTTGCAAGAAGGCTGGGTTTCAGAGTAAATCTTTGTCATGTAGGCTTGCATCGTTGCTTTATCCCTTCAGTTTCCTGTTCCTCTTCACCCCTGTTTCCCCAGACACTCCAGGAAAAAAACCCAAAATCTGCTTTGATCAAATACTTCTCCCTGACCTCTCCTCTCCGCCTGCACGCCCCCCTCCTGCTTCCAAGCTGCAACTCCTGCGATAATGCAGTTCAAGGCTTTAAAAAGATGTCTCGGTCCTGAATGGGAGCAATCTCCCTTTGCTTAGTGGAACCTGGTTATAAAAATACAGACACGCTCCTTTAAGGGCCAGCTTTGCCATCAATATCTGATGTCAGAAACTGCTTGTCCTTCTATATCTAAGTCTGGTTCTAAAGAAATGTAGCTGTGGGCTTCTGCCTGATTGGCACCACATTTGTCCTGCCAGGTGATACAGTAGTTCCGAGATCAGTATTAATGAGCGCGGGAACAGGGCCATAGCTACATGATGCTATCAGCAGGTTGTGCTTCCCTTGACAATGGATGACAAATTATCCACGTCGGGTATCCTCAATGATTTGCATGCATACATCCATGCATATATTTGTTTCCAGTAAAGATATATTTCAGGTTTGCAGTATTCTAACACATCCAATAATGCAGGCATAATGCCACGCAGCCAAAGAGAGAGGCCACTTCTCTTTTTTTGGCAATGCGATTTTGCAATATTAATGTACTTATAAATACACTGTTTAAAATGGGACACTGCAAACGAATTCCTGTTAAAATATAAAGGTTAATAATGCCCAAAGAGAGCTTATGAAAAAATGAAAGTACGGTGTTCAAGAGCTCTCCACTGTAATTGCCCAGATAACCTAGGGCCAGATGATATCAACAATATCAACATTGCCTATGCCAGTGAACACCTACCTCATTGCGTAGTCCCACTGAAACCAGCAGCACTGCTGGAAGCGGTCAGCCTGATGCTGTCAGAATTGCCTCCCTGTAAGGATCTTAAGAAACTTCTAAATGTCATTGAAGCTCTGTTAGTCCCAGAGCCACCTTACCAGCAATGCCTAGCGGAGAATTTTTCTAAATACAGCCATTGTAATCCTGACTTCAGGTATACTTTGCAAGTAAAATTGAATCAATAAAAGTATTTCCGCTATGTAAATTGCTGGGTTTTATTTCTTATTCTACTAACGCTAGGCCAAAACCACACAGGTTTTTCAGGTCCTGTGGCAGATTTCAAATCACTCAAATTTGCCCAAGGATAAAGACAGTCTTGGGTAAATCAGTTTGGGTCAATATCAACATAGCACGAAGAAGTGACTGCAGCGAGTGAGCTATATTTCAGTGAGGGTTCAGGCTTGGGTGGATCTGAAACTTATTGAAACTGGGAGAAAGAACTATGAATTCTCGGATAGAATTGCAGTGGCCTGTATGAACATCTCTAGCCCAATCTACTACCTACTACTGGTGTTCAGAGCAGGGGTGTGTCAGAGTATATCTGTAGTTTAATTAACACAGAGAGAAAGGCTGAGAAGTAAACTTAAAGTAAGGTGATATGAGGCTTGTTCCACCTAGAAGTTTGCAGGAAATAAACAGCACATTTTTTATTAACCCACCTAGTCACTGATTTGCACTTAGCTTTGAATAAAAGTACTATATTTGCTTTAGCATTACATGAAATGCTCTCCTCCTGCTCTTTTTAAAGGGAAGCTTCAAAGTTGTCAGACCTAAAATGACAATAATGCTGTTTAGAAAAATTATCTGTGGCATGAAGCTTCACACCAAATGCTACAAAGTGAATAAAATCATCCTGAAAAATAGCACTTGCAGCATGCAAAGCCACCTTAGCGTGTTTGAGTGCTCCATGTGAGATATAGTCAAGATTTATTTGATCCGATTTTTTCCTATAAGCATAGAAATTCCTAGTACCTACAAAAATTATTCCAGTAACATCTTTGGGATATCATCTTCTTGTTAGGAAACTTCCTGGAGATCATTTAGGTTTTATTTTACCAGTGGTAACCTGGCTGGTTATATTGCAATCTCATTCCTCATCTTTCTCAGGAACCAGGAGGAAGACAGTCTGCCTTGGTGTTTACCCCAGAAGAGAGGCTGTGCGGAAAGCAAAATGATGCTATGATGTGCATGTAGGTACTCATGAACCATGACCAGATGTATGTTTAATTTCAGACTCAACAGCCCCAGCAATCCATTTGAATGGACTTCCCCTAAATGGGAACAGAAATAAGCTAATTAACTTTAGACTGCATTTTTACCATGGAGAGTATTTCTGTCTTTCTGGCCCTTCCTTTTTTGGATATTCCCTTTCTTTTCAACAGATCAGCAGTACCAAACAAGTCTGTTCCCTGCTTTTTTACTTTGTTTTCTTTGTTATCTTGTATGAAGTGAATTAGGTCTCTGAAATAGGAGCTAGCTTTTTGGGTTTGGGGTTTTTTTTTCAATAGCAGCCTGGAGGAAGAGGCCTGAACACCTGCCGTCTCTTGATGGAGTGTCACAATTTGACTTTCCGAAGCCCTGACATTCTTTCCTTTTTCTCTCTTCTCTTTTGGTGTCAGGCTAATATTTGTACCTTTTGATACGCAGACCTCCAAAGGGACTTCTGGGCCTTAACCCCAGTATTCTCAGGCCATGTTAGTTTTGATAAAACCAAACAGTTTTGAGATTGCTAAACGCTTTGAAGAAAAATGAAGTCATTTTTTCCTCCCCTTTTTGGGGATTTCAGGCCCCTTAACAGTTCTCCAGGAGAAGGAAGAAATAAAAAAAAAAAGGGGGGGGGGGGACACACAAACTGCTGCTCCCTTGAGCCCCGAATAAAACAGAGCAGGGAGCACGGGATACTTTTGTGCCTCATAAATGTCTGTGTTGCTGAAAGCTGAAATTCTGAAATGGCAAAACAAGGCAGGGAAGCCTTATCTTGTATAAAGAATGATGATGTACACTTGTTTTAGTGAAATCAGATTGTTAGGCTGACTTCAGGCTTTGACTTACCTGGAGCTTGATTAATATGACAGTTTATGTATATATAGTTCACGTGATGAAAACCAGAAATAGTTTGCTTTGAAAAAAGAAATGTAATTGATAGTCCCCTAAGCAGCC
The DNA here is from genome assembly GCA_008711295.1 of Anarhynchus alexandrinus. Classification (NCBI taxonomy): domain Eukaryota; kingdom Metazoa; phylum Chordata; class Aves; order Charadriiformes; family Charadriidae; genus Anarhynchus; species Anarhynchus alexandrinus. The sequence goes on from VUYV01000005.1 coordinate 3,407,060, forward strand.
TATGAGAAGGGTTTACTGAGATGAATCCAGTGATGTGGGACTACTTAGGAAAACCCTTTTACCAGCCTGTAGAGAGGCCAGAACTCCATTGGAGCAATGAAGCTTCCCTGGGGATTTTAATTCTGGGGAATTTTTTTTGTCAGCTCCTTCTCAACTTACATTTGGATAACTGCCCAGCCAGAAACTGGATGATGGGAATCTGGGAAGAGGCTTTACTAATCCTGCACCTTGATTTATGCCACGTTGAGCCTCTGCCTTGTTTGCCTAGGGAGTTACACATGCTGTTTTTCCCCCCATAACTTTTTAAATATTGCTTTTAATTTGAGACAATGAAGAGTAGAGATGCAGCAGAACATGCATGAAATAGAATTGAGACAGGAAATGTGAGATGTGAGAGAGTGAGGCCATAGCTTGAATCAAATAATGGAAACTTGAGTTACGCTAGAACAGAACAAGAAAGGGCCAGAAACTGGGAGATGTACAAATCCTGGTCATCAGCAGGGACCCAGAAAACTCCTGGAAATGGTCTGTCAGAAGCAAAAGGAACATAAAAAATGAGAAACCAGCAAGCAAATAAAAAGCTTGGAAAAGAAGAGGTTAGGTTTTCATGGTGTCTCCACAGGATGGGGATTATGGGTAATGGGGCAGAAAAAGCACGGAATGAGCGGTTCATTTTGAAGTGGATCAAAGCCACTGATTTTGGGCAGAGTAGGATTTGTCAGGGTTGTGACACAGTTAGAATATGGGCCCTGAACTACTTAAAGACATGCTCAAAGCTCTGCAAGGTATGAGAAACTAACGTACTGCTGCAGCTCACCCAAGAAAAACTGCTGTGTGTCAAGTCTTAGGGAATTTAAGCCAAATTGAGCAGGGAAAAGCAAAAGTATCTTTAAAATTTAGTTTGCCCTTTTCAAAGCATAACATTGTATTCTAGAAATACTGGAACTTCTAATTTCTACGTTTTTATGCAGAACTTAGTGGTTCCCGATTACAATAAGGCATATTAATTTTGCTTAACAGCTGGTTTAATTAAACAAAAAACCCAACTTCAGAAAATTTAATAGCACCAAAATCGTAGTATAGTGAGAGGTTTCGGTTTTGGGTTTTTGGTTTTTTTTAATTAAATCTCCCAACAAACTAAAATAAATAATGTGGTTTAGATTTGACCTAACCTTTTTTTATTTAGGTTTTCTGCCAAAATAATAAAAAAAAACCCCAATCCATTGTTCCCCCAGATCTAATTAGTTCTGGATACAGGTACAGATTTTCTGCCCTTTTCCATTTTGGTTTCACCATTCACCCACACAGTATCTCTTGATCTGTCAATTTTTCTGAGCCTTAACTTAAGGAAGATATAGTTACTGTTGAAAAGTCTATTGTAAAGAAAAAGATTGATCTAATACCAACAGAGGTATTAAACCTCAAGGAAACGAAAGACACCCGTTGATATAAAATAGAGGAAACATTTTCTGTGCCGATAAACTGTAAAAAGAAGAGTTCTATTTACTGCATCTGGCCAGCAGTCTCCTAACATCAAGGCGTACGCTTCAATGCTGCATCCAGGAGGGCTTCAATGCTACTGAGAAAAGCTTAGAGCTTCAGACCTTAGCCAAGCAATCAGTATGTCATTAAAGCAACATCTCTCATACTTGAGACAGTCAGCTGTACAGGTTACATAAATTTTCTTCTAGAAGAGCTAGTAAAAATACCCAGGGCAGTACCTAAGAGTTTTCCCTGCCCGATGTCATACAGTTAGACTGGTTTTCTGCAATACAGAACATCACAGTTTTCTCTTTAGCTGCGGTCTCCCAGCTGAGCCCTAACTACCGGCTGCAGAGATGCTCTCATTTGCTTTCTGCCTCTGTGAATGCATAAGCAGAACAGCTCCAGCAGGGAGGGTAGGGAACTGTGTACTGGATCAGGATTTAATTTGCTGCTGTTAGTGGAGAATGAGGATTTGTCTACATGCAAAAGTTGCCTTTATGTAGCGGTGCTTATACGGTAGGGAGCTACTCTGCGTCCATATGTACTTACTTCCTCCTGTCACTGGCAATATACCGCTGCAAGAGTATTATTTAGTGTGGAAGAGCTTAGAGACCCCAGTCACACGCTAGGATTCTAGCTGTTGATAGCAAATAACAATTAGAGATCAGTGCACTTCAGAAAGTGGAATGACTGTCAAGCTCAGCAAATCTGCGAAAAGGCAAAAGACAAATGTGTTCTGCAAAACATTCCCCCTCCTTCCCCAAATGAAAACTGTGTCTTTAGTCTTTCTCTTCGTGTTTTAATCTGTCACATACATGTGGCTAAGGCTAGGACCAGGGACTCGAGTGCTGTACTAAATCTGGCTGAAGCAGCTTAATACACTACCAACCCCTGTGTTCTCTCCCTGTGCCCTTTGGAAAGAAGTTGCCGTGTCTGTAGCTGGATTAGTAGAAAGGAGCATATGCAGCATCTCAGCTATGAGTACAGCAGCTCCTGTATAATTGCAAGTGTGTTGTCATTGACTTTTCGGGCTAATTAGGCCAGAGACGTGAGACCACACTGGTAAAAGAGCCTGTGAGTGGGAATGGCTGAGATGTTTGCACACATTCGCTTCTGCTGCTTTTCTTGAGGCGTGCAGGGGGTCAGAAAAGGAGCAGGAAGGTCAGCAGGGTACGGGAACATCTTTAAACACTTCAGCTAGTTTCACCAGAGCTCAAGAGTCAAGCCCTAGGCTTTATCCTTGTGGGCTTGATCAAATTGCCTATGGTTTCAAGGTCTCTCTTGAAGATATTTTTTCCTGAAGTGTTACTTTTCAAAGAAAAGTGGGAACATTAAAAATTAGAATTAAAAAATACAGTCACACCATAGGAAATTTGCAGGTCAGTTTAAACCCTTTTCTACCAAACCTTGCATAAAACCAACAGCAAACATAATTAGTAAAACAGTTGTCTTCCCCCTCACCCTCCGAAAACAATACTTTTCACTGACTTTTTTCCTTATTTCTTTTTAAACAAAATAAGTCTTTTTCACTAATTTTGTTTTGTTTAAAAGAGAATGTTAGTCAAAAACACCAGTGCAAAATTTTCAGCTCCATGCAACACTTTTCTACACCCAACATCATCTTGAGAAATGTCCCATCTCCTTGTGACCTCTCTGTTGGCTGATTTGATAATATTAGGACAACTGGGTTCTGTGACCAGGGATTTATAGTTTGGACTACAGAGGAGGATGGGCATCTATGTCCAAACTTGTAGACTTGGTTCACTCCTTCAGAGGGAAAAAGTAACCAGATAAAGGAGGCTATCACTTTCCCTCCAGTTTTCTGTCTCTAAAATTCCTTGGGTAGAGTTCATGTATTTGTCATTGCCACCATGTCTCAAAGACACATTATGCCAGGCAGAATTATGAAGGAAAAAACCCAAGAGCTGGTTTCTTCCTTTTTGGTAGCTACCTGGCTGGGGAGAGGGGACATCCTATTAGAGCATCCCCTGATAACCCTGATGTTGCTTGTCTCAGAGCAGATGTGATTTTTTTGAGAGACTGGGCTACGTGTGACAGGAGACAAGCTGCTAGAATGGTGTGGAAATCTGGTTATGGGTTGTAGGAACAGCTTTTATTTTTCAGAAGATTTACAGGAAAATGGCTGCAACTTTCTGTACTGCCAGTAGCTGCGCAAAGCAATGCAGTGGGGAAACTTACCCCGAGGATGGACTGTAGATGGCAAAAATAGCTCCTCTCCTCTCTTGGCCAAGAGCAGCAAACCCAGGGTCTGAACTGGCAGAGTTGCAGGCTCAAATGTCTGTGCAATTAAGATATTTCACAGAGATTTCTGTCCTGATATAATAAAACTACAGCTTTTGGAACTGTGGACGTAACCCTTCCCTTCTACTTTCATCATGGAGTGATGAGACAGCTTTGCTTTTTCCTTTCTGATGCCATTCCTCTGATCCAACAAAAAAGGAAAGGAGTCAGTGGGGGTAATCCCTTGGGAACACAGTATTTAGCACTCATTTGGCAGGTGTTATTTACCCTCTTTTAAGAGGATTAGACACAGTCACTGTCGGAGTGCCTGGATGGGTGTCTCCCACATTAGCGATCGATGCCTTCTTGCACAGTTTTTGGCCTTTTCACCAGCTCTTTTGTAACATTGGGGACCACTCCCAGTTCATCCTCTCTGCCAGGCCCAAGGTTTTTCAAAAAGTGGGAGCGGGAGAGAGAAAACAAGTTGTATTGAAGTTGCTATCAAGGCATTTATTGATATGCCAATTGCTCATCAGCTTTCCAACTGTATAGCTCTCTTGTTTTTCAAACCTGCTCTTGCTTGTAAGATTTAAAAACACACCATGGACAAACGGTTTAAAGGCAGCAGTGCAGAATGCCAGAAGAAAAATAAATGGGGAAGTAAGAGAAACGAAGGGGTTTGTTAAATCTGGGTTGTTTATTTATTTATTTATTTATTTTTAATTTAATTTTTATTTGGAGTGGAAAGCGTGTGTAATCATGTGGAAAGTAAATTAAGAAGCTCACTTGTAGGTATTAAAGAGCAAAACACCTAATTTTCCTGAAGGAGGTGACTGTTGGGAGATGATAAGGTAAAGCACACTTCTAAGCCGGACTCCGCTCCCGACCCTCTCTGCAGCCTTTTGTAAAGGAGCGAGGGCAGAGCCCCCTCCAGCCCCAGCAGCCGTGGCAGAAGAGAAGACCAGCTCTCCTTCATCTGGGGAGGCAGGTCTGCCACGAAGCACAAAGGCGAGGGAGAGCCTTCTTCCCTTTCTTTCTTTGCTTCCCTCTAAATCTTCTGCACTTACTCCTCCTTTACCCTCCAGCTCAGCTGCCGCTGTGCATAACTTACTGCCCAGGTAGTGCTCAGCCGGCAGCTGGGCCAGCCTAAAGCCCGAGGAGAAGGAGTGTCTGAGACCGTGTCTGTAGCAGCTGCCCTTGTGGCTTTTATCTACTTTATAGAAAGGGAAACTAGTATTATTCAATCAGTTATCTGAACTCATGAATAGGTAATGAGTGTAACACTGCAGCTCTTGCTTGATGTTCATTTCAGAAGTCAGACCTGCTACCATAAATGCACCAAAGGGGACAGAGTGTTTAACACTTGAGTAGCAGATTCTCTTGAAGCCTTGGCAGAAAGGAAAAGGAAAACCTTTTCTCGCTATGTTTTTTTCTCAAAAGCATGAAAAAGTAAGCTCATTGAAAAAGAAGGCTTGAGTTTAGCAGACAAACAGGTGACAGATTGAGCCCAGGGCAAGGGAAGAAAAAAAGTCCCTTGGATGTAATTCTTGGTCTAGGTCAATCCTTTTAAGCAAACATGTCAGATGTTTGAGGCAGCACACACCTCCTATATCACATGTGGAAACTGGGATTTGAAGCCAACTTTGATTCGAAAGACTTGTACGTTAGTCCATGTTTGAGACTGTGCTAGTGTGAAATGACGGCTACAATAAATAGCAATACTGCCTTTTATGCATGTTTGCTATTCCAGCTGCTTGAGTAAACGTTGTGTTCCATCAGATTTCAGCCTGGGGATTGAACCTGAACTTGGATTATGTTTTGTTTTGCTTTCCTTATCCCTTAGCTTCACCCTAACGGTGGAACTGGCGCCATGAGGCCAGGTCCGCTCAGTTATTTATTGTGGCACACAGTAATTAGGCGTCTGACTTAGCAACCTCAAGCCTGTGCAAGGTATCTCCATTTGATATATGGAGCACGAGAAGTTAGTTGTCTCAGAATGGGAAAAAAGGCGGAGGATATACTGAGCAGGGGATTTCTGCCAGATTTCATCAGTCATCAGCCAGAGCAATAAAGATCCTGGAAAGGTTTTACTACCCATCAGGGAAGTTATGCACATTTTCTCAAAACTAAAAAGATATGATGGGAAAGACTAGGAACTTAACTTCTAATTCAGCCTTGCCTTTTTTCTGGCTTTCATTAGGTTACTTCATCTATCCTGGGGAATATTTCCCACCCAAGTAACCTGCCTGCCTATTCTCAAGCCCACTTTTGGTTTAAATTTCATGTGCTGAGTTGTGCAGGTACATCTCCTTTAATAATTTTCTGGACTTGTCCAAATATGAAACAATGGAATGAAAATGTCTTACATCAGCTAAAAAACATATCTTCTATTAAATTTAAATATTTTCAGCTTTTCTTGGTATAATAAATATATTTCTGTTAAAAATCACTCTGAATGAAATGCTTCATGCAAAAAATTTACTAAATTACTTTATATGGCTTTTAAGATAAAATGCTGAGAAAGGCAACATTTTGAAATGCTGGGGTTTTTTTTTGTTTGTGGGGTTTTTGTGTTTTTTGTTTGTTTGTTTGTTGTTTTTTTTTGGTCAGGCAACAGCTTTGGTAAAAACTTCCAGGTAGTCATAACTTCATTATGAATTCATAATAACAAGAAAATATTTTTTCTCATAATTCTTTTAAATTACATATTTTTTTTTAAAAAAAAGCTATTGAAATAATAATGGTGATTATATAAGGAAATATGTACATTTTAAAAGTATTCAGTAGGCATTTTTATTGCTTGTTGCGTTGTGGGTCCTTTTTTGCACTGGTCAGAATTGCTGACAGTGGGAATGTGCGTGCGTATAAAACGACTGTAGGGTTATGGGCACAGCCAAGACTATAATTGAGTGGGGAGAATTTAAACTGTGCTAAGCATGTCGCAGGTTTCCAGAGGAAATCTTTTAGCTCCAGTACTAGCCAAGCTCATAAGATGAATTAACTGCAGTGATTGTTGGAGGGGGTGGTGGTCTTGTTAGAGGGGGGGCTCTTTAGGGGAATATAAACCTTTATCTCATTTGCCAAATAGGAAATGAATTGACTGGGTAATTTTGGCTCTCTGAGTCAGTGAAAATGCCACGTGTACTTACTTCTCAAAGGGTACTTTTGTGCCCGAACTTGAAACCCTGCTGAGTTCAATGGGAGAACTAATGTATATAAATGTACATTTCATGTCCCCCCAGTGACTCCAAAGTGGGACTGTTGCGAGTCAAAAGCAGGAGCCCCTGTGCAGAACAGCATGTGTGCTCAGGCTGTCATATATCATTATCTGTCAGCGTGAGCATGGGGATTGAGAGAGGAACACCGGTGCCATGGTCTTGCCTTTGACACTGACTTGCTATGTGGCCTGTCTAATTAACCTCTTTGGATCTTACGTTCTTGAGCTCTAAAATGAGGATAATAATCATTATTTACCTGAAATGGGAGCTGTGCAGCTTAATGAGGCAATGTTTGTGAGGTTTTCAACTACAGAAGATGCTATAAAACTCAGAATAGCCATTGAAAAGGGGATTTGAGGTGCCAAGTTAGTGACACAAAGTACCCGATGCATAGCCTTTATAACACTGGGTGACGATCTGTCAGCGCTGCAGAAGAAAAGGTGCTATCATTCGCCAAAGTCTCACATCATCATTAATTTTATATTAGGACTTATATCTTCTAAACCGGGGGTGGCATCTCTGCAGGCGCACCCTCCCCTCAACATCAGTGGGAATTAGACGTGCACCCTGCGGTTACCCCGGCCGGGGCAGGCTGCTTCTGCGGTGCTGAGCTCTGCTTGGGGTGCCTGAGGAGGTGCAGCTCAGCAAAGTTACTCCCATGTTTTAAACGAGAGCTGTGTTTAAGTATTTTGCTGGATCTGAGCTTTCAGAATAAGCCTGTTCAATGCTATGCCCCGCTGCTGGTCCGCAGCCAGGGATGCTGGAGCTTGGCTGGCAGCATCCTTTCACGGCCAAAATGCACGAAGGAGCACCAGCAGGGCCCCAGCTCTGCCTTATGTGTTTCCTTTCTGGTTAATACCAATGTCACAGTAACATTAACCAGGGCACAGAAGTGAAATGAGCCCTGAAAATGTTAGCGGTATACAAACTTTGCTTTACTGATACGAAATTTTCCTCTATTTAAATAGAATTTTTAATGTAAAAGCTGTGTAGACCAAAAGAATTTACCCGGCTGTTCTATCATGCCAGGCAGCCGGCTTGTATTCAGGATATGTTTCTTGCTGTTTTGCAGTCAAATAGAAAAGTCAATATTCCTTATCATTTTTTACATGTCTGCCATGGGAAAACCAAAAGGATCCTGTATCAACAGTGCATTTGCAGCAAGAGTATCTGGCTCGGCGGTTTCATGTGAGTTTCAATGTGCCAGTGCTGTGCTCGCTGCTACTGTTCTTTTCCTTTACCTGCTTTCTACCTGGTGTATGAAGAGGAAGACTTTTTTTCCCTCCTTCTTTGATACAGTGCCGAGGTGATACGTGTTTTGAAGACGGCATCTTCGGTTCCAGGGAAGTACTGCTAGGGCAGGGCAAACCGTGATGAATTTTAAATGCTGTTTTTATAAAGATGTGTCCAATGATCTGCAGGTCATTTAAACACTCGGAGACCGCTGCAGCTTCTCACAAAAAGAGGAGGAGAAGGGAGGGAAGAGGCATCTGCAGCAAAAATATATGATGGTGCTTGTGTTGCACAGCATAATTGCCATAGCCAGAAAGAGGGATCCGATGTTTAGCTAGGGACTGGGGTGGGAATCACCTCACCTAGAGGTAGAAAACTGGTCATCTGTTTCTGTGCAGGTACCCCAAATTTCCCTTCAGGGACAATTCATTTGACCTACTTCAGTGTCAGCCATAAAATTAGATGAATTAGGACCTGGGAAGAACCTTTGGTCAATACAGCCAAGCAGGACCTGACTAAGGAGAGCCCGGTCGTGCCCTGGATGTGTCATGTGAATTCCACCTGGGTCCTGCACTGGGCTCACAATGAAGCAGAGTTTTTTCATACCATTTTAGAAACACATTAGCACGCTAACAGGGAGTGATTGTCCTCTGGGCCAAGGGACACGGACCTCCTCAGAAACCCCTGGGTCAGGAGGGTAACAGCCACATGGGGAATATACGTGGATGCCTTGTACAGCACAAGCTGAAAAGAGTTGTTATATATCTGTGTAGTAAATCTGCTACATTTGGGTGAGCATCAGGTGCTGGTGTATGTGCTGGCTGTGAGATGGGAAGAGGCCACACAGAGCCACCCTGTCCTGCCACTGGAAGGAGCTGTGTAGCCCACCTTGCTGAAGAGGGAGAAGCCAGGGAATTTCACCCATCCTGCACCTCCTTTCCTTACGTACATCAAACATGGTTCCTCTCTTCTTCACAGTGCATGACACTGTATTTTCTAATTTAAGACCCTGATCTGAAGCCAACTCAAATAAATAGGAACATTTTAGATAGTAGTATAATTTGAATGAAGTCTTTACTGCATTTGCTTCTCAGGTTGCTCCAAAGTTCCCTTGTAATAAATTCTTAAAGCTGGAGACTGATTTCTTGTTCAAAGCCCATAGGAGAAAAAGGGGTTTTCCTAACCCGAAGTCAAGAAACATGTAATTTCTTTCTGGTTAGGAATCTTGTTCAATTTTTTCCTTCTTTAGGATCTTCGTGGATTAAGATACACCCACCAAAACCAGCCTTTTTGTTTTTATTGTGCATTTAGAATGTCCATTCATTCACAGGATAAGTCTATCTAATTTGATCTAAAAGCAACCTCTCTTTCATTATACAAATAACTTTGCAGGCTTTTCCTGCAAATAAGTGCATACATACTATCTAAAAATTGCGTTGTCATTCCTGATTAGGAAATACAGCTACAGTCAGGCCAAAAGCTAACAAAATGGCTATCTTCAAAGAAGCTGAGGCTTCCTGCTTCAATTCTTTTTTTTTTCCCCTTGATCAAAACCCAGTAAAGAATCAGTGGCCTTTCTGCTCTGTGTGTGTGCCACAAGCTATCAAGCTCCCTTGTAACCATTATAATCTAACAGAATGCTTTTGTATGCTGAAAATCCAGGACGTGTCATTAACCACCAAGCAGGGAGAGTTTTTAGCGTGAATAGCAGAGTGCCAAATTCTGGCTTAATTTATATTAGTTGGCATAGCATCTGGCAGAGGATGGGCATAATTATAACCCTCCTCTTCTTGTTTAATCCCCTTTTTCCTTCCCTCTGTTCCCCTCTCAGCTCTCACCAGAGCCCCAGCTGTCTGGTTAGGAACTGGAATATGTCTCCTAAATGGAGATCTGGGTTTGTAAGACAAAACTAACTGTAAGATTTTTTTTTTCTTTTCCTTTGCTGCATGCTGATGAATACATCGTGGGTTTGAAAATATGATTCTCTTCCTGCTGATAGACTGCAGGTCTCCTCTGGAAACAAAAAAAGAATTTATGGAGATGGGTGTTAGTTGCTGCTTTTCACAACTGCCTTGAGGTATCGAGGAACTGTGGGACTACCTATTTTCGGGTTTTGTTTTGCCACCCATCGCTGCAGTATCTGTACGTGTACCATATGAAACAGACTAGGAGAACAAAGACCGTAGCGCACCTCATGAGTGTTTGACTCATCGGCTTTTTTTCTGTTTACAGAAAGTTTGGCCTGTTGAAAGATACTGTCTCTGAGTACCAGAAAAGGCTTTCAATCCTGCTCATCTAGTTTGAGATTTTAAAACTGTTAGAGAGTAAGGAATTAAGACGTGTCTCTTTTAAATACACGTTTTTAGACATCCAGCTGTTAGTTATTTAGAAAGGTGTTCAGGAAGAAATCTTTCATGAGATAGCAATCAGATTTATTTCCTGAGCAGCTTTCACTGCAGTGTTAACAGAGTGTCTAAGATGTCTTAAGATCAACATTCAAACAACGGTCCAAACCCCAAGAAACAACAACATGGAGAAATACATTGTTTCTTTCCCAGAATTTCTTTCTGTGAAGTCTTTGTGTTATTCATGATTTATTGTCTAGTTCTGTGCTCAGAAAGTGAATCATCTCTCACCTTTTTTTATATCTGATGTCCATACTGTATGACTACTGGATTTTATTTTTTTTATAATTTCCAGCCTAGAATCTTTAAAACAGCTTAGGTTCTTTCCTTTCATTGGCTACCACCAGCAATAAAGATTATGCAGGCCAAATTAGAAAGACGAGTATCAAATTTAACATAGAAGGAAAACAAAAAAAATTTGAACTTTAGAAATTCTCTCATATTTTTTTTCTTTAAACTTGCCTACTATCTTCACTTCCAGCAGAAGTCCATGCACTCGGGGACTTCCTAGAACATGTCAAGCAAATAGGAGGGGAGACATGGAATGAAGAGAATGTTTTAATCAAGTCAGGTTTACCTGCAAGCCATTACTTGGAGGTGGGCTCAGCTGGGCTCAACTCAAGCTGCTGAAGGGCAAAGGAAAGGACCAGAGATAGTGATATTTGTATCGCAGGTCCTCTTTGAGCTACGAGCCCAATATTGCCTCCCAAAGAAGGACTAGCTCTGCCAGCTGACTTGCTTTGGTTGGATAAGTCAAGTTTGCTGAAACAGTAGGGTTTTGTAAACATGGCTCATTTTCATTGAAATTACTGAGGGGATGATTACACTGGCAGCTTAGCAGCCAGATACAAGGGGGCAGTGACTTTCAGAAGGCAATTTTCCAAGCACTTTTGTGTATAAAGCTATTTAACTGGGTGATTTGTTTGGGCTTGGTGGTTTTGGTTTTTGGATTTTTTTTTTTTTTTTATTTAAATTGTGCCCTAAAATTAGTGTTAAATATAAGTAGTGCCCTAAATTGGATGTAGCCATTTTGTATGGCTCCTCTGGCTCTTTCTGTGACTGACATATTAAAAAGAGCAATCATTCTACTTGGAGGCTCAGCTGGAAAAGAGAAAATGCCCATGTGACCTAAGCATCCCATTGGGGAGGACAGCAATGATGCTATCAGGTCTCTGAGAAAAGAAGCTACAAACATGAGACTGGAGGAGGAAGGGAGAATGATGTAAGTGCAGATAACCTGTCCAACCTACGAAAAAGACAGTGCTTAACAGTACCAAAGCCTGTGCTGTGATTAACCAGCAAGTGAAGAGAGGACAACGAATCTGCACAAGATAATGATATTGAAAGCAAAGATTTTGAGGGAGAAAGTGGGAAAGGAGGTTTTGCTGAGAGTAATGTTGAAATACAGACTTTTTTTTTTTTTTAAATTCAGAGGCTCGTGCTTGCACTTTAATATTGAAAATTTTGCTCATCTCCTCGGCTAATCAAAGTGACAGCACAGCAGGGGTCCAATAAAGACAATTGTACAAAACTGGTTTTTGCCCCCCATGGAAGCTCCTTTGTTAAAGCTGGGATGTCCTTGCCCATTATTATTGAAAATATTAAGTAAATGAATAAGCCTGAGATGTGCAAAAGCCAAAGGCTGGCTGTGCGCAGCACATGGTTCACCTGCTGGCCAGGGTCCGTGCGTCTGGGTTATGTTTACTTTGCCTCCAGGAGCAGCCTGCAGAGATGTCTTTTTCCAAAGTGGAAGTCAAATCCTCAAGTCGGAGATGTGCAGTGAATTGAAATTGCTGTTTTCTGGCCAGCCATCATTGCGTGCCTATTAGGAGGTACACAGAAATACAACAGCAGAAGAATTATTCTCTTTGGCATCCCACGGATCAGTAACATCTGTATTCCAACTTCATCTCTCTGTATTGTTTGCTGCCTATGTAATTTTTTTTTTTTTCTGGTGGGGTCAATGCCATTGCTATTGTTTTAATTGCAGCTGATGAGTCGTGGGATTTTGAAATCATTAGCAGTTCCAATGAGCTCTAGAAACAGAATAACATCATTTCTGCCTTGCTGTTCTTAGTCTCCCATGAAAGTGAAATCTATACAGAACTTAATTACATTTTATATCTTATGCGTTGTTTTACCTGAACTAATATTTACAAGTGGATTTGACAAATATCATTGCATTTAAAGGAAGGACCCCTTCTGTGTTATCTTTTCAAGTTACTGAAAAGAAATCAGAAAGAATGAGTTCTTTAGGAAACTTTAATTACTAGCTGATTTCATTGACCCGCTAGGCTGGTGGCATCTGCCTTCCAGTCTTTTTCAAATCATCCCTCTGTCATTTGGATGTTTAGGGATACATTAGTATGTGGCTGTAATAATTACAAATTATCATGATTAAAAATTAGGGGTTTCTGCTATAAAAGTGGTGTTCTCCTTCCAGCCAAAGGCAAAATACAACCTCAGATTTCTGTTCTCTTCTTTGTAATAAGGGGATGAGATTTGTGGATGAGTGTAGGAGAAAGGAAGCAGCTGATGGCAAGCTTAAGGAGTAAAGGAGGCATTTTGCGGAGTCGTTTTGGAAGCCCTGACTCACATCCTTCTGTGAGAGGACATTCCAGCTTCTTGTTTCTGGCCACAGCCTGAAGCAGCTCTTGAGCAGTAAAGGTTGTAGGTTTGGTTTCAGTTGTACTTTATGATTTCAATTCCCTGACCTAGCCCTGTCCATTAGTTTTATGTTTCGCCTTTGAATTCCTAACCTTTTAAACATGGTAAATGATGCAACTGCAGGCATTTAACTAACCAGTACTAACAAGTTCATCTGATGTCTTCCGCTTCTATTTAAGGAGCTGTTTACTGGAAAAAGGAGAACTGTGTGTTGGTAAAAGCTAACTGTGCATTTTCATAACTGAATACATCTGTCAATTAAAGCAATCTTTGAGGTGCTCCCTGAACCTTCTCTGACCAGTCTTCTGACCCCCTCATCTGCTGCCAGACTTCTCGGTTGAGAAGTTGATTTTTTTGTACTTTTCTTCAAACTGAATCTTCAGAATATCTGAAGGTATGACACATTTTATAGCCACTTTATATTGGAGAGGGGGACCATCAGCAATTAGACAAATTACCCGAAGACAACTATCCCATTCCTCTACTAAATGAGATAGAATAGTGAGTTCAATAAGTTCTAATAGGCAATAGGGATATGGAAAAAAAAATAAGCCCCTATCCCTTCTCTGGTCCTAGATTTTTCATATACAAGCCCAAGAGAAGAGGAAGGGTAGATGCTCTGAATTATTTCTCATCCTTTTGCTGTCAAAGGTGAAGAGGTTGTTTTAGTCTAGGCAGCCAGCGCTGCCATGACTTCATATTTTGTAATAAAACTTCTGACTGTTGTAGCCCATCTGTAATGAATTCTTCAGTAAATAGAGAGGTCCACGACACATCAAGCATCCCTCGCTTGCCCTGGCATTCCCTGCTGCAGAGCCCTGTGTTCGCGTGCTGCTGAAATCGAGGTTTGGTGTCTGTAATACTCAAAAGGCCCCGCTTGTAAATATTGGACTATGACTTGCAATTTTAACTCTAGCACTTGCTTTTCATTCTAAGTTTAACAGTAACAGCTAAGTAAACGTTTATTTTCTGGATTTTTTAGGAAATGTAATGATCAAACTCATTTTTAACCTGGCTCCCCTTTCTGTCGCAGTTTCAGCTTCATACCTTTGTTGCTTTTTTCTTTCCTTTGTTATCCTTGTAGGCAGTTGAAGTAGACATTTTATTTTAAAAATCCAGTCTCTTACATCTTACATTAGGCTAAATCAGGAAGGAGAAAAAAACCCAACAAAACCTGAAAACAATTCTTGCTTGATAAATGAATTCATATCTTTTCCAGGAGAAGAGAGAGGAAAGCAAACCACAATTAATTTAACAAATTTTCCATCTTAATGTTTCAGGGGAGATTGATGCTGTTTACATAACAAGGGAACTTGCCTACCTTTGTTCCAACACAGCTGCTGTTAGTTAGCCAGATGTGACCCAAGAGATGCCCTAAGCGCGTTTTTGTTTAATTGGGCAATGTATCTGTTTTGGGGCACGTAAGGTGTGACTGACAAACATCTGCCATGAACACGACTGTCTCTGCATTAGAAACATGCAAATAGATTTGCCCTGCTTCAACAGCTACTGGCATCTTCTGGAAACTTTTCAAACATATTAGTGAATATTTAGAAATGTTTCTGCCTTGAATATTCTATTTCCTCTTATTTTCTTCTTTCGGCATCTTTTATTAGCACAGTCATTTACGGGAAAGTTGAGATGCTGCAGGGGTTTTTCAGTTGGTTTTGCTGATGCTTTTTATTTTTTTTTTTAATATCGCTCACCTTTACTCCTTAACTAAAATTTACAGTACCCTGGCTCTGAAATCTGCTTCAACACTGCTACAACATATGAATATTTCCAAGAGCTCACTTTTCTTCTCTTTAAACAAAGCTATATTGACATATGGGGTGAGAGTTATAGGTAAGGTAACCTAAGAGTTTCCATATAAAGGTGATTTTTGAATCATTTTCTTTAGTTACAGTGGGGTGCTGGTTTCCAATGACATTGCTGTGTTTTCCTTTGACTTCCATGGGAGTAGGATGCAGGTTATAGCTCTTTGGGGAGGAAGGAGAAGAGATGAAGGGACGTAGATTTCTGTGTGGTGTTGAGTAAATAGTTCCACGTGAGGAGGTTTTTCGATTTTGTCATGGTTCGTTTTAGTTGTATTATTTATTTGTTTCCTACTTTTAGAAGAAGTGAGGAAAAGGAAGCACTCACAAAACATCAAGAGTCACAAAACAAAACCATGGCAGTCAAAAAGTCAGAATTTTCCCAGTTTTTCCACCGTTTTTTTGCATCTCTTGGTTAAGGGACAGCACAACAACATTTTCCTCAGTAAGGAAATACCAATGTGTTTTCTGAAGGTGCATGCCTGACACTGTTCCATTCAGACTGGGGACGGTGACTGTGATTGCAGGGACACATTCCCTTGGCCTGGCCTGTGTCCGTGTCAGTTGTGAGCCATGGGAATGGCACGCAGGAGGCTGCAAGAGTGAGGGGGCAGCTGCAGAGGGTGAGATGGGGCTGAATAGACCGAAAAATGATGGTAGAAGTCTACTGAACAGCTCCTTCCTTCATTGTGGGCTGCTAAATCAGTCTTGGAATCCCATGGAAGAGTGAATAATAAACAATCATATTAATTAAAGACCAAATTGTAATGCACCTCCCAAAAGGGCAGTGTTAACTTTGTGCAAACGTAGCTCTGATGTTTCTCAGTTCTGTGAGCTTCATTTTGTGGCTAACTGGACGTTTATTTATGAAGGTTTAAACTTCACATTTAGCGGGCCCTGACACCGCTACCAATTCTGCTTCTAGTTTGAAGGTTGTGACACTAAACTGATGAATGAATTTTGAAAAGCAGAATTGAATGAATTATATTAAATTTGGCTTGGATGATGGGAATTTTTTTGTTTTGTTTTGCAGAATGATTTGAAATAGTTACTAATGATGAGGCCAACATGATGCAGAGCAATTTGAGAAATGGTATACCTTACCTAAATAGAGTATTTAAAAGAAACAAGCTACTGTAGTATTTTTTATTTGATAATTTGATTTTAAATAAAAAAAAAATAAATCCAACATTCAGAGTATAGTTTTCTTTATGTTGGGTTATGTTCACCATATTGTCTATGTTCACTTAAATCTCTATCTTGTAGCATTAGCATTTATAGCAAGCTGGATTCTTCTGAATTAAATTTTCAGGATTGCAGAAAGAAAGAGAATTCAGCAATCCCTACTGCATCGACACAATGGCTACAAAAATAAGTTCTATCGATCCCCACCTAAGTAGCTACACAAAATACTTTGTTTTTATAACTAATCCCTGTAGAAAAGGCTAAGATATCTTTCTAAATAAAAATGTTTCCTGAAAGAGACAGGTGTATTTCAATTCTAAAATATTTTTCTTCTGCAGTACTTCTAAAACAGCACTAACATAAAGCCCAGGGTAATTGGCCGCAAAGCAACAAGCTGGTTTATGAAATACATACTCCATGTAAATAGATAACCCATGGGTCCCAAATGGAATTGTCTCCCCACTGAAGAATCCGAGTTCACTTGCATTTCCTTCCAGATGACTCCTCTTGATGGTAGAAAGCAGCCTGTGGCTGGCTTCCACGCTGTCCCGACACTATGCCAAATGAAAGCTGCTTCACTCTTTTTTGTTGTCTCTTGCAGGACATTTTGTGGTATAAATTGAATATTCCCACTTCATATGTAAAACTTGGAGGGAATTCAAACAGGTCTATCTTGCCTGGGGAAGTGTAAGATGTCCTATACCAAATACCTGACAGGTAACAAAACAGCTATGACAGTCTGGAATTATTTTGTGTTGTGGTAGAGAACTCATCCTTGTCAGGCATTTGTAAGTTTTGCCATGGCCATAGTAGGGAGTTTATCTATTCAGTTTGCACTCAAAGATATGAGGTCTTCAGGGAAGAAAGTATTGCATTGTGGCTGAAGCAGCTCTGGCACAGAAACCTTCCTGCAGCGTAAACTCATTCTTACTGTCAGAGCTGAACCATGATTCTGTTGGTTGAGAAGCTGCATAATGCATTAAAACAAGGGCTGGGAAAGACTGAGGAAGTCTTGGCTGTTTCTGACACAAGGGCAAAAAGACAATTACATGTATACTCGTTTGAAACTCTGGAAAGTGCTGTTATGGTAAAATGTTGTTATATACTAATAATTACCAATGCTGTGCTGCTATTTTTTTATAGTATAGACTCTTGGTAATACCTGCATCATCTTTTAAAATAAATAATTCAGTTAATATACTAAATGTATTCTTTTTTATATTAAAATGCCTTTTTGGGATACCATCCTAGGACCAAAACAGATTTTCTGCTATGTAAATGAATTTCAGTCAGCTTGCTTGGATGTATACAAAATGAAGATGAAATATTTCTAACCTTTCACAGTTTTTTCCAGTTGTTAGACTGGAAAAAGACAATTTTTTGTTTCATTCCTGCAGCCAGTATTATTTTCTTGAATAAACCAGGAAGCCCTCCCATATTTTTACCAAATAATTAAACCACTGATGAATTTCAAACTGATAGCAAACATTTCTGCACTTCTGTGTGTTTGCCCATCAAGTCAAAATTCAGTTTATCTTTGAAAAATAATTTAGATGAAAAATTTCTAATGTGGCCTAGATGCTGCCAAAGTAACAGATCTGTCACTTTTGGAAAATTTCTTTGAAGTCGTTATTCCAAAATGCTGTTGTTTGCTTTTCCACTGATCTGTACGTTTCTGCAAATAACTTGGATTAGCAACAAAATCTGGAATTGTGAGAAAATAATGGTTCAGTTTGCTTCGGTAGGTAAAACACTATGCACTCATGCAAAAGGGGTCTTTACTCCATCTTCTTTACTTTGTGATTGTATCACCTAGCAATTTCCAGCCACATGAAGAAAGAGGGGTGCCAGCAGGTCAGCTGCATCAGCTAAAAGGAAACAGACCTGGAAAAGCGATAAATGTATAAAGAAACACTGATTTGGGAAAGTTGACTTCTTTTTTGTCTTTCTTTTGTTAGTTCTGTCTGTGTCCCTCAAGGAAGGAACTGTCTACACAACATATGTATCCAGAAATTTCAAAATCAGCTAAAAGTAAAGTTTATGATATTTTTTTTTTGTGGTGTCTACTGCTTATCTATAAATATAGTAGTAATAGGCATAGACAAACTTTTTCAGCTGTAGTGTCTGCAGACTTTTCAGAACAAATATTTACCATTCCAGCTCTTCTTTCAACTTTCATGTGAACATAGAAGTCTCACCGAGAACTTGAAAAATCATGAGGAATTTCCTTAGCAGTTTCTGTTTAAGCTCTTAGCACTACGTAATTTTTGAAATTGTGTTTTATAGCTCTCCTCAATCCGCAGAGACACCAGTTTCCTAGAAAAGGATCATCTTTTTTGTGCACGATTGATTTGATCATGATTTGAACTGCAAATCATCAGGCTCTCCACTTCTGTTAGACAGGCTGCGTGCCTCTCGGATTTTGGCCAATGTGTCTATTTCACGTTACTCATGCTTTAGTGTAGACACGTAACAGCTTTCTGAGACAAGGTAGAAATAAGATTTAATACTTGCATGTATTTTGTGGTGGAAGAGATAGCGGGAAGGAAAGGAAATTAAGTCATCTCTTTCAAAAGGCACAAGAAAAAAGTTCCACAAAGCAGTTTTGTCTCTTTCAGGGGATCTTATTAAATTTTCTTGAAGCTAGAAAACAAATTAAAAAGAAAATCTAGCCTCATTAAACACTTTTACCACTTCACGGAGTGTGCATGTGTGATATAGTGCAGGTACAATTAACATCAGCCCTAGCAGTGGCTGTAAAATGTATGACTAAAATGAGTCACAGAAGTAATGTAACGTAGTTTTACTATTACTGCCAAAAATACACCTTATTATAAAAAAAGTAAGTAGACCTAATTTATTTAATTAAAACACTCAGCTGTTTTAGATAGAAGGAGCATGTAAAATAATGACAGAGCACTGATGAATTTTTGAATCATGTATTACTTTTATTATCGCCTGAACCCCATATTTAACCTAGTGAGTACAGCAATTGGGATAGGGGATGCAAGAGGTGTTTTCTATGTCAGTTGGGCCTGAATCCCCAATGATTTCCAGCTTTTTTTCAATATATAAGAATAGGAAAATCTGGTAAATGAAAAAAAATGCAGAAATAAAGAATAGGATGGTAGACAGCAAGGAAAAATGAGATAACAAAACTGGTAAGAACAGCAGTAACATAAGTGATTCAGCTAGTGAAAGTGTGGCACCAAATACTGAAAAGAAAATAGATGTGATTAATGAGTAAGCACTGCGATGCCATTGCTTGTTAATGAAAGGAATATGCGCAAAAGTGGAGAAAAGGGAGCTTCTGAGGCAGAACCTGAAGGTGGTTGAGGATGACAAAAACATGGTGGAATTAAGGTTTTAATTTGGATGTCAATATTGAAGGACCTGTGCAAATCAGGAGAAGCAGAAAATGATGTTCAAAAAAGCACTATGCTTATAATGGGACAGAAGCAAGATGGCAGAGCATGGCTGAAATAGCCACTTCTGGAATTAAACTGCTTAGGGAGAGGATGGTAAAGTAGTTCTTGTATAAAAGCTACACTAAAATTGTTATGAAATATACAAGTTAATTAAGCAGATTTAAACGGAAGGATAAAAATAAGTCTGTAACTAAGTACGATTGAATTGGAAATCCTGCACCAGAGAACTGAGAAAAAGTCCTTGAAGGGGAGCTGCCAAACAAGAGGTGCTCTGCTCTCCCCCACCCAAGGGAGCACGTAACCAGAGATGGCTGGGCACCCAGGGAGCCTCCATGGGAGAGGGGGAAGCAGTGAGCTGGCAGCTCAGAGGCAGGAGCGAAATATTTTAGGACAAGAGGAAAATATCTTAGGGGCCATGGCAAGAGGTGGCTGGGAAAAGAGAGGACTGAGGAGCAAACAGGCTGCCACGCAGCAGGGTGGGGAAACAAGGTGGGAAGGCAGCATGGAAATGGCAGAGAAACTTTCAAGAAGCTGAGCGGAGAATTGTATGTTGTAGAAACATCTCGGTGTGTGCAGTGGTGGGTGTGCCTCGACACAGCCGAGTGGCTCCCTCAGTCAGGGGTTAAGAACAACAAATTAAGAGGGTTAAGAAGGATGGGTGAGGACTCTTTGGGATTTCTCTGTTGTTACAGGGCTAAGTAGCTGGGGCTCTGGGGCATCGCTGTTGGGGAACAGAGGGATGATTAAAAGACCTAGGGAAGAGCCTGTTGTACTAAGGCTCTTGAGTTCAAAAGGCCTTGGAAAAACGTGAGCTACTCTAAAGCATTTAAATACTAGCAGTGTCCTCAAGTTACACGTAGAAAAGCCATCTGGAGTTTATCTTAGGAACAACAGAAAAAGCCTTCAAGGCAAAGGGCTGTGTGTTCAAAAGGGTTATGAAATCATTGAAATAGAAATCAGAAGTTATGAGTTAAAGTAATGCAGAAGAACCTGACCAGGAAATTAAGCTGCATCACAGAAAGTCACGATAAGGTAATAATTGCTTCATTATATAGAACTGGACACCAACATGACAAAAGAACAGCAAAAAGCTTGCCAGTGATACATCTGGAAAAAAAAAAAAAAAGAGTGGGCTGTAGGTGTTACATATGACCCCAAATTATCATCAAGGGGAGAGGTTGTTGAACCTGAGAACAAAGATGGGATAGCTGTTGAGATGGAGACACGTGCAAGGGAGAAGCAAACCTGGAACAATTCACAAGAGCGAAGGCTGGGAATTACTGCAATAGTTTGGTCTGTGAAGGAGAGCATTCAGCTCAGATGTGCAACTGAGTTACAGGATGTCAGCTGGGACATCTCAGGAGCCTGGGTGTGTATCTGTAGCCTGATCTAGTTTGAAGTAAAAGCTGTTGTCTCAAAGCAGAGTGAAATCTCAACCTTCAGAGCAGAAGGATGATGTTTCCCACTGGAGCAGTGGGAACAAAACCAAAAACAATAAGCTTGCTGCTAGATAGTTCAGTCAGCCTAAAAGGCATGTATGATACAATTGCTTAATACAACAGGGAACTCAGCTCAGTGAGTTCTTTTCAGGACTATTTTTCTATTGTAGCCATTAATCGTATTCAGTGCAGGTGTAAAATGTTACTGCTCTGACTTTATTATTCAGTTTTTTAAATGCTTTGACCTAAGTTTCTTGACCTTTGATCCTGTCCTGTCTAAAATGCAATCTCTACCCAGAAAACACCTTGAAGCAGCACTTCAGAGCTCTGTGACAGCCAATGAGCCCTATCAGGTCAATGAATTAAAGCTGTAGCAGAAATTGTTAGCCAGAGCCTGGCAATCAGTGATGCGATGTAAAGTCACTTTCAGGAAACTTTCTATGTTTCCGCAAGACACCCGCAGTCTATAAAGTTATTCGAGTGTCTCCCAATTTTTGCACACAAGGTAGCAGGAGACAACTGGAAGAATTTCTTATACATCTCCCTCAGAACACTTACAGTGTTTGCAGCCCTTTGCAAAGTCATAAAACTACACGTGTTGTTGAAAATATTTATTGACTGTGAGGAAACAAAACCATATAATTTGTCTTGGAACCTAAGCAGGATAGCAATGGGTTAAATTGAATACAGGTCGCTATACTAACCTATTTCTCTGAATATGTCCCATCTCTGGCTGCCACATGTGGTAGGAGGGAATCCTCAAAGACAGTGTTTTGGACAAACCACTGGTGTTGAGTAGATCAGGCAAAACCGACACTTGTACTGTAGGCCAGCCAGTCTGTGAGATTTGGGCTGGGATAGTTTTTTTTAATAGTTTCCCCATCATGTTTTATTTTCTCAGAAAGCTGTCTATCTACAAGTAAGGTTTGGCTTTTCTTTATTTATTTATTCATGCATTTATTTTAGGAATTGATGATTTTTATATACTTATCTACTAAAGTTACTCTGTCTCAGCTGTGGACCAGACTGTACTAGCATTGGAAACTTCTGCCTAAATTCTTGTACTTAGAAGTAGGATTGCAATAGGATAGTGTAGATGGCTATGCTAAAGGTTTTTTGCATTTTGTTAGGAACCAGAGGGATTAGCTACAGTCCTGTTAATTCATAGTTCTCTTAGCACTTCTCTTGCTTCTAAATGGAAGCTTGCCCAGCACGCATCGGTCCCTAGCTAAGAATTGCCTGCCTTCCCCTGTTAGGCAGATTCAGATCTACCAACTGGCTCTCCAAAGCTGGTTCAGGAGAACTGGGTCTCCAAGGAACAGTATATACTGTAATCCTTTTTGTACTGAAAACTTTTGTAAGATAAGAGCTTCATCAGAAACAAAAGCTAATTAAACTAAATCACAAAGTGCTGTAAATGAGCTAATAAATGACCAACTGGGTATTGTCTAGGTATTCATTTGATTATATAATGCTGTTGATCTCTCGGAAAAGTCACACCTTTGCAGGAGACCAAATGCTCAAGGTTAAATGAGTAGAGATAATTTGTTAGCATCTGAGAAGCATCAAAAAGTGGTACTGTTTCATAGTGGTGTTAAAGGTTAAGTGCCCTGGACAGTGAGCAACACAGGAAAGTAAAGGTATCCAAAGGGCATTTTAAACCAGAGAGACAAGTGTTGGGAAATGAAGTATTCATAGACTCTTTAATTATCCATCTCTAAAATCTCCCAAGCTACTGCTGTTGATGACTGCTTTAACTCTCACCCTTACTTGCTGAGGTCCATGGGGCTGGTAAGTATATGTGTCATTGCTTCATTTGTCTCAGAAAAATAGAAGCAAAACGGGTGGACTAGAAAAATAGAACAAAAATCCTTTAGACAACCCTTTTTCTACATACCAGAAGAGAGCTGAGAGCTAATGGGTCCTGATCCAGATCAGCAGGGTGCTAGAACAGAAAAAAAATATATTGTGTTTTGAATGAGAAAATGTGTTGTCTAAGTCAAATTAGAATTCTACACTAGGTCATTACATTTTAAACCTCCTTTTAATTTACATTTGTAAGGCAATCCAGCCAGAGAGACATTTGACAGAAAAAAAAACCCTTTCAGACTCATACTTCCTGTTAGCTGCTTAATAGACTTTTTCTTTTCACCCCTGAGGAAGCCGAAATAAATAAAAGATGGGAAAAAATCAATATGCAAACAGGTGGAGAAATTTATTGTCCGAGAGTGTGGGCAAAACTAATTTAGATAAGGCTAAGTTTCTGGAGTAATCCGATGTTTCAAAATAACCTCCTTTGCAAATGCTTGACCTTACAAATAATCCACAGTTGATGAAGGTGTATGAAAAAAGTTTGCTTCACTTTTGGTAGTTATTGCTTAAGGAAAAACATAGGTAGTATTATTATTTGTATTAATCAAATGTTCATGCTTTTTTTTTTTTTTTCAATTCTCAGTGAAATATTGTAATTGCTTGATTCTGGCAGGCCTTTTCTTGTCTGCCTTTCTCATTGTCTTCTGTCTCCCTTCTCTCTCTCTCATGGACACCCAAGAGCACTTAATGCATGGTTTTTATAGGCCTGTTGTAGCTAGTTGAGTTCTTTGTCCTAGAGCTTCTCAATAACATAGTGAATGCAGCAACTTGAGGACTAGAGCAGAGGGTAATACCACTGCTTAGTAGCTGAGAGAACATACTTTTGACTTCCTGGCTTCAAGGAGAGCTTTGAGAAGAGTAGGATATGTTTTTCCAGGTGCTTACCGGAAATCCACAGAGGACATCATTTAATCCTCTAGAGTCCTGAGAAGTCTGAGACACTGGGATGTACTGCTGCTCCTGTGCCAGCTGTTAGCCTAAATGTTCTTCCTGAAACAAGCTAAGAGTTCTTTGGTCAGTATCCCATTTAGAGGTTATTTGTAATTAGGTAGAAGAAAGTGTATTTATCCCCATGGTTTCAACTTTACGAAAGTTGAGTAGTGAGTGTCTTTTTGAGATAAACATTTCATTAAAAAACTTAGATGTGATCCTTTATAAACAATTTTTCCATTTGAAGCATATAACTTTAGGCGTGGTTCTACTTCAGCCAAAGGCAGGCTTGGTAAAGCCTTCATCGTGGGACCTAAACAAGACATCTGCTAGAACCATGTGCTGTTGAACTCCTGCTTGGCCTCAGTGGGCTCTGTATGGGCTCTTAATCTCTAATTCTTTATGTCAGTCCAGCCTGTAGTGTTCCCAACCAAAGCCTGGGCAGATCCGGTTTTCCCCACTGACAAGTCCATAGTGCAATAAACACAGCATTTCTCAGAGATCCAGTCAGGGAGAAACAACAGTGGAAGTAAATACAGATATTAGTTTTGTGGTGGCTTTAAAAAGCACTGTAGCTAGCAGGACCGGATGGACTTTTTTCCTACTTAGTCTATTCAAGAAGTTGTGAATCACAAAGTCTACCTCTTATCCTGTAGTTATGCTATTTATGTCTTGCCTGCACCGCCAAAATAGCTACGAGGTGACCATTACTTTTTACAACTTCCAGGTAACTTTGTCAGCTGCATTTCTGATCAGCCTTGACAAACGCTCAGTATTCTGCAGATCACGTTTTTTCGAAGTTGTGTCCTTCTTGGAGTTCAGACTAGAAGAAGCAACTATGAGGAGATCCATCTTTATATATCCAGACACTGTATTTGAACAGACAGTTATTACTTTCTGGGTGATGTGTGGTTATTTAGTCTTGAGACAGGTACCAGGATGTTTTCACTATATTTTGCACCAAGATGGAGACACCAGGCAATGGAAGGAGAACAAATGCATATTCATATCTCATTTGGAAAGAGATGCACAGAATCCCTCATATGAGGCATCCCTGAAGCGTTATGGCAAACATTCACAAACATCTGTTAAAAATGTATTCTCGCCATACTCCTGAGCTTTCAACTCATGTGAAATAAAGAAGTTCTTGTGGAGCTGATGAAGGAATTTGTATGAATGCAAGCTGGTGGTTTGGAGGTTGTCAACAACACACCAGGGCCACTCCATTTCCTTCTGCTTCCAGGAGAGGTCAGGGAGTTAACCTACGCTGAAGTCATCCCAATTGTTGCTCCTTCTCATGAAGCAATTGTATCTGACAATCCACCACTTAAAATCTTTTCAGTTTTGGATAAGCAACAACAAAAAATCAATCCTGATTCCACAGAAATCGTTACAGCTTACAAGATTCGTTATAGGCCCAGGATATCAGGATTTCAGTGTCCCACCCATAAAGATGCTCAGTTTTGTAAAAAAGATAAGAAGGACAAATAAGGCAAAATAGTTATTTTGGTAGGATTTGCTCAGTAGATCAGGATTTTATTACATGATCGTATGAGTGGATGTGTAAACTTTATGAAAATTCAGTATTTAAAACTCAAAGAAGTACAAATGAATGATACTTAATTGGTTCTTTTTGCCATACTGGGCTAGGCCTGCCACCACTGATTTTAAATAAATGACTAGAGTAGCAAAAGTCTTATATTTTCTCACATCCTATGCTTCCTTATTATCAAGAGATTTCAGACACAAATACCATCATTTTTTGTTTCAGGTCCTCTTATTTCCTTGGATAGTAACAGACACTGGAGGGGGAGAGGGTTCTTGGAAAGAACACGTCAGCCAGATGCAGGAGAACACGAGTCTTGGGTTATCAACAGTGCCATCGAATTTCTCAAAACTTAAGTTCTTGCTTGGATGATATACGCATATTATTTCAGGCCACTGAATAGTAATACGTTATCAGAACAGAAGAGGAGTTTGAGATCTGTTTCTTTCACACATTGGCAATAAAAAAATCACTGCTTTCTTATGTTCTTTCACACTTCTTGAAACAAAAATTCTCTCACAGATGCTTTATTCAGAGCTCAGCTCAATGGGAAAAGGCATGTGTGGTGAATACGTGATTCAGCATCTTCACATTACAGACTTGTTTACAGACAAATGCTGTGGAAAGCCTTGATCAGAAGGTAAGGATCTTTACCACCAAATAGCTACAAAAGTGTGATTCTGTATGATTCAGTATTGTTCCCTAGTTCCAGCCCCAGGAATTTCTGTAGTTTTCTTTTGACTCTTGTACATCTCCCAAGTGATAAGAGAGACTCCAGCAGGAGATGCGTTATCCTCTGAAAGCACCACGAGCCAACAGTCCAATGAACCCAGTCTTCAGGTTGGATCATTGGTTTCCCCACTACAGACTAGGCACTGACAGGGTGGCTGGCTGCTGATAGCGAATATAAGGAGCACACCAATCCACTGCTTCCATAATAGTTGGGAATTTATGGTTCCTGCCTTCCATAGCTGTAATCCCAAAATGAATAATTTCCTAGAGCTGTGCTGCCAGTGTTAGTAATAGAAACAAAATGATTTCCTGAAGGAATGAT
The DNA here is from genome assembly GCA_008711295.1 of Anarhynchus alexandrinus. Lineage (NCBI taxonomy): Eukaryota > Metazoa > Chordata > Aves > Charadriiformes > Charadriidae > Anarhynchus > Anarhynchus alexandrinus. The sequence goes on from VUYV01000005.1 coordinate 3,433,577, forward strand.
GAGCGCTTAGTTCAACATTGCAAATCCCATCTCAAAGGTTCCTCAGCAGTAGATCAATGCCAGAGGCTTCCCTGAATGTGGGAGCTCAGGGAAGTTCCCACAAATCGTTTTAGGATTAGAAATCCTGTAAAGGTATCAATCCCAATCTGGGATAGTTGTGAGGATGGCAGTTCCAGGTACCTAAGTAAATACTTAGCTAAGTTTACAAAGAGAAAGGTTGCTGCTCAATTTGAGGGCCATTCTGTGACTAGACCCATGAAGATATTTAAGTCATTCTGAAGGGAGAGTAGCCTGCAACACACCTTGATTCACCATTGGGCATTGACCCAATTGACTTTTTGTCCCAGAGAATGTTTGGGATCTTGTACCAAAGTTGTAAAATATCAATCTTGCAAAAGTATCCTTGCGTATTAGCCTACTAAGATCAAATACATATTGTTTGTGTTTGCTTAGAAAGTTGCTGTAATGGGTATAGAGCAGTGCTGTGGAGCTTGTACACTGTTTTTCTTCTGCCTTTGGAGAATGATGGTGACACTCTTATGTTGGTGTCTAGAACACCTAAGTATAAGCAACTCTGCAGAGTTCCCCTCACCCTGACCTCTGTGGGCTTCAGTTCTCTTCATTAAATTACACTATTAATATTCGCTTTCCGTTATGGGATGTTAGAAAAAGAAATTCTAATATTAAAGAATGTGAATAGCTGAATTTGCATAGACAGAGCTATTAATGTCATTGAACTATTTGTCTGACCTTTCATAGCTCCAATCCTAAGTCAGTATCTTTGTATTTCTGATCTGATTACATTCCAAAGAGGAACACAATTCTGAAGTGTCACTTAAATACTACACACTGCTTAAATATCACTCACTTATCTGGCAAATCTTTTAAGAACACATCTGAAACACATTCTGTTTTAGATACATTACTCCAAAGTGTTCCCTTGTCTTTTCCATCTCACTTCTGAGTTTCCTTCCTCAGGCAGACCCACCGTTTCCCCTTCGAGGGCCTTCAGAAAATCCTGGATTTCTCATTTCTCATTGTATTCAACTTCCGCTAAACAATTTTCAGACTGATGCAAAAGCAGAATATTTACACTGGCACTTAGTAAACCTGGAGACATTTATTTAACTTTATTTATATTATCCCAATCTTTTCCTTCTGGGTTCCAGGCCACTAGGAAATAGTTCTTTGTTTGCTTTGCTTGAAATGATAATTACTAAGTTCATAATCCCTCATTTTCAAATTCACCAGTTCCTGTTGTTAGACTCATTTTTACCATCGGTGGCTGGCCAGTTCAATGAATTGTTCCTTGTAGGATATTATGCTGCTTTTCTGTGCATTTGTTAGAGAGGAGAAAACACACATGAAATAATCTATCAGAAATCTCAGGAGCCTGAAAAAAATCCACTTTTTTATTATTTTTTTTAGAAATAAAAAACTACAATATAGGCTCTTCTCCCCTCAAGCTCAACACAATTTATTTAATGGAGAACCGTATACCAAATAATTTAAGTACATTGAAAATAAAAATTTTATTTATGTAAAAAAGGCAGCTTGAGTAACTTGAAGGGAAGTAAGCTGAAATAATCTTATCACAGATGTAACTTAGACTTTGTTTTGGTTTACTTTAGAAGAGATATATTTTTAAGTTATACTATGTTATTAATTTCTATGCACATCATTTAACATTAAAATAGAAAATAGATGAACAAGGTAATGTCCATTTGAAACATTCATAACTGGTTGACCCAGCATATGTGTGTGCACATTCAGAGATATGCTGTATTTCTAAGGAGATGAAAAATAGTTCATTATTAGTGCATATTCTTATAATCTAAACATTACCCCTGAGCAGCAAGTTTTGGCAACGTGCTGCTTACACAGTGTTGCTTGCACACTGCGCTGTGGTACAGGCTGGCAGGAAGAGAAGAATTGCCAGGAGATATTTACTTGTTCTACAGTATTGTCCATAACCTGATGAATGGTAGGGTGACCACTTTCTCATACCTGGAATTCAAAAGTTTCAAGAAGTGACCAGGAGTCTAGAATATGTTTTCTGGTGATCTCTGTGTGTTCTAAAGGAAGTATATCAACCAAATCAGAAGAAATTGGGCTGTCTCTTTACCCCATTTCTGAAGTGAAAATGGCAGCCCATATGGTGCTTTAAAGAACAGCTAAAAAGCATGGTTATAGTGTGTCATATTTGTGAAAAGAGAAAATAACTACTCCTGCATTGTTGTTTATTTTGTTTTTTGGTTTTTTTTGAGACTCAGTAGCAGAACAGCTCTCATCTCAAGGAGAATTTCATATTTCTGAAGATGAAAAACTAAGGACTGAGAAATATCTTATTTCTTCCCTTCAGAGTCAAAAAACCTACAAGAAGAACTTGGAAAATTACAACATATTCAATGTTTGATCCATTCTGTTCTCAGCCTTAAAAAGAAACGATTAAAAATTCACTCTGAAGTTAGCTTTGCATGCATCCTGTAGATACAAGCCCAGTTGACAGAGTGGGTTCAGATTTGTAGACATCTTTGTATGTGTAAGAATAAATACACAAGAAGGCTAAGAATAGATGAGGAATTGCAAACCAGTTTGTTGGATTTTGCTGACAAACTCTCAGTAATGACATGTAATACATCAGACCTGATGCATATTTATCATGAGAAGGTGGTTTTAAATATTTAATGTGATGGTATGGGGCAGTTTTTCTCATTAGGGATTGACACAGATGAACTAATTTACTTTGCCTGTATAGTTTCTTTTGATGAGTTACTTCTAAATTTTATTGCTTCAAATACTCATGCAATGAAACCTAGAAATAAGCTGTACTGTCTGGTAGTTGGAAACCTAACTAGTGATATAGTCTTGTATTTTTATGTGCTATGAGCAATGCTCCTTTTGGAAATTGAAATGCCCAGGTCAAGCTTTTTTAGCAGAAAATTGGAGACAGAGGCTTGGTCATTCCTGAAAGCATATCGTCAGGGAAGGAATTTACAGTCAGACACAGAATTCCTGCCTTTTGTATGTGTATTCACTGCAAAGTGGGGCTAGTCTGATATTGGTGCAATTCTGAGGAACTACTGCAGTTCAGAGGACTGATTCAAAGCCGGTTTAAAGGACTTTAAGTTCTTAATTAATGGAAAAAATGCCATAATTAGCAGACTTAGCAGGAGAAAAACAATACTAACTTGAGAATGCTTTCAAGCAGCCCATTTATTTATTGCTCTTAAAAGACATCATTAAACTCCTTCATAAAGTAAGGAATTGGACTATGTACCCCATCAGAAGTTTAATATTATTCTATTACAAGGCAAGTTTTAGCCATAGTATTTTCATCTGGCTCTTTCTTCCTGTGATTTTCCTTCTCTGTAACTGTGAGGATTAGTTGAAAGGGCAGAGGCTCCTCTTTCAGATGAATATGATGTAAAGTCAATGTCAGTTGAAACCCAATGAAAAATGACTCAGGGTTGAGTCAACAGAGAATTGCCGGTCCCATCTGGTGATGACGCATAGCTGACACTTATTCCCTAAGTGAAGGCTTAGCTGACTGTACTTGATTTTATTTGGGATGTACCTTCTGTAATTGATACCAAAGTGATAGCACAGAAATGAGAACATCATCTTACCCTCCTTGCTGCTCTCTAAATTTCAGCTGCTTTTCTTCAGCAGCCTTTTCTTTTCTTTTCTTCCTCTCCCTAAGTTCAGATTTGAGTGTAGCTAAGAACTGCAGGAGGAATTCCTCCTCTGTTAGAGTGAGAACTGAACCACTGAAGTAGTCCAGAGTGCAGGTGGGAAACTGAAGTATGGGAATTCACCTGGTGTACAATACTTCAACCCTTTACTTGTAGGATCTTTGTGAGACAGTAGTCTCATATTCTTTAATTTCCCTTCTTTAGCAGGCTGATGGGCTTGACTGTTTCAGATAGCAAAAATTAAGATGCAAGAGTGGCCTATGGCCTCAACAGAGAGAATGCTGGTGAGCTTCGTGTGGTGCTGTGCATGAGGAGATGGAGAGCTGGAGGATGCTTTTTGCTGGAATATCAGCTGAGCATTGTTTCAAGAGGCAAAGACAATAAGTGAAGGGGAAGGAAAATTAAAATTCAGTCTTATACGCACCTAGGCTTTAAGATTTGTTTGAGAATCAGAAAAGCTGACTCAGCCTGAAGAGCCCTATCCCTGGACAAAAACATTGGAAGGCTAAGCACTCTCCTAAACTCTCCTAAAATGCATGAATGCTAATGGACAAATATTTCTGATACTCAAGATTCTGGTGGGGTTTTTTTTTGGTCAAAATAGCTTGGTATATACAATACTGTTGTTCCATGTTGTGATTTCAGTTTTCTGGAGAAGAAGTTCTAGGGAGAAAATGCCAAGATAGTAGAAATTTCAACATATAAAAGACGGATGAACGGATTGGGGGAAGGAAGGGGGCAGGGACACAGGGTTATTTAACATATTCTCATGGATCAAATATGGCATATGAAATCCATATTTCAGTACCTGTCCTGAAGCCTCTACTTGGCATCAAGAACATACGAAGACCCAATTTTTTTTCTAGACAAGCAGTGAAGACCAGCAGCTGTGATTCCTTTAACAGTTCATGCTACCATAGTGCTCCTCTGCATTATTCATACTAGGCAGGACTCCAAATCCCTAACCTGTGTTTTCCTGACACATGAAATATTTGGTGTCAAGTAAAGAACATCTTTCAATTAAATAAAAGAAAATCTAATATTTATAATAGGAGTGAGGAAGGAGAAAGACAAGTAAAGGGTGCCAGGTCTTGTGCAGTGCTTTCATTAATTTTATAGATATAACTGGCAGTATGACTGGGGATTCTTAAGTCCTTACAGAAATAAAACCAAAGCAGATAAGTTTTTGCTTCCTTGTTTGCTTTCTCTGCCTTTATGTTGTTTGGCTTCTGAAGGTGTCCTTGAAGATCTAAGGATGTCCTCGAATGTCCATTCTTGACTGTTAGCCTAAAATTCCTCCAGATGGGGATATTTTCAGTACTACTGCTAGAGCTAGGGTTAACACTGAAATATCTCTACAGAGCTCAACAGATAGGAGATATCAGTTGGTTTTGTAGTATCCCGTTAAAAACACCTGGGCTCCTTAGAGAGTGACACTGTCTCTTTGGCTCCCAGTGTCATCTTGACAGCTCTTGTTTAAGCCACATTTTGGATGTTCTCTAGCTTATTGCCTTCACACAACACACTAGCACATTTTTGATTTTCTTTTCTTCCTGATAAACCTCGCCACTCCCTTTTTCTGGAGGCTTTCAAAATTTAAGGCTGCACATTGTAGTCTTTATGATACCTCTTCATGCATGGCCCAACAACTGTGCTCTTGAGTTATATTTATCATTAATTTGGCCATTTGGTTCTTCCCTACTCTTCAGCTATCAAATAAAAATTCCATCTTTACTGTGTGTGTCTTTGAGGTGAACACACTGAGCTGATGCAGGTATTTGAGCATTGTAATTAAATGCTTTGGTTATCTTTTCGGAGTAGATTGATTTTATTGTCCATTACTTTTTTCTCTTTTTTTTTTTTTTTTTTTTTTTNGTAAAAAATGCCAGGCTGGGAGTAAGAGAGACTGAAATCTTCCAGCTCCCCACAGAATACCGCATAAGACATTGCGTCACAATAGTGAAAGTGTCCTCACATCAGTTCAGCATTTCTGCTCATCCTAAATCTAAAGAGATCACTTTGAAAGACAAGACATTAAACCGTCTCCTGTGCTTTCTCAGTCCTTAGTCTCTGGTGTGATTGTAAATAGAGGTGAGAATTTCTGTCAACTGTGGTTGTGTTTCGGAAACTACAGACACTCCTTTAGGAAATTCAATAATTTGTCTATTGTTTTCTTTTAGTAATAACTCTCTTTCTCCACTCCATCTTACTGGCTTGCATGAAAACTAATTAATGGTACATTCTGTTTAATTGAAGCTTTTTTTTTCTGACAAAAAATAAGACTTTTCAGTAATAGCAAGATCTTCAGAAAGCAAAAATGCATCAAATGTAAACATTAGCTCTCTGAACTATTCTGCTAAAAAGTCTGAATTGTCATCAGAGAAATTAAGAGGAAGGTATGTGTTTTAGTCATGAAAATTGTTCTTTTTTTTTGGTGGTATCAAAACTAGACTGTGATATTACATGTGGTTGGAAAGCTGCCTGGTGAAAAAGGACCTGGGGGGGTGTTGGTCGACAGCCGGCTGAATAGGAGCCAGCAGTGTGCCCAGGTGGCCAAGGCCAGCAGCATCCTGGCTTGTATCAGAAATCATGTGGCCAGCAGAACTAGGGAAGTGATCGTCCCCCTGTACTTGGCACTGGTGAGGCCCCAACTTGAGTACTGTGTTCAGTTTTGGGCTCCTCACTACAAGAAAGACATTGAGGTGCTGGAGTGTGTCCAGAGAAGGGCAGTGAAGCTGGTGAGGGGTCTGGGGAACAAGTCTTATGAGGAGTGGCTGATGGGACTGGGGTTGTTTAGCCTGGAGAAAAGGAGGCTCAGGGGAGACCTTATTGCTCTCTACAACTACCTGAAAGGAGGTTGTAGTGAGGTGGGAAACAGCCTCAATTTGCACCAGGGGAGGTTTAGGATGGATATTGGGAAAAATTTCTTCACTGAAAGGGTTATCAAGCCTTGAAAGAGGCTGCCCAGGGAAGTGGTGGAATCACCATCCCTGGAGGTATTTAAAAGACAGGTAGATGTGGTGCTGAGGTACGTGGTTTAGTGGTGGTTTTGGCAGTGTTAGGTTGATGGTTGGACTCCGTAATCTTAGAGGTCCTTTCCAACCTAGATGGTTCTATGATTTTTTTGGAATATAACCCTCCCCCAGCCTCTTCAGTGTGCCTTCTCAATTTACTGTCAAAGTACGTGTTACTCTTCTAGAGTATTGTGCGTGCTTGTTGCTAACAGGAAAAAGAAACAGAGAAATTTCTGGGCACTCTTTCTTCCTCTCCGTTTCCACTCCTCTTCCTCTCCTCTCTTTTTCTTTTCTACTGCATCTGCTTTGATTTTTTTTTTTTTTTTTAATCTTCGTTTTATTCCAGAGCTTAATTTTGCCAATGAGCCCCAGAAACATAGAGTAAGGCTCAGTCCATGACCAATATTCTGAAAGGACATCTATGCTGTAGTAACAGTGAGGACTGTATTCTTTGGTCACGTTAACTAGTTTGTGGTAGTTAAATGTTTTTAAAATCACAGGAAAGACAGCATAGCTTTTGCAACTTGGAGTAGCGGTGTAGGAATTTAGACATTGTTGAATTCAAGTTGATAAATCAAGTAAATATCACAAATATCCATTTTATCTGCTATTCCATTTGACTTACCTAACCCAGGTTGTCACACCTGTTCTGTGCTGTGCAGATATGCCTGAGCAGATCCTGTCTGTATAGACAGTGCTATTATTAGGGTGCTGGTTTGAGGAAACGATAATATTTAACACAGCACCACTTGGGAACTGAAGCTGGTACTCTGTCCAACCAGGAAGCACGGGCTGTATTTGTCTCATTAATCAGACTTGCATTTAAAGGTTTCTATCAAAAAAGATGAATTATTATCCATGGTTTTTTGCTCCTAGATATTAAGCTGTTAATCTCGGTTGCCAAGAGAAAACCTGAGTATGTCTCTGTGTTGCTCCATTACACAGGAGCAGAAAATGTAAGCCCTTCTAGGAAGTAGACAGCAACTGCTCAGTCATTTTTCACAGGCCACCAAAAACCCAGCGCGGTGAAAACAATTTGCATTCTTTTCCCATCTGGACTGGTCCTAAAGGAGACCCCATTAAACTGCGCTGAGGCATTCTGCTCCAATCGGGTATCTCATGCTCACTTTGAGTAACTGACAAAGCAGATGGCCTTGTGCGTGCATGGATGAGGAAAGAGAAGAAACAAAACAAGATACAAGGGATTTTTGTGTGTCTGTTCTGTTGGGATTATGGTTGGAAGCTTCCTCTTAATATTCTTGGAAGAACAGAAAGCTTCCATCTCCAAAATTGAGGTTGCCTGACACTTTACACAAGCACTGTATTTTAAAGAGGAAAGACTCCATAATTTGTAATTCAGAATGGACAATATATTAACTGAACTAATTAATTTAACATACAATTTTGAAGAAATATAGAACGTGGTAGTGAAGATACTTCTCTTCAATTTATCATTTGCTGGGGATCTGGGCAGTTGAGACTTTCCTGGTCTCTCAGCTTTCCATCTATCTGCAGCTTCTCTAGTTCTCTTCTGGATGATAATTTTTCTTTTTGAACTGGTCTGTGTAGACTGCTTGTGAATTGAACTGTAACAATCTAAGAACAGGTCCTCCAACATCTACAATTGTAGTTGAACTGTACATATCAGGTCTTACTGGAGACTGGAGGGAGCGGGGACTGCCATGCTGAGTGTAAACATGAAATGTGGGAACATCTTTTAAAAAGCAATTGACTTTGTGAGCAACTTCCTGAATTCCCATTTCTGCTTTTAAAGCTCTCTGTGTCACATTAAGAGCCTTTCTCCTTCATCAGTTCATCGCTGTGAGAATAAACGAGCTGTCACACGCTGAGTACTCTGGGCTAACTCCTGCCCTCAGATGTCTGAAGTTTCATTTGCGTCAGTGGAAATTTCATACGCGTGCACATCCATGCATTTTTGTGCCTGTGAGGTGGCATTTGCTTAACATCATGGATTCAGTAGAGGGAGGATGGGAGGAGCTTTAATTTTTAAGGGAAAGTCACTAGTTACTGTTCTGCAAACTGGACATAATTTCTATATCTTACTTTTTAAATCACCACATGAATTAATGTAAAAAAAAATTAAATTAAATTTATGGAACTCTATATAAATGGATGGTCTTTACAGTGGTAAATTAGATCAGATTTATTTTGTATTGCATATGCTTTTTAAAAAATATATGATGGTGCAGCTTTTGTATACGCAACAGGTAACTGTTTCAACAAGATGAATTAAGCGCAGTAGCTGAGCACGGGAGGTCCCTACTAGAATAGGATTTGCACCTTATTGAAGCCAATGCAAATGCTTTCATTGACTTCATTAGTTTTCTAAGAGCTACCTATGACAGTCCCCCTCCTGGGTTTTTTTTCAGTTAAAATGATTGACACAGAAACAAACCCCTCTTGCTATTTCACTATCATATTTTACGCTTCATCGCTAACGCTGAAAACAAAAGGATCTATACCTACTTTCTAGATTTATTCTTTGCGAGAATGTGGAATTCTTCACAACCATTAACGCTATAAAAATTTATTGTCTTTACAGCAAAGTAAAATCCCACTATTTAGACCACAAATTTAGAGTAAAAATCCACTATTATGGCACTGTAAAAAAGAGATCAACTTTTCTATGGCTAATAGAGTTCCTAATATGAAAGTATTATATTATTTGAGAAATAATACAGATCATGAAAAAGAATTAATGCTAAAGTGTTCTTAATAGATGTATTTGAAATGGAAGGATGTTCATAATAATAAAATGTTTGTATAAGTGTACATAAAAGATTACTTGACAAGTGTAACTGGGACTGTAGGAAAAACATGGGTTTTTTCTCCTTGATACAAGTTAAATAGAAAATGGAAAACATTTGAAGCTAGAAAAGCAAAACATAAATCTGCCTGCAATACAATTTCCTATTATTATTTTTATTATTGTTAGTTAATATGGCTTGATGATAAAGTTTGCTTTGTGGTTTTGTTTTGTTTTTGTTTTTTTTTTTTTCCAGTAAATGAGTTTTAGCAGAAGTAGCACTCAATGAAAGATAAAGGGGACTGGGGGAGATTTTGGTGACAAAGAGCTGTTGTGACAATGCTGTAATAAGATGTTTTCATTGGTACTGTGATTCTTCCTTCCCCTTGCAGCCTAGAGTGTGGTATTTTAGTCTTTTTGCTTGGAAATGAAAACAAAGCTAAACATGATGGATCAAAACTTGGAGAGGATATTTCTATTTACTTTTTTTTTTTTCAGTTTGTTTGGCTGAAAATGTCATCTATTCCACTCTGAGAAAGCTAACTGCCCTGCAACGGACCCTGGCAGCAGACTTGTGACAAGGACTTTGAATGAGCTAAACCAACACTAAGATGATCTATAACACAAAGGTCAAAGCAAACTTTAGAGGGTGAGTAGGAAGGATGACAAGTGCAGCTATTTTAGAAACTTTTAGAGTGACCCAAAGCCTGCTGACTAAAATCAGTGGGAGCCAAGACTACGGACATCAAAGAAATGTGAAAGAAAAGTTTGTTTCTAAAGAGATTCTTTTGCACATCATGCTATTCCTTTTATTTTTTCCCTCTTTTGTTCTTTTAATGATAGGACTTTGTTTTTTTGATAAGTTCTTTTGCCCTTATTCCTTAGTTCTCCTCTTAAAAGTCAACAGTTTAAGAATTTAAGTGCCTCCATCCCATTTCGTAGGGAGAAAAAGTATCTGATGACCCTATACTTTGAGCAAAAATATGTTAGTGTCATTACCATTTTAAACCTTCAAACTTATAATAAGCTGTGTGCAGAAAATGATGAAAAGAAAATATTAGCAAATCCTCCTGAACAACAGATGTGTTCCCCAAAATGCATTTTTTTTTTTTTTTCCCAGAGGTAGGCTAAATTAATCCAACAAATTGATGACCTTAGTTACAGCAATAGATTAGGGATAAACTGCCAAGGAAAAATTAATTAAGAAACAAACAGCCCAATATTTACACAACTATCCTTAGGATTAAAAACAAAAGGACAAAACCACAGAAACCATGTGATGAATAATAGAGTTATTTCTAAATGGAATTAGTTGTCATTTTAAGTTCTCTATGTCACATCGAGATAGCTTTTTAAGATGTGAAGTGACAGGGAAGACTGGGAGGCCAGTCTTTCCCAGTGAGTGCCTGTCTGTGTCTTATGCGCTTTGTAGAGGTAGCAGTAGTTTCGTCTGGGAAGCCCTTGCATAAACAGCCCTGGACTTTTTAGAGTTGGATTTGCTTGAATCTATGAGTTTGAAATTTTGGAGAAAATAGAGGTTAGAGAGGGTAAGACATCCATCTGGAAGCTCAAAATGAAAAACAATGTGTCTGAAATTAGCGAAAAGAAGATTTTTCCACCTCTCTTGGCCAATATTCCAAGTATATATACTTGAAGGGCTTGTGCCATTATTTTGGATACATGTTAGCACGCTTCCTTTTTGGAATTATTATCACTAAAAGGACTCAGACTTAGTGAGCTTTTAAAATCAAGGAACATACTTAGCTTACAACTACAGAAGCTGGCACCATGATCGCGCTGTGAGCTCTTCTATCAGTGGCAGCATAGAGATTAGCCTGTCACTTGATGGTGGGCACTCTGACAGTGGCCACCCATCTATAGTCTTTAAAAAGTACGTTGTAGCTGAGCTATGGAAGGCAGCACAGGATAGCTAAATGCACTCGTTTCTCCATATAGTGATGCAAGTAGCTCTTTCACTGTCTCCTTTGTCACTTTCTGCTCTCTTTCACTTAGCAAATGAGGAAAGAGGAGAGAGAGGAGCTCTGAATTATACATTGCTGGCCTGGAGAATGTCAGGTTTGCACACTGAACCCAATGTATCTAGTACAGTAGCCATACAACATCCTTCATCGGTACGGTTCTTAGTTTCAGGGCACAAACATCATCGTTTATACTATGCAGGACACCGAGTCACAGGAGCCAGGCATATTGCTAGGAATTAATGGTGACCTGTTGTAATGTAGGCATTGATAATAGCCCTAGAATAGGTGCTTATTCAGAGGAGAATCTACAGGGTGTTCTTTCTACTTCCAGACAATGAGACATGCAGGTATATGGATTTTTTCCATCATTGTTATTTGTTCCTATCAGTCTGTATTTTCTAAACCAACACTTACTTTTCAAGATCTTTTCTGTTCCTTTGGCCATACTTTTATCAACTCGGTTCTCTGGTATTCAAGTAATTGCTAAATACCTTATGATTCACTTGAGTGGTATCCAAAAATATGTCTATGCACATTTCCAGAGTGCCTGCAAAAGCATCAGGTGATTTCCATTATATATGACCTACCCTCTTTTGCATCAGAGAACAGGCATTGAGTAACAGTTCATAGAAGCAAAGAGGTCTCAAACTGCAGAAGTAAGTTTCAGATTTTGGAGTCTGGGTTTGCCTCCTTTCTTGGAACTTTCTGATATCCACAGATACTCCTTTGGAGTCTGCAAAGTTCCGTGAGCTGAAACATCTTTCTCACCCATTTTATGTCTCTGCCTCTGAAATGAGGATAGGGTATCTGGGACTGCACGTGTGCACAGGCTGTATGCCCCACTCAGTATGTAGTCAAGATTTTGGTTAGTTTTTTATCCATAGGCAAAAGGCTAAGGTTACTTTCCTAAAGAACTTGCAACACATTTGAAAGACATGTGACTGGTATTTTTCTTCCATGTATTCAGGGTCTCTGAATTGCCATAGCTTGTTCTAACATCAGCAACCCTTCAAACTCTTGCCTCTGTGGCATAAGTTCTAACACCTTAATCACTCTTCTTTTAAAGGTATCCAAGGGAAAAAGAACATGTTTTCATTTTATTTGTTCTTTTTTTGATATATGTCAAAAGCGTGCAATGGCTTGGGTTTGTGTTTATTTTTTTTCAAGCAAAGAAGCTTTTTAGCTTTCCTTCTTTTCTCTTATAGAAATATCAGCAATGTCAAGTAAGGTCTTCCCTTTTTACGCTGATGTAGGTCCCTCATGATAAAAGCAAGATATGACTCATACATATGTTACCGCAGAAACCTCTCTACACAAATAGGCCGAGGTAAAAGCACTCAGTGGAAGCTTCGTATATACTTGTATGATCCAGAGAGTAGCCTGATTGAAAAACTGGCAAGGGGAAGGAGGCAGAGAAATGGAGGTTTTTGACAGACTTCACTCTATAGTGTTCATCAGGCATTTTAGCAGACATATTTGAACAAAGTTAAAGTTGCCTTCCAAAGGTAAATGTTAGGAAACTAACAATAATACTCCTACTCTATATCTCTTACTACGGCATTTTTTTTTAGAACTGTTGCTGTATCACATATAAAAAGAAAGGCATAGGACTAGATGGATGAACTGTCATTAGTTCTTAAGCATATTTGGATGAAAGGGCATTACAAAAGAGACTTGGACTTCCTCTGGGAAGTGACATCTAAATAAAAACATTTGGAGTATGGGGCTGGATTTGATTAATGGAGCTTAGTTCTCTTCCTCTTGTCGCAGCTGTGCACCATGAGTGCCACTAGCATCAAGCTAAGCAAGCAGGATACTAAAGGCTATGAGAGAGGCTGAAGGGATTAGGGACTCGAGCCTGTCCTGGTGGCTGTGTGGTATCTGCACTGAAATGGGGCGCAAAGGGAAACCCTGCTCACTCCTCTTTCACATCCTGATTGTGTTTACCCACTGTGAAGGGAGAGCAAAATAAGACGGTGAACAATTTTTCCTGCAGTTCTTAATGTTGGTGCAAGTCCGAACCTGGTAATCCACACAGATAACCACACTGAAACCCTTAGCACTGATTGCTTGTCTTGCAGAGTGCCAGATAGCAGGGTCAACAGAGAGGCTGTGTATTTATTCCCACAGTCATTGAAATTGGTATAAACTTAGTGTAATTTTCATGTGGACTGATTTATGCTGGCTATGTGTGTAGAAGAGTGTCATTTGGAACAGGCTGTTGTGTGTAATGGAAGTGTTGCACCAAGATAAACAGGTGAGATGAAGGCACTGAAGGAAGTGGTCTTTTCTCAGGCTCCTTGGCCACACATCTATTAGTAAATTTTATGTGCAAAGAAGCACCCTCTGGCTCCAAGCCCAGCTGTGCACAATGACCAGTCCTCCCTATTAAACTCAGCCTTCAAACCGTGGTGGGTACTCATGTACTGCCACTGGGAATGGTTTCCAGCTCATATTAGTTCATAAATTGTGCCTGGGAATTGTTTTGGGAGATTGCCACAATTTGGCCCTGATCAGAAATCAGTGCAATGCTTTGACAGTAAGGACTATCAAGTTCCAGTACCTGGGAATCAGTTTAAACATAATTTTTCTTTTTGAGTGTTTTCACAATGAAGTGCAGTGGCAGGAATAACACAAACGAAGAAGAAAACCAAAAGGAAAGTGTGGAATTTTCCTACCAAAGCCAAAAGCTTCCAGAAATGCTGAAGACATCTTTTAATACTCACTCAGTGGAATGAATGTACACGTATGATGTGGCATAGTGTAAAAAGTAGCAGAGCTAGCTGTGCCAAGAGACAGGCTAGTTTTGCTATTCATTCAGATTCACTGCAGAAGGCTTTAAGCCGCAGCGTATCTGCACGCAACAGGTGCTAGGAAGGAGAGCAGCAGTCAGCGGGTAAGCTTCTTTCTGATGGAATAGCTAAAGCACATTTTCTGTTTCCAGCTGGAGGATGCTGTATTACACTAATTTCTGGAGCATTGCTCATTAAGTAAAAATGAAACATTCATGTAGTATGGCTTTAAAATAAAGTTTACAAAAGAAAGGAAAAAGAACAGGAGCACTAGTGACTTTTTAAGACCAAAGACAAAATCTAGGCTGAAGATCAATTTTATGAGGCTAGCCTAGTCCCTGGTAATTTGACTACACCAGAACGGAGGCCCAGACTCAAACAGTCCTCTCAGATGCCACTGAAAGGCCCAGATTTAATATTTGATAACTCAGTTTGAGGCCTTCCTGCACTGCATATGCAGTGGATTATGGTGACAGGGTACCAGAATATGGCACAGCCGGAGTAGTTGACTTAGCACCAGGTGCTGACAGTGGAAGCAATGTATCAGGAGGACAAAGACTGGGGGAAGGTTTGTCTTTCTGAGTGAGAGTCAGCTGGAGTTGGTTGTTATAGCATCAGGCAGAAGCTCTGGTTGCTCCATGCTGCTTTGTTAATTCTGCCAGTGAATGAGGCAGCCCTCGGTCAGACTCTTTGGCTTAGGGCTTTTTCTGAGTGGCAGAGGTTGGGTCCACCATGGAGATCTAAAATGCAACTTGTGCCTGCTTTCAGCATTACCAGCACAGTTGTGTTTTTCACTGCTGCTCTATGCCAAGCACTAAAACACAGTGGTTATCCTCCAGTGTGCCATGTTAAAGGGATAATTCTAGCCAGTGGTTCCTAATCTTTATTGCCCTCACATGATGAGGACCACTTCTACAGTCAAAGGGTAAGGGCGAAGGTTTGGCAAAGTGAGGACTGTGCGAGGACAGAGGAAATTTGTGGCATCATGAGAGAGATGCTGGTTTTTATGCCAAGGCGTGAGTGGGTCAGGTATGGAGCTTTAGCTAAGGACTATTTCTTCTAGTGAAGCTCTTACACTGGTTGCAGTACAGTGCCACTCTGGGATCCACACCACGTACATACAATAGAAGATCCCACCCTAAAGAGCTGCATCTGGCACATAAGGTCTCAGAGTGAAAGAGGTAGCAAAGATGTGACATAACTGTGCCCAAATGGAGGAGCTGGAGAGAGCTGGAAAGGGAGAGATTCAAGGTCCAGGAGCACTGCAGTAGCTAGGCAACTCTGTGCAGCCATTTCAGAAAGCTGACAAGGGGAACCACAAGAACTTAAAAAAAAAAAGAAGTTGACTAATGCCAATTTGACAAGTAGGACATTCATTTTTGACATACCATTTTGGTGTTTTTCCTCCTGAGCCTCTTGGTCGACCTTTTGCTAGCATAAAAGAGCTCAGTGCTGCTTTTACTTACCTCTGCAGCAAGCAAGGGACCAGGAAATCAGTGCTGACTTCCAGAATGGTAATTCAGCGTCAGGAGCATCCCTGCCAAACCCTGTCCGTAGGTAGGTGGTTAGCCCCAACTCTGGACTTGTTCCATATCATTTTACCATGATACAGTAGTTAGAAATGTATCATCAAATACAATCCTCCAGGCTACTCATGATAAAAACAGCTAAACGGTAATCATACCATTTTTCTCTAAGAGCATACCTAATGCGACTAAAGTACAAGTAATTATTGTACAAGGTGAAAACCATCTGTTTTGAATGTGATATAGGAAGATAAGTAGTTGTACTGTCTATTTGAGTGTTTCAACAAACAATAAATGTACTATACGTATTCAAGCTTGAAATGTGTTACTATGGCAGATACATTAATTACTAAAATAGCAGCATATGAGTTGAAAAAAAGGCTTAAATTTTTTTCTGATTTTATGGGTGGAAGTGATGGGGCAGACGGGGATCTGTCTTTTTAAAGTAAATATGTACCTGAATGTCTTTTGGTGGCACAAATCCATTTCCAGATTCTCCGGACTATATACAGCTCCCTCCTCTTTATTTGCCTGATACAACAGGGAGTAGGAAGCAGGACAGCAGGGGCAACATCCTCATACCTGCCCATACCCCAATCACTCTGTTCCCGTTGTTTACCCACCTCCTGGTCAATAGGGTGTCTCACATACAGCAACCAGCAGAACATAGTGTTTCCAAGAAAGTGCCCATTCTGACATTCAACAGCAAGCGGGGCTGTTCTCTGCCACTGACCTCTGCTGTGTATGGATGTTGAAGAGAGTTTTGAGAATATTTTTGAATCTCATGGTAACCGTTTTTGAAAAAGAAATATACCACCTACCTGTATAAGCGGACAAGTTACCTGACTCCAGAGACTTTGCAAACTATTACTCATTGTTTAATACACTGTGTTTAAAAAAAAAAAAACAGTGGGGAAAAAAGTAATCTGTCAGCATCTAGTTCCCTGAAAAACTTCATGGTCAGGTTGGGTGTTTAGAGAAAACAGCTGTAGCAGAAAACTCTTAGACACTTAAATGGCTGTTAGAAGTAACTCACATCCTCCCCCGCAGAGCTCATGAGCCTTTGCACAGATGTTCTGAACACAGGACTTGGTGCCAGAGGTACAATTTTTCCCAAATTAAAATCAGTATCAGACCTCATCTTGAATGTCCATATTAGAAGAAAAGGTCAGTAAGGTCAAGCTCGTCCGTTCCTTCAGAGTTAAAAGGCAGCCTGAGCTGGACAGTAGAAACCTCTTTGGGGAAGCAGCAGAGCATTTCCTCAATCCCTCACTTTTCCGTCGCATGTAGTTTAAATTTATTGTTTTGCATGAAGCCAAGATATAAAAAGGCCTAAATGCCACACAAAATGCTGGGTTTACGTAATTCTGAGATCAGTGGAAGGAAAAAAGTGCTCAGGGAAAATCCATGAGGAAAGTACATTTTTGGTCACAGAATTCAAGCACTGATCTAGGACAATATTCCAGAAACTAGAAGTTCATTAAAAGTTTTTATATAGAAAGATGTTTATTTTATGTAAAACCATATATATATATACACATACACTCACAGGCAGTGTGTCTGACAGTGAGTATGGTAGTGGTGCCCAGCTTTTATGGATGCAGAAATGGTCTCCAAAATGTGGAATGAACATTCAATGAAATAAATTTTGGAAAGGCAAAAAGAATGGCTGCACTTCAGCTCTGGCTCTGAACCGTAATCATGACTGTGTAATTGTCAATGAATAATTTGCATTTTTATGTTTTTTCATTGCTGGATTCATATGCAGATACAAGATGGCCTACAATGTGGGTTGCTGTTACTGTTTCATTCCTTTCCTTCCCCAAAAAGTCCACTTCGTAACAAAACTGTTACCCACAGTGGGAAGAAAAGCCTCAGTGTGCTTCCTGGAATCCTGGACACTCACTCTACCTCTTTATCAATCACTGTAAAATATCAAATCTACCTGTCATCAAAATTCTTCTAATAACAAATGCAGATTTCCATAACATTTGCAAAATGGAAATTTGCATAGAATAAATTGAAGAAAAACAGTCAGAGTTTTTATGGAATCGGGTACCAGAATTAATCAAATACTGAAATAAAGAAGAAAAAAAAAACAAAAGAAAAAAGGGAAAAGCAAATAATTTTTTTCTGTCAATTTTTCTTGAAGCTTAGGTTTTTCATTGCAGCATATGATAGAATCCAGTCCTCCTTAGCCACAGGTCTCAGGCATTTTGGCATGAAGTAGAGGTCTAGTCAAGATTATATAATGCTCAGTATCTCTTCAATGATTATTATTCTTCTAAATACTATTGTGGGTTTTTTTTGCAAAACTGCCTTTCATCCAAGTGGTTTATGAATACAATACAATATTTTTATTAAAGAAAAGAGCTGCTAGCAGAACTCTGAAGAGACCTTATTCATGCACAGTGCAAGAGAGGGAACAGAAAGTCAATTAGCTAGCTGTAAAATTCTCAGGCAAAGCAATTTTAGGGGGATAAATCCAGAATTGAATGACTGGAGAGGAAGCGCACTGGGACTGGGTGATTAAATTTTCTTATGTAGCCCAGAGACTGGCAGTTATGTTCCATGAACGTACACCATCATCTCACTAATCCGGTCAGCACTAATAACTACAACTATAAAGGACCGTTAACTCGGGGCTGGTCAAACTAGATTGAAGGAGCTTGGCCATGCCCCAAACAGAATTGGTGCAACACCCTTTTGATCAAAGCTTCTGACAGCTTTCTAGGCAAGCAGGTAGCACAGCTGAATGTTTTAGTAATTGTTTTTAGTGGCTGTGTTACTCTTAATGCTTCATTTGAAGTGCAGCTTCCCTGTTACAAAAGCAGCTGTGATGGATGTTTAACTGGTAAAAGAGTGTTGATATTTCAAACTCTGGAGAAAGAATAAATAGCTGGTCCTTATTTCATTTTTTTCCTTGTGAAAGAGACTGCTGTATTGTTCCTCTCACTAAAGGAGGTGGGGATATTAGATACATGCAGGTGAAAAATGGCCTCTCTTAATTTGCTGTAATATATTACACTTTTTTATTTCCTTCTAGTTTTCTTTGGGGAAGGGCATCAGACACTTGCATTTTCGCTTATTCTGCTGTTGACCTCAGTCGTATTTCTGCATTGTTTGGTTATTTTGTTTGCTTTAAGATACATTTCTTTTTCCCCGTCCTAGTGTCTTGATGTATTTTTCCAAACAAGTGGCCGTCTGAATGATCTAATATTGAGAGTCACAGATGGACAGGCTGCACTTTAGATTTGGCAGACAGGGACCTGAGACAGGAAGATAAATCTCTCTCAGCCTGCTGGGCTACTGGGGAGAGTTGATTAGGGGGTCTCTGAAGTAAACACACGCTGTTACATATCCGACGTACTAAGAGATCAAATGATACTTTTAGCTAAATTGGGAGCAGTACTCAGCTGCCTGACTCGCTCCTGTGGACCAGCGGGCTGGGTGTGATGGCACAGTGAGTAGGTTGGCCCAAGGAAGCAAAGCTGCTAAGGTCACATCACTGGAAAAGCAAGCCATAGACAGTATCTGAAAGCAGCAGGGAAGAGAGTTAGGGACTTAAGGACTTAGGAGACTTCGGCGTCCTGTTTACAAACACACTCTGTCAATTCCTGCCTATCCACATTTATGTTTTCTTCCATCTTGTTTGCAGACGGAATGGCATTTAAATGTCACCACTTGCTGTCCTTTTGACTTCAAAAGAATACGAGAAAAAGAGCTAGTTATACCAGTGCTACAGGTGGGAGTCCTTTGCATTTCCTTTACTCCCCAGTGCTCATGGCTGCAGCCCAGTGAGGACTGTGGCTCAAGGTGAGATATGTGTGTTCCACAAATACACTGACACATCTGTGGACATGGTCCTTGGAGAAACTAACCTCACAGGAAAGCATGCAGGCAGGGGGGACACCAGTATATTTTGTTACAAGTCACAGCCCCAAAAGGCTGCTTCTGTCAAGCAGAGCAGTCCTGCAAGGAGTGAAGAAACCTTCAGTCTGGTTCTTTTAATTCTGCTTCCCGCCAAAGCCCAGTGGCAGGGCTCAGGAAATGTTATTTTACCAAAGGGGAGGATTTTGTATATATTACTGAACAGGCAAATATTGACATAGGAAAAAAAATATTTTTTTAAGAACTTTACCACCAAGCTTTGCAGAAGTGAGCCAACATGCAAAACATTGTATTTTCAGAGCATATGTCTCTTCTGCAAGTGTTTTATATGTCTTTTACAAAAGGCCATTTTCAGGAGTGTCATGTATGTTCCTTGGTACCTGTTGTAATCAAGCAATTTTGTAACCTTTTAGACAGATAGAAAAGTGGGAATCAATTGTACATATATTTAGTTTGTTTTTTCTTTGCTGTGAATAAGTGATGGCAATAGGGGTGGATATGGTAGGAATGCTTTCAACAGAGCTGTGTCTCTCCTACAGCATTGTTCCGGAATGAGGGAAGTCAGAAAATACCTATTTAGTATATGCATTATTGTGCTAATCCTAGCCTGTTTCCCATAAGACATTCATGATGGTCTCTTGTGACATCTTACTTTGAAAAAATGTGAACCAGGAAGAATTTTTCTGACCTTTATAAATATAATTTGCATAGTCTCAAGTCTCCTACTGGGAACTTATTTCATGGACTGAACTGGGCAAGTCTGTGTTCCCCTCCCTTCCCGTTCAGCTCCAATTTCCTTTCCTTCATGCTCTCTGCTTCCCCCAATAGCAACAGGATCCATGGCCATTTCCAAGGACTGCACCTTTCATTCTTTTTCCTGCCTGCATCAGTACTGACAAGCAGATGGCAGTTAAAAAGAGGCACCTTGGATTTCCTAAGAAATCTCAAATCCTGAGGTGCTAAGAAGGTCATAGAAAAAAAAGGAGAAAAGTGTAACTCAGTGGCCAGTCCTGTTTCTGAGGCTACACAGTGGGTAACGTTGCTTTGTTTGCGTTCCATGATAAGAGGCAGGAGTGTTTGGGCTTTTTTTGAGGTTTTCCCCTCCCATGTAATGAAATCCTTAAATTAAAAAGAACGAATAAATAGAAATGGAACTGATAAAAGAGAGAGAGAGGGATACATAAAGTTAAAATACGTTCTTCATTTTGTTGCCACTTTGGAGTTTGGTCAGACCTTGTCTCAGACCATGGCCCTGAGCAGCAGCACTGCCCAGGGAGCTTGAATGGGGAAGATGACTATAAACCAGAGACAGCTGGGATGGAGACCATGCAGTCTTCTTCCTCTTGTCTCTTGGTGGACAGCCCTCCTGGGCAGGCTGAGATCCAAGTCGCTTATTTACTAAGTAGCACTTGTTGTTTCTAAAACATAGAACATAATGAGTCCTGCCAGGGATCCATAACCTACTATCGAGGAGAAATTTCTTTAATATTATTATTCAAGTGTTACTTCAATATCAGCTGGATGTGTACACATAGTTCAAAATTTTTGATGTCCTAAAAGTTGTTTCATTTTTTCAGGATAAATGTTAGTAAAGAGTCTCATGTCTGTCACACATTAAAAAGAGAGAATAGTACATATTCATTTATTAACATCTATTCAGGGAAAAAACCTGCTTTTGTGAGTAACAGTTGTCTCAGCCTCTTGCTGGTTGCTAGTATGTCACAAGTTCTTGTGAGTCCTGCCGAAAATACCAGTGTTGTCATTGTGCCCAAGGGGCAGGTGTGGAGTCCTGCGATGCCTGCAGACCTCTGCCAGGTCCACTGCGGGACCAAATATTTCCTTCCTGGCTCATGCCTCCTGTCTCATGTTTGCGGAGGAGGACTAAAAAGAAAAAAAGTGGGGAGGGAGAGCAATACAAGGATCTGTTTTTCTCTCAAATACTCTATTTTTTTTTAAATGGGGAAAAAGCAACAAAACTGGGGTTTTTTAATTTAATTCCAGACTTAATTTGGTTTTAGCAAAATAAATAAATAAATAAATCTATTATTTCTATAGAACTTCCAGGGAAATAACGATGATTCAAGATCTCTTTGCTCCCTGTGTGTGGACTTCAATATTTTAATATAGGTCAGTTTTCAAGTTGCTGGAATCTTCAAACCTAACATTTTTAGTTTCAGCTCTTTATAGGTTCACAGCAGTAACCTCTGTTATTTATTCTTGGCAAATTGTGTTGGCAAAAATAGAGGGTGAGCTGAGATTTGAAGAAAAATCCAGAAGATCAGTGCAATCTTGAGAGAGAGGTAAAATGTGGAAGAGTGTGTGTGTGTTTGTTTGTGTTTATTCACACATCTTACAGAAGCTCATAATTAAGTAGTACCATTGTCACCTGCTTGACACAGGTATCTTCCAAAGACAGGGAAAAACTCTGGTAATCCCCTAAGGGTTTTTTTTTTAAAGCTGATGCTGATGTCCCACAAGTGGACATTGGTGTATGGGCCTGGCTATAAAGTGAGGGTAGTTGTCTAGAAATGTCAGGTTACTGCAGAAAAAAAATTGAAGTTTATTTTCAATGTGTATTTATGCCATACTTCTTAAAAAAAACAATATCTTTGTATCTTAATAGTAATGGGCTTTTCATTCTTGATCATTCAGACATTTAATGTCCTATCAAACTTTAACTATAGCTCCCTTTTTAATAGCATAAACTACAAAACTTGCATAGTATAAGGGGAAACCGTTTTTTTTTCCTGTTTCCTATATGACTCTCATATATTCAGAGACACACTTGAAAATGTTTTCAAGTACACTTTTCAGGGAAAAATGAATTTCAGAGGATATAAATTTCCTTGATTGCTACTCAGAACTCAGCTAAACAGTTAAAGGGAGGGGAAGGGGTATAGAGAAAACGCTGCAGTTTGCACTGAACCTTAAATCAGATATAAAGTGTTTGCACAGTAGTATACGGGCTTTCATGAACCTGAGACCCTGTTTATAATTCCAGCTTTTTTAGGATGGTCCTAATGCTAGATTGCACCGTATCTAAAAGAAGGAAATAAATTTATAACGGGCAGTCTCTCTACAGGCAGCAAGAGCAAAACAGCTTCCTATTCACCTAAATGAGGGCTGGGGCTGGAAGGAAGGCTACGCAGGGTTTTCTGACAATGGTAAATACCTTGAGCAGAGACATCTTTCTTATCACTCTTACTTGAACTTAATGCAGCAAAGGGTTGTCATTTATTTTCATAAGCTTTGTGAACCAGTGACGTGTGCCATGTTCATCATCAGAAAACAACCATAAGTCACACAGATGGTTTGTTTGTTTGCTTTCGTTGTTATTTTAGACGTTATTTATATGATTTGTTGCATGCTATACAAACATACTATATTGTTTGAGCTACCAGTATAGCGGGGGGTAATATAATAAGAAATATAGAAGACTTAAAAGGTGCACATTTTAGTTCTCAATGTTTTTTCTTAGAGCCAGTGACCATAAAAGGTTGCAAATGTACTTCTTCAGTGTTGACAAAATGCAGTCAAAGAGTTGAGCAAGGAACCTAATTGAAGATCTTTTCCGTTTTTCATCTGTTCAGGAGTTCCACTGATGCCAAGAAAGACTATACCTATCCCATATCTAAAATAAAGCAGACTAAAAAGTCTAACAAATAATCATACTTTTTTTATAAAGGACAACAAGCTTCTGAAAAATCTGCTTTTTTACCCTTTTATGGTTTGAGGAACCCATAACAATTTATTGTCATTTAGACAGTTATTCTCTCACCCGATGAGCCCTCCCCACCCAGGAAGGGGAATTGGGAAAAACCAAGGAAAGCCGAGGGTTGAAATATGAACAGATTTAATAGAATAAGACTAAATAACATTAATAACACTAAAGAACCAGTACTGATCATGATACCAATATAAAATATACAAGGATTGTACTCAGCCAATTATACCAGTTGGAAGCTGTGCACTCCCAGCAGTGGACAGCAAATGTCGGACACTGCGAGCGCCATGGCTTTGGGAGGAAGGGAAAGGCTAAAGGGTCCAGCACTGGGGCAAGAAGTTCTCAGGATGGCAGCCATCAAGGGAGAGAGAAACTCCTCAGCAAGCTTTCTAATTTATATTGAATGTGATGTTCATGGTATGAAATAATCCTGTTGTGCAGCTTGGGTCAAGTGCCCGGGTCTCGCTCCTCCTCATCCCCGCACCTGGAGAGCTTAAAAACAGTGAGACCTTGAAACCTGCATACCATAGCTGGGTATGAAGTAAATATTTTCACAAATTCAGACACTAGAGTCTTCTAAAAGAGCAGTTTTCCTAGGCGTTAAGAGGAGAAGTTAGTCCTATGTCACTCAAACCAGGACATCCCCTTTTATTTCCTTCTAAATCTTTTTTGTAAAATGCACTTGATTCTTCATGGAACAAATTTTCCTTTCTTCATTAGTGTTCATGCTTGACTAGAAAAGCCATCTCTGCCAGGTGTGCCGAGCCTGGGTGGTGTGATGATTAGTGTGATGGTAATGAATCAGCCTAGGTTATACGTCTGTGGGATAAATGATGGGCTCCAGTTACATGTAAATAGATGGTGTGTCATTCTTCTATTTTGCAGTATTTTACCAAATCCCTATGTTTAAGGCAGGAAAAGGTTACAAAACTAAAATCTCCAAAAAGCGGGGATGGGAAAACTTAATGTTATTTTGCTTTTAACAGAATCTGAAAAATATTTTCACCAGATACAGTTTTGTAAAACACTTTCTTGGTTCATGATCTTTTTCACTTCTAAATATGAACACTGCGTAAATCTTCCTCGATATGGTGAAAAAGCATTTACTTATTCTCCTGGGCTTCTGAAGGGAATAGTGTAAAAACAAACCCAAACCAAACCTTTATCATTTCATAAAAGCTAGATTGAATTAAAACTTCAAAAGTTTCAAGTTCCGCTCAGAAATTCTGATTTTTATTTACATTGCCTCTTTATCACCTTGGTAACACTACTCTAATTATGCAAAATAACACAGTAGAAATGTGGATCCTGATTCCAGTTCTTAAACTCCCCCTTCGCGAAGTGGCTCCTGGAACTTGCAAGAGTAGAGGAAAACTTTACCTATGAGCACTTCAGTCTTTTCCTCCAACTTCAGTGTTTACTACATTCAGTGCTGACAAAAGGGAAAAAAAAGACCTTGAAATTTACATGTATACCTCATTCTGCCTTTTAAATGATGTGGATTTGCAGCACTGTAATGTAACAAAACCTTTCCCTATAAGGTGACAGGCTGCGCTATGTGAGCAATATGGGCCGTTGCTATTGGTCCTGGAGTAACTGGAGTATTAGGTCTTTCCTGAGACACTGATGTAAGAGCATATGGAGAGGCACAAATTTCTGCAAAGCAATAGGTTGGCTCAGAATTTTAATATAGGGAACACCAAGGCAGTATCCTGTTACCTGAATTTTAATGACTATATCTTTTTAATCCTGTCAGTTGTAAGGACGATGTGAGAGGTTTCATAAAACGTTAATGGCCCTAACTGCAGTCCTCTCCTTTTCCCTTTTTCCTTCTTTTTTGTTCTCTTGATGTGATGTAAAATATGTATTTGTGGATCTGCTTTCTGCATAGCTGTGTATTGCTCGCTTGGTCTTGCAGCAGCAGCTGTGGTTCCTACTTGGGTCGAGAGCTTCCGTGCAGACTGCCCCAGGAGAAGGAAAGGGGTGGAGGAAGGTGGAGAGGAAGATCTTGCTGATGACAGATCATCATCAGTTTTAAATAAAGTAAGTATTTCAGCAAGTTTTAAGTAAAGGGCCAGCTGAATGTTCTCCATTAGCCTCAGCCTCGTCCATACATCCCCTCTAATTCCTAGCTTGTTAAAGGATGAACTGTTAAAAAGGCAACATGCTGCAGGGGTGTAAGGTTGTCCTGGTTTGAGGTCCTCTCCCCTCCTCAACCCCCAAGCAACAGGACTGAGAAAGGGGTAGAGAGGGAGTAAATCTGAATTGTTTTGAGGGCTCATTAGGTGTGAGGGCACACCAAAGGGTGTGGAGATTACTGTACGTACCAGGTGCTACAAGGGCAGTGCTAGGCACGGTCCTGAACGGTAATGAATTCCTCCAACAACCAGTCTCTCAGACCTAAAAAGTGTGCAAGGATTTGTCGGCATTTGACTGAATGCTCTCACTTTATGACTTTCCAAAAGAGTTTTGTAGGGAAATACATAGTTCCCAAGTCAAATGAAGAAACCCTGAGGTGGATAAGAATTGCTTAACACAGGCACAGAGGCCAAGCACATCAGGAATCCAGTATGTAAGGTGCTGGAAAAAAAAAAAACAACCAACCCCAAAGTCAGGATTCTTCAATCCAAAAGATGCATAATAGTGGTTCTTTAGTAAAAGTTTCTGTTTATTCAGAGGAAGCCTGCTACAAACTTAAACATGCATTGCATGATGCCACAATATAGTGACTATAATGTAGCAACAACAGATTCAAACACTGACATGTTTATCTTCATCCAAAGACAGTATGACACCTACGTTCTCAATGAGAAGGCAGTAACCACACCATTGTGACACATATACATGTCATGCTCTCTGTGATTCAGTGGAAACCCTTCTCACTAGGACTCAAATATTTCAGTAGCAAATGTTCTGCCTTCCAAGAATGTCACCCTGTGAAACAAACGCACAAGGCTTTGGGGAGCAAACTTGCAGACAGGGGCTGTGAGGCTCAGTGTGCTTCTGTCCTCTCATTACCTCCCCATTCCTTAGGGGATTTTCCTGAAGTTTCCATTTTGTTGTCTTTGGAAAACATATTTCTGATTCCACTAGAATGGCAAAAATACAGTTCATTCTTCCAAGAGCTGGAGAGTAGTTGTCTTCACTTAGTCTGTTGGAATTCATGTCTGTCTGGAGGCCGTGGGTGATTTGGGGACAGAGGGATGCAGTCAGGGATACGCTGCACAAAGCCGAGACCTGCTACCTTAAGTACAGTTTATGTAAAGCAGAGGTTTATATGGAAAGGTGGGCAGATTGCTGAAGCTTTAGCTGTTCTTTTTTCCTTTTCAGTAAGTATTCTTTCAGGTTTCTGTTATTTTCTGCTCTGGGAGCTGTGATGAAGGCTGGAAAGGTGCACTGGGTGCATGATGGCCTGTGAGAAGGAGCTTGGGATTTCGGGCCTGCGTTGGTACAGTAACAATTAGTAACAGCACTGGTTTTTCAGGGCTGAGTTTGGTAAGCATGGGTGCACTGAACAGCTGGAGAAACAAATGGTCTGGCACTGCTTAGGTGCGCTGTTTAGCCATGGACGAATGAAGTCTGCTGCTGTCCATAGGGCCAAACTGATGAATGTATGTGCTACCAGGTCTGATGCATATGTAGATTTTGTCCATTAGGATGATCTATTTTGGAATAAGCTTGTAAATGAACAGTCAAGTTGTTATGTTCCCTGTGCAACAGACTTGACTGCTAGTATGCTGCAAAGCTTTGATAAAAGGAACCACAGAAGAAATAAGGCCCAAAGACAGTCAATGTGAAATAAAAGTTCTTTCAAGCTAACTATGCTAATTAAGTGAGCTTATACATTCCACCATGATTAAGATGAGAAGCTGCGGTAGAGCTCAATATGTGTGGGAGTTCATTTAGATGTCTGTAGTTCTACCTTTTTATTTAACAACTGCTTCTTGATTTAAATGGAAGTCTCTAATTGGAAAATGATCTCTGATGCAGTGTGTCGCAACAAATACACATATTCTGATACAAGAAGAAAACATTGTTCATGTTATTTTCACTATTGTCTCAGGTTTTCTCAACTCTTTCCCTCTCCTTCACTCGGTTTAAAGCTTACCATACTTCTGCCTGAAAGCAGAATAAGGCGAGGATGCCTATTATCGATGAATCAGTGGCACTTACAAGTGGCATTTAAAGAAATGTGGTACAGCAATGGTGGATAGCTGGTTCGAAATCTGAGTTTTCTTGCTGGTACAACCAGGACGTTTTTTGATGGAAAACAAGCACAGAGAAGGGTGACATTTTGTGCTAGGCTTACATGAATGCATTTCTCTGGACTTTAGGGAGATTCTCCTTATTGCAGAACCAGGGGCAACAGTAGTAGATTAAGGGGGTTTATGACAGGTAGTTAACCGAAGGATGTTTGTGGTAGGAAATGTAGGGTGTTCTAGAGTAAAAAATAGAGGGAGAATAT
The DNA here is from genome assembly GCA_008711295.1 of Anarhynchus alexandrinus. Taxonomy (NCBI): domain Eukaryota; kingdom Metazoa; phylum Chordata; class Aves; order Charadriiformes; family Charadriidae; genus Anarhynchus; species Anarhynchus alexandrinus. The sequence goes on from VUYV01000005.1 coordinate 3,461,433, forward strand.
AACGTGGAGGAAAGGAAAGGTCAAACAGGAAAATCCAGAAAAAAGGAAGAGGCAAATCCTCAGAAGTGGAGTGGGCAAGTCTGAGGACTTCTATTCAGGAGACCGGACTTGCATGCAGTACAACAAAGAGTAGAGACATCCTGTGCCTGACTTGTTCTGTCCCTTCAGTGCAGCAGGAGAAATGTTTGCTTTCAATATTAATCTGAATGCACTGAAAGCAATACAGGCAGGGGAAATGCCTCTGTTGCTGTAATAGTCTTTGGGAAAACAGGAAGCACTTGTAATGGAAAATGTGCAACATGAGTGATAAAAAGGGTCACCGAGGTTCAGTCCTGCAGCAAATACAACTTTCATTTGTTTTCTAAGTATGAAACAGTTATGGAAGGAGATAATGTTTTCACTGTGCCAAAGCTGATTATTCTAGAACTAATGAGAAAACCTAAAGTTTGGGAAACAGATTAAAAGAAAGGGATGAAGAAAGAAAAGAAAATAAAAAAAAAAAAAAGAAGAAATTAAAAACAGAATTAGAAGAAAAGGATGTAGACTAAGGCAAAACTTCCTGTACCATTTATTTAATGCTATTTATTGTTTCAGCTAAGAATATACATGCATTGTCTGATCACATATAGAAAAAACTGACAAAATGGATTTCTGATTCTATTTAGAACTTTATTAATAACTGGCAGCTCTATCACAATATTCATTAATTACATGTAAAGCTACTTTTGCATAACACCACAGCTGCCTTTTAGAGCAAATACATACTCAGATGTTTGGAAGAGCTCAGCAGTTTGGTTAGATTTCAGAAAATGTGGCTGCTAGAAGAGTTGTTAAGTAGAGCATGAAATAAGATAATCTCTGCTGTTTTTGTCTGTGTAATTCATTCAGCATAGGTGATGAGATACCAAATACTGAAGTAGGTATGTTCTTCTTGCCCAGTGGTCACTGGGGAGCCTTTTCCCTCTTTTTGGCAGTAAATTCATTGCAAATGTACCACTGAATGTGGTACATTCAGAATGTACAACAGAATTAGGGATTTTGGGGTGTTTTATTTTTGCCCACGTATCAAATTCTCAAACAGGAAAATAAGGACCGGGTAAAATTAATCTTTCCCAGAGGTGGTCTTTGTCTTACTGTGAAAACCTGTGGATTACTGTCCTTCCAGATGTGTTATATTTAAATAACAACTGTCTATGAAGGCAAAGTGAAGGCAACTGGGAAAGCCCTATTGAAAACAGTGATGTTGGCCTAGTAATGTAATGAAGCATTTTAGCATAAGAGGTATAATTAACATGTTAGAAACCGGTCCAAACTTAATGGGAGTCTTTTGTAGTCTTGTGCAGCTACGTGAACACGAGAGACGCTTTTCTGGCGTACTGTCACATGTTAATGCCGTGGACAAATTGTCAGACCAGAGAGCACAGGGGAAACCTGCTGTCAGCAGGCAGAGGGGCGGGCAGCGGGCAGGGCTGCTCCGCTGCACCCGGCGTACCGTGGGTATTCTCCCTCTGTGACTGTGTCGGTATCAAGATGATGTCTGCTCCCAGAGGGATGTTTTTGACAACCTCTGTTTCCCCCACCCACACCCATGACTGACAGGTTGTCAGCTGCGAACAAAGAACTGGATGTTTTGTTGCTACGAGTGCAGGCATGGCTAAGATCTAACTTTATTGCATGCACCTTTCTTTCAGCAGTTGACGTGGAAGGAATAGCTTAACTAAATTGCGCCATTTCAGTGGTGACTCGCTGGGTGCTAAGCATCTCCACAAAGATTTTTAAGAGGAAAAAAAAAAAAATCCAAGCAAATGATCAGTGAATAAATTGGGACGGGGACATATCAGAGTGTGATGATTTATGGCATAGCTGCCTGATTACTGATGCCACGATCTTCAACTATGTAGCAACATGATCTTTTCTCATTGCATAGGTGCATAGTGTTTTTCACCACAGGGAGCAATTGGATGCCTGAGGCTTTTGAACTGGTACGTGGTTAAGACAGTGGTTGGTCACACAGGAAAAACACACACAAATTTTTTATTTATGTTCACGTGACATTACTATGTCAAATATGTTTTGCTTTTGCTGAAATATTTTAATTCTTGCTGGAGGAAAAAGTATTATCCACTGTATTCTTATGTGTTTGAACTGCTGGCTTTGAGTAATCATCAGATGAGTTTGTGTTCTGTAAATTAAGTCTTGGCATGGGTTGTTTCTTTTAAATTTATTTTATTTATTTTTTGTTTTAAAAAGTCCTGTTTCCCATCTCCATCAATGCCTGGGTTTTCTGAGAAGCCGGGCTTGCTGTAGGCAGATCACTGAGCACCCGAGGGTTGCTGGGACAGAGGCAGCCTCAGGACAGGGAGACAAGCGGTGCAGAGCTCCAGGTCTGCCGTGCTCATCAGCTTCATTTACAGCCGGGGCAGTAGTAGTCCTGGCTGAAACTTTCTAATGGGGGTCCCCAGGATATTTTAGGAATCTAGATGACAAGACACAAGATATGTTGTGTCACTGAACACTAGTCCTATCTTGGATCAGGACTTAGCAGTGGCCTTGCTGCTGCAGATTCAGGCGAAAGTTCTTGTTAGTAGGGCACTAGTGACTGTTTGATTACCACCATAAAGGGCTTGGGTGCAAATGGGAACCACTGTGAACCATTTCTAAGTTCATTTTAGATGCTGTGTGGTGGCACATCCTGCATCTGTTACGGTTCTTCGCAACACTGCCTATGAAGTCCGCACATGAGAAATGTCTCGCTTCCTGGATCATCGCCATTGCTTTATGTCTGTCTGGTGGAGCTCCTACTTCTGCCTGAATCAGAGTGCCAAAATGTTGCCTTTTCAGAAATTCCTGACATGTGAGTAACTGCAATAGTAGCAAGAAAAACAGAAAAGTGTTGAATACATTGGTTACTTCTAACTCCATTGCTGACTATGCAATGCTGTTCTTTCTGACATACTGCCGCCTTGCATAATACTTCTTTTTTTTTTCTTCTTTTCTGTGAAAAAGAATTATCGTGCTTATGGGTCTGTGTGTAACTGCAGCCTCATTCACCGTTGCACACAGAGACACTGAGCTGTTAGAGTATTGGGTTTCAGACAGGTTTTGAATATGTTTGGGGATCTATCATCTTCACGGAGCTATTGTTCTCTGTAACAAATTCTCGTTAAGTACTTGCCTTTAGGTGTTTTCATTGCGGGAGATCCAATTTCCAGAAAGTCAGCTGTCCATTAAATGCTAATTGCACAGTTTTTGAGCTAAATTTTGGTCTCACATCCCTAGTTTAATTTCCATTGACACAACTGACTTCAGCTGAGTTGCTCCAGGTATAAATCAGTGTGATAGAAGGCAGAATTTGTCCCTTTCCTTTTCAACCAAAATTGTGTGCTTTCACTGGCTGAAAAGCTATAATCTTCCCTCTTTCTGACTTGTTCAATGCTTACCAGAATCCCCTGAAGTCTATGAGAGAGGTGAAATCATTCACCTTACTTGCTGCCTCGGTGATGTAATCCCACATCCTTAACTGCTTGCACTGGGTTCCAGTCTGCTTTGTATTTCAACATTTTATTCTTTGTGTGCTCCTCCTGGAAGTGAAATACCTGTATGACTGATGCTTAAAAAATACAAGTAGGGATCGCTCCTTTCCTCAAAGACTGCACAAAGCTTTGTTCCTGTTTGTCTCTTGCCTTTCATTTTTGCTTTCCTAGCAATGCACTTTTCTCTTCAACCTTTCCACATTACTCATCTGTCTCTCTCACCTAATTTCCAAGGCCTTCTCCTGAGCTTGGAATTTTCTCTTGGACCAGAATAGTCTGCCATGACTTTCTTCTCTAAGGCCCTCAGATTCAGTATATTTGACCATATTTCCACTGCTGACCAATACTTCAAAGAATCACAGAATACCAGATTGGATGGGACCTCAAGGATCATCTGGTCCAACCTTTCTTGGTGAAAGTACGGTCTAGACAAGATGGCCCGGTACACTGTCCAGCTGAATCTTAAAAGTGTCCAATGCTGGGGAATCCCCCACTTCCCTTGGGAAGATTATTCCAATGGATGATCATTCTCATTGTGAAAAATTTTCCTCTTGTGTCCAACTGGAATCTTCCCAGGAGTAACTTGTACCCATTACCCCTCATCTTTTCCATGTGACTCCTTGTAAAAAAGGAGTCTCCATCTACTCTGTAGCCACCCTTTAAGTACTGGAACATGGTGATAAGGTCACCTCTAAGCTTTCTTTTCTCAAGGCTGAACAAACCCAGTTGTCTCAGCCTTTCCTCATACAGCAGGCTTCCCAGCCCTTTGATCATTTTGGTGGCCCTTCTCTGGACACTCTCCAGCCTATCCACATCTTTTTTTGCATACTGGGGACCAAAACTAAACACAGTACTCCAGGCGTGGCCTGACAAGCGCTGAATAGAGTGGAGTAATGACTTTATCTCTGCTGGTGATGCCCTTGTAGATGCAACCCAGCATGCTGTTGGCTTGCTTTGCTGCAGCAGCATGATGTTAACCCACATTGAGCTTGTTGTCCACCAGGACCCCCAGGTCCCTTTCCACAGAGCTGGTCCCCAGCTGGATAGATCCCAGCCTGTGCTGTACTCCTGGATTATGTTTCCCCAGGATCAGGACTTTACACTTGTCCTTGTTGAACTTCATAAGGTTCTTGTTAGTCCACTCTTCCAGCCTATCCAGGCGTTCCTGCAGGGTGGCTCTCCCTTCTGCAGTGTCCACTTCCCCACTCAGTTTGGTATCATCAGCAAAGCTTTTTGTCCATCATGCCTGTCTCATATTAACCTAAAAATCTAACTATCAAATGTAAATTCCCTTTGAGTCGGCTGGTAGAAACTGATCTAATAGGCTAGAACTGGGAAAGTACGATGCCTTGTGATCTGGACATGTGCATTGTATTCCTTTGTACTAATCCAAATGGAAAGCAATGAATACAGAGCTTCTGAAAGTGAGATCTCATTCAGGTCCCAAGTAAAACACACCCTGGACATATTCCTTGTCAGAATGTGGAATATGCCACACTCTGGGGCTCTATGACACTGTAAACAGTCAGCAGCTGTACATCTGAAATTTTTGTAAAAGTAGGTTAACTGCAAGGAGAGTTGAGGTTAGCCCGAGTTAATCCCTGTTCCTCAAATGGTAGCTCTTACTTTCTTGAAGCAAGAATTAGCTGTGTGTAAGAAGACATAATCTCTGTCTTAAAGATAGTACTTACATTGAATATAAACCATAATAAGCCTTGTAAATATATGGCAGAGTGCCAGGATGGCACAAGCTTGTTCTTACTCTAGGAAGCACAAGGTCTTTCATAGCTCAATGGGGGGACAGATATTTACACTTGTCATGTGCACAAGAGCCATCTGATATTGTTCCAGGTGCTCTCATTGACTAACTCTTATCCTAGCAATGAATGGAACTGACTTTCCATTTATCACCAAGTAAAAAAGTATGCAAACAGGTCTCCAAACAAAGCAAGCAAACAAAAATAAACCCCCTGAAGGAATCCATGTTATGATGCGGCATGGTCTATCAATGAAACCACATGTATTTCTGTGTTTGCCTGATACTAACCCAACTTTCACAGATGTTTAGAGCAGGAAAATTTCCCTGATCTGGGTTGAGATCAGGGTTTAGGTTCCCACACTCCATGAATTTCCCCATTTCATAGAGAACCAGTAGTCTTTCCATAGGAGAAGATCAGATGATTTTAAATTCCTTTATTAATAAAGCTTTTGGGATGCAGAAAAATAATCTTTAATCACTTTCGTGTACTTTTTTATTATTTCTCTCATTCTTTAGTTCAAGCAAACAAAGTTTACTGGTTTTCATAGTTGCATAATTAATCTGTAAGAGCTTTGACATTTCAAAGAATGTGGTATTCCTTGTCTTTGCTAGTATCTTCATATTTCGTTTTAGATTTCTGGCTTGATATTTACACTTAATGAGTGAACATGAACGCAGACGCTTGAGGTCTGATCAGTTTTCTTGTGATTGACTAAGCCGCAGAGGATAAACTTTTAAGTGTTTATTAAAATCTAGTCTGCTCCAAGCTGCAGTGGTGAAGAATTTGCTAGGTCCCTTAGAAGTTGTGAACAGTTCAGGATTTGGGTCTCTCGGATCTAATAACGAACAGGAAAATTTGCCATTCTACTATTATCTGCCATGCCTCAAAGTTGTGTAAATCATTCTAGGCTAATTTTTTACAGCATATAACAGTGTGGCTTTGTGAACAGTACATGTGAAAAAACAATGAGCCAAAGCTGAGCATTTCTAGGCCCACACAATGAATCAGTTCACAGTTAGGCCATTGGTTGTCTATTTCAAAACATGTGGTTTAGTTGATAGATGATTAAGAACTTGACTTAGTTTTGGTGTCCTTCTTTCTTGTTTTTTCATGGTAGCATGAAGACATGTTCTTCTACTCCCAGGCATGTGGTACAAAAATAAGCATATTCCCTCAATCTGTTGAAAGTGCAAAGAAAAATCAGAATACCATGTTCTTTCTCCTTTTTTGAAATATCCTGGTACACTAAAGGGAATGGTCTGTGTGTCCTTGAAGAGCAGTTATTCAAGAATAGTGTATGGTACCCGGAGTCTGCTGGAAAATTGCAAGGAGCTGCCCTTTGCACCATGAATTTCAATCCCCAGGTACCTATTGGGAAAGAAGGTAGTGCATAAGTTAGGGCAAGGATCCAATGAGATTTTACCCAGACTACAAAGCCTGGGTAGTAATTGTATAATGTGAGATATTGCACTGAGGTCTTCATGGTTAAACTTAGGTTTGACGTGTGTAGCTGTAGGTAAATTACCTCAGCATTTCTTGATCTATTTTTTCAGGCAAGAATATTTACTCTATAGATCACCTCCTGTGGATCTCTGATACAGTACTGTTCCACTTGGGCTAAAAATGATAACCTCCTTGCAGTTGTTCCTGTAACTGATGCAAGGTACAGAGGCAATTACCGTTAACTTCAGTGGTCTTTGGATCTAGCACAGGAAAAGCAGCAGGAAATCACCTTAAAGCAAGGTTTTAAAACGTTGGGTAGTATTGGCTGATGTTCAGCTAATGATGAAGCAGAGACTGTACTTCATATTAGAAACATTTCAGAAAATTCTCTTTGAAGGACTCAGCAAATCAGCCCTTAGGAGAGGAGACCTCATTGCAGCTACAAGTACTATTTACTCCCATCTTAACCACCTGTAGGCTCTGCTCTGTCCTGCTGCATTTGAAACAGGTTTCTGTGGCACTGGCACCAACTCAGCAGTTGGCATAAGCAGAAGGAAGCCGCTCAGCAGCAGCTGGGAAGTGCATTTCAGCAGCCCAAATATAACCTGTTATCAGACACTGAGCCCATTGATCCAGAAAGTGTTGTCATTTCAAGGTTAAGTGCGCAGTCTGGAGCTGTTATGTGGGAGGGCCATCCCTGTGTTCATATAGTGTGTACCTAATACGTATTTAGATTTACAGTTATACTTAAATACATGTAACTTTTCCTCAGTAAATAATGCTGTATAGATTGAGCGTTGAAAATGTTATTTATTGATAAGTATTTGAGAACCAGGCTTTTTGTGTGTGCAGATGCCGGTGTTGAATTATCAGTGAAAACAGTCCTTTAATAAATATGTAAGGCTAGTTCACTGATATCACATATAATTTCATACTCTGGTGGCTCCACAAAATGCAGTGGAATGGTCTATAACAGAGGATAAAATCACAACACTAAACTTAATCTACCCATTAGAATAGGAAAAAAATGCTAATTTGTTTTCTTTGGTCTCTGTATGTAAAAATGTTCCGTCTATCCTGTAAAGATAGACATGTACTCCTTTATGATAGAAGAACTGGAATCAAAAGTAGGAAGAAACTATTTTTGAACAAAAAACTGCATATGTTGCATTTCTGAACGTATCTTAGTCTTTGATTATGGGGAAAACTATCAAAAGTAGTTCAATTTTGGGCTTGTCAGTCTTCTCAGAAGAAACTATCACCATCTGCAAAAGCAGTAGAAAGTCTGATAGAATATTTATAAAAGTATATTTTTATTTTACTGCATAACTTTCACCAAATAATTTTCCTAACAGCATATAGAAGAATTTATAGGCAGGCGGTTACATCACGAGATGTTTTCGTGAGAATTAGGTGAAGATATTTTGTAAAATCAGTAATTCATTCCTCAGTATAATAGAGAATAATTAAATTTTTACAATTCAACCAATTATCTGCTTTATTTTTTTGGGGGGGAAATGGATCTAATCTCACATCAGGATAGTTTCAAAACTTCATTAGATTTGCTATCTTTTGATTTTTCCTTGTATCATCTTAGAATATGCTCTAGGACCGGCTTAGCACAAGCTGATAATGGTCATGATACACGGGGATACATTCTGTCAAAAAGGGTTATCGGCTGGTCACTGTTAAATTCTGATTGCACTAAAATGAAAATTCTTCAAGTATATCATAATTTTGTTATTCTTCATGAAGCAATGAAGTAGAACAGTGTCCAGTGCAAAAGCTTAGCTTTACCCCTGTGGAACTGAGCTAAAACTTCTGAATGAAGGAAAACTCCTCTGCTGTGACAGTAACATCTTTTACACATACTGAGAAACAGCTCTAATACAGTTATTGTTAAACATGTCAATATCTGCAAGACAGAAGTTCATTTTTGTAGTCTTTTAAAGAGGTTATAAGATGTAAACTTAGAACCCTCATGATGGACGATAGTCTTCATTTTCTGTCTTAATCTATTGCATGTAATAATTTTTTTCTCCCATCAATAGACTGCAATTTTGTTATGGATGAAGAAACTTCTGTATGAATGTGCTAATGGACATAATTCTCTAATAGCATAATAGATCCCTAATAGATTTAGTTTTTCTTCTGTTGTTACATTGTCTCTGAGCTGGTGCTCATTAATTATAGTGAAACAGCACAGGATTATGTATCTAGTGTTAAACCACTGTTACTGAAGTTTGACCTCATATAGAAGCTGCTCCAGTGTCAGGTGAAGTCAAGTCAAAGCTCACATTAACATCACTGCACAAAATCTGTGCCAAAACAATGCTGTTAACATAGGAGCTTTAGAAGGTTTGGAAGCTTTGTGTATGCAGATAGAGAATAACGATCAGTCCAGTCCCTGCCCCAAAGAATATACAGTGTAAAGAGCGAGAAAATATGGGTAGAAGCAGGAGGGGAGGGTCAGTGTTGTGAGGGCAATTAGATTTCCTGAAAAAAATGCCAATATTTCAGACTGTGTTTCAAAGTTTGAAAGAAGGATTATATTTGACTTAGAAGAAACTACTAAAAATTATTAAGAAATATGGAAATATTTAATTTCTTAGCATTTCAGGTTTAAACAAATAATAAAAAAATCTCAGTATCATAAATTGGGAGGGGTGAGGATACAGTTTGTGGAAATATTTCCGGTCCACTTTGTTCTCAATGCCCCTGAGCTTCCGCTCAGTCTCAGGTATCAGCATTGCAGTGTTTTAATACCCTGTTTGCCTTTCTGGACAAGGTTCTTCAGACAAGTTGCACATATAAATTCCACCTGGCATTCTCTACAGGACTTTTTAAAAATATTACTGACCTTACTTTGAAATAACATTTTCAACGAAATTTTAGGCTGCCTACAATTATTTCCAAAAAAGATTTGTCACATACAATCAGTTTATTAAATTATTACGTGTATCATAGAATGGAAGAGGGGAAAATTGACATTATATGAAAAACTCCACAATTTTGTACTCATTAAAGAACAGGATTGTAGAAATGGGATCTTGATATGACACGTCACTGTTTTAATTTCTGCAAAAAAAGAATCTATTGCACATTTTGGTTATCGCTGCTTTGTATACTTCCTAAGCTTTGAAAATCTTCAGGGTGGCCTTGTCTTCAGAAATGAAGGAGTTATGATCACTGAAATGAAAATGGGGAGAAGTGTGTGGGAAGCAAGTGGATGTAAAGAAGAGAGACACTTTCTAACACCCCCCAGCATAAATAGATCATTGTAAAGAGCAAGTTAGTTTGCTCTCTCTTATTAATTTCCTCTCCCTTATTTTTTTCCTCTGTCAAGCTCCCTCCATCCCTCCACCCCTCCCACCTGCAAGGCAGTTACATCCTACTCCTAAATAAAAGCTTTTACATTTCTCATGTGGCCTTCCCAAGCAGGGTCATAACAAACTTGTAGAAGTGGCTCTGATGCAAAGCTTGTGACAGATGCTGGAATAATATGCCAGAGTTTAACCCAATACTTTTGCTACGTGATGCTTCTGAGGTGGTACTGCCTTGGAGTAGATGAGGGTTTCTGAGCAGCTGATAGGAGTCTCCCAGAGGCAGAATATGATGCTAATGGAATTATGGGGTTAATTAACCCCAGGTAATGAGGTTAATTATCTGGGTAGCAGTTAGAAATAGAATATGACAAGATACTGATGGCTTACCATGTTGTTGTACTGTGTCAGAGACAACTTTTCATGTCAGGAGAAGGGATTCCAGACCAATAACTTACTTAGGCTTCACCCTCATCAGTAGGAAATAACTGTCTGATTAGTTTCAATGGTGAGAAATCATTTGGGTGACAGTGATTACAAAATGACTTAGTAAGAAAGGAAGGAGTGAGAACAGCAGAATAAATGTAAAGGTCCCCACAAACAAAATTAAAGAAATGGTTAGTAAGGTTGGTTTTCCGAGGTCATTTTTGAGATTGAAGGGTACAAAAAGCCAAACCCAACCCAACCAAAAAATCCCAGCAGTTACTGTGAGGGACTAGATTGGAAGAAAAACAGTAACTGCTCTGATGCAAGGGAAGGAGAAACAGAATAGTAGTAGGAGGTAGTATGGATCAATCAGGAGTTTTGAAAGGACTGCAACAACCAAGCAAAAGCATAATCAAGGTAAAAAATTAATCAAGTATAAATAAGACACAGGGTGGCATGGATGTGCTGAAATGAAACTGGAAAAGCTGAGTCCCAAATTAATTACTAGAATGTAAAAGCTGTCAAGAGGGCTGGCATCCTCACAGAGTAGATCTCAGTGCGGAAACAGCAGCCAGCCCAGAGCAGGGAAGGACTGAGATGGAGAATCATAGGTTTGACGTGGCAGGGCAGGAGGATTTTCATCAGGCTGTGAGGAAAGACCTTGTCAAAGGAAATCTGTGTGTAATGACCTGGGAGACCTCTGGAAATTCATAGAGGATGTGTGTCTCCTGTTTGACTCCTTTCCCTTCCTATGGTACCTCTGCCTCCTTCTTGCCCCTTCAAACATCCCCACGGAAAAGAGAGCCAGCATGTGCTCCGGCTGGCCTGAGATTTAGTTTGGCTGACTGGTTACCACTGAGCAGGACATGCGTAGCAGCCGGGTTCTCCCTGCCTTGGTCCCTCTCCTCCAGCCAAACACCATTTTTCACAAAACCAGTGGCATGTTTGAGAGTTCTGCTCTTTTCTTTCAAATGTGATTAAAATTGTTTTCCAGGCTCGGGGGCTGGGTGTCTGCCAGCTGATTTGCACAAGCATTGTCTCTTTAGGAAGCCAGGATAAAAAAGAATTGGGAAAATTATAGATCTTAGTTGAAAAAAATATAAGAACGAATAATTTAGTAAATGTCTGCAAACCAGAGGAATAACATGTTGAGAAGGCTGCACTAGGGTTTTTTTATCAAAACAATATCTAGATCAGCTAGGATCCATTTTCCAGACATCCTCAATTTGAACTGTGGGAAAATCTTCAATAACCCTTCTTTGTGATCTAAACTGACAGCCAAGAGACTTGCCCAGCAAAAAATGGGTTAAGAAAAAATGCAAATATGCAAACCAGCTCTCTGGCTAAATAGGTTGCAGCACCTCCGGTCAGATCAACCTGATTTCTTAACTATACAGGCAAACTGCAATTCCTTGTTTGTGCCAAAGACAGGGCTTTTATACTGTGTTAGATAAGTTGTTGGGAAACCTTAAGTAATATTGTCTCTCAAGGCTGAGAACATGAAGCCAGCATGTGTCTTCCTGGAGAGGTTTCAGCTCTGGGCTCATGTTCTGCAAGGAGACAATCGCTGCTGCCGATAGCCAGGACTGATCTGAAACAGACCCAGAGCTGCTAATGATGACTGGGGACAATATCAGGCTTTTTTTCCGTGCTAGTAAAAACAGTTATTTTCACAATAAGATGCAGTGTTTGCCAAAGGAGAAAAAAAAAAAGACAATTTTTACCTTAACAGGAGTAATTTAGGAAACTGGAGTCATTTTAGGAACACACTCCAACACAGCTGGAAATGCATTAAAGGTGTTGGTGTTCGACTTTATTGAAAATGAGGAGAGCTAGCAATAGCCAAGTTGAAAGCTAGTGTTGCATTAAAGGAGCTCAAGCACTCCAGCACCAGCAAACGTTCAAAGGAGTCTGAACGGTTGCTGCAGAGGTGGCAAGCTCAGCAGTAGGGTGTGCGGTTTGGGCAAGGAGGCTTTAGCGTAGTGTTGCATTTGTCTTCCCTAAACATTAATTTTTAAAAAATATGACTTCAAAGATTAATTCTTGTCAACTCCTATGTGTATTTTTTTCCATTTCCATCCAGCTCTGCCATTCCATGTTTAAGTAAATAATGATTACAGTGGTGCGCCTGTGACAACTCTGGTGGTCAATGGCAGCAAAGTGCTGAGAGTGGGTTGATGTTATTCTGTTAAGTATTGTAGTCATATCTGGCAGAAAATCACACTTGAACGTTTGCAGTGTTGTTGCTTTCTTTATCAAAGGACCAGAGCCATTATCTCTCAGTTACGATGTGTTGGTTATAGGGGAATGATTTCAGCCTCATTATCTGTACAGATATGCCCAGCTATACTTTGCTGTTACATTGCGATTATGAATAATTATAAAAACACATAATCTTTAAAGTACATAAACACTACACTTTAGAATTCATTAGCCTTTTAAAAATAATTAGGTATCTTTTCCTCTTTGTTAATTTGCAGCATTCAGTAATTCACACTGGGTGATCCAGTCATTAGTGCAAATTATGTTTAAGAACTAAAACTTAAATATATTCCATTCTACAAAACCCTTCCAAGGATGGTAGGAAAATGATTGTGCTGCCAGTTACTTGATTTGTGGGTTAGTATATTAAAGAAACCCTGGTAGACTTTAATTTGGTGCTCTGGGCTTATGATGTTTCCTAGGTTATGTTATGCGTATTGAGGTAAAATTTTATAATAACTGAAACAGTAAAACAAGTATTTTTAAAATATTGTCAAAGAGACTTATTTTCCTTTTCTCCTCCAATACCTTGTTGGGAAGGGGAAACCATTTCTCACCGATTTTGTCAGCGTGGAGTAATAAACACACAGACAGACTTACAATACTATTTTTAAAGACTGTAGAACTGTTGTCTTAAAGAACTCTGCAATTGCTACAGTAAAACTGCTCTTGCAGCCCTACTGCCAGTGTAATTTCTTTTGGCACACAAATAAACAGATTTTCAGCAAAAGGGTACATGTAGTGAAGGTGTTGTCAGATCAAAAAAGAAAGGTTCACATCAACTCCATCTGAAAATATAAATTTCTATTTTTCAAATGGATACAATCAGAAGAAAAATGCTTCTGTTGCTTTGGAAGTGAAGTGTACTAATGGAGAGAAAGGAAAACAGAAAGCACAAAATAAGTTGAAGGAAAAATACCAGAATATTCTTGTAGACATAGGGCTGAGGTAAGGACAAAAATGTGTCTGCAGCTCTCTACTTTTGTGTGTGAACCATTTAATACAGGATCTCAAACACAATTAGTGATAGTGACAATAAAGAGAAAATTCATAACACATTTCTTTAAAGTAGCAGTCAGAAAGATACAAATAAAAAAAAAGCATCACTGCTATTTCCAAACTTGTTGTATGTTAGTGGTTTGGTTAGTTCCAGGTCTAAGTCGCAGCGCAGGACGGGAGGCTACAAATTAAACCTGGAGGGCTTAGCATGCAAATCTCTCTTCTGTGCTCTGAAGAGTAAAAGGATAATTTTTGTAAGTAATGGAACTGACACAGTGGTGCCAATTCCTTCACTCTTCCCGTGTCCTTACTTTATTTATCAGAGAAATTAACGGCTGTATTTACAGCCTCTGAAGTACTCAGCTAAGAAGGAGTCCTTGGAGACTGCAGAGAGACTGCTGAAAGAGTCTCACACACCGCTCAACTTTTAATTCAAAGGAAATAAGACATGAAATGAGAGCAGATTACGGGCACAACATCAGCATGGCAGCTGCTGCAATGGTACCTGCTACTGCCATTGGCATGTGAGGCCCAGAACATTCAAACAGCTCCGGCACAGTGGGTGAATACACCGGTTCCCACAGCCCAAATTACATATTTCACTGTTCTTTATGTTTTAAGACTGACATTTTTTCACAGCCCTCTGCCAATGTAGGTATGTCTAGCTACAAAATGCAGTATGGGGAATCTAAGATGGGGCAGTTAAGTATTTGTTATTTCTATATCATGGGTAAATAATTATTAATATTGCTATGGTTGTGTTTAAGGACCAAGCAAAATGGACACTAAATTGCTCCCGTTGGAGTGGTGCTGCCATCTGAACACAGGTTGGTCAGGGGGCTGCTGCACGATGCAGCTCACAGCTGGAAGGGAGAAAGCAGCTACAACAGAGGAAACAGTAGATCACAGGACTGACAAGGGTTGGGGGGGAGGGGGGGAAGAAAAGTGGTGACAGCAAATAGCAGGCTATTTCCACATTATGGAGGTGAAGGGGTAGAAGAAATAAGCTGCCCTATGAGGAGAGCCACTACAAAAGAAGAAATCAGAGGAAAAGCAGAGGAGATACGTGGAATGAAGTGAAGCTATAACTCATGATGAACCGCCACCTGATATGTGCTTTACTGGGTTTCTGGGGGGTGTCTGAGCAGGCATTGGTGTGTGATCTTATGTCTGCCAAACGTCCTAGAGTACATGATACGTGTTATTTACCAGCAAGTAAAAGTCAACTGCAGTCTGCATGGAGTTTTCTGAACGTCCAGTAGTTCTTTTGCTGCTCTTCCTCCTGTCTGGCATTCCCACCCATCTGGAGTCCTCCCCTGCCATCTTCTGAAGCCAGGTGGGAGTGAAACAGTGGATAGACATAGAATCACCTCCCTCACTAGTCCTGAGAATCCTGTCTGTCTGGGAGAGCAATCTTTTCCCTGATTACTTCAGTTGCTGCAGTGTAGAGCCTGCGGCTGCCCCCTGTCAGTGTCCCAGCTAAGAATTCACACCAGTGGGTGCCTGCTTTTCCTTTCGAACTCAGTAAGAGGCAGGTATTAGGGCTTCCCAGCTTGAATCTGTAAGAGCAAGTGGCTTCCAGTACACTTCAAGGACTTTCACAGGATCACCTGAATATTTTTTGCCTTGATCAGAATCATCCATCAAAAGCCAGAGAAAGGATACCGGGGATGTAGCAGATGCTTTTTGTCCTTACAGTCAATACAAACCTCAGGTTGAGGTGAGAATAGTGAGCTTTGCTCTTTGCCATGAATCCTACAAATAGTTAGGCACTGTAGCTAATATTCTCTCCTGCACTCTTTTTACTGTTTTGGTTGCTGCATTATTGAGTTACCATAAAGGTTCATCCATAAAAGAAGAGGAAAACAACTCTGGTTTTCAGTAGCAAGGGTCATTTGGCAGATTAAATCTATAGTAGCTATGGGAAGCTGGGGCTTAGAAGGAGCATTTATAGCGCATTTTACTCATTCCAGAGGAATCTATATGCTGGCACAAGGGTAGTTGTTCTGAGGGTGTTACAAGCAAGTGTCTCTATAAAGTGGGCAGGAAAGTCAGTTAACAACTGGGAATTCTCAGAGGGACCATATAAATGTTGTACTGGCCTCCCCTGAAGAGTGACCTTCAGGAAGAGATTAAGGTTTGTCACGTATCCAGTAAAAAAGATGCCATTGCCAAGTGAGACACCCACTATTGTTGCTTTTACAGGAGAAAACCCCTGGTCTACTGGACCAAATAATACAGGTTTATTCAAACAGACATGGCGGGGGGGGAACAAACCCCAGCAGCCTATTTATCGTCAACTAGTATTTGACTATGTCTCTTAGAATAGTTTTATTAGAAGATTGTAGAGTTCAGCTGACTGTTTGTACTGAATCTGCTTTTGCTAGCCTTGATAGACCTGACATAATTACGTCTGACAAGCTGCCATTTCATGAGCATATGCTTAAGCTGTTGCAATGAATTATGGCACAGCATATCCCCATTATCCCCAGTCTAACTGGTTGATGGAAAACAAAATAATAAAGTGTCTTCTAAAAAGGTGATGGGGGTCAGACTCTGACCCATATTTAACATTGTTAAATTACAGAATGACATCAGTAGAGTACGGGTTGTCATCTGCTGACATCTTGTTCAACAGAAAACTGAAAACAGGGTTGTCTGTGCTGCTAGAAGTGAATATCAGAGTCAGTGGTACTTGGAGACATGCAGAGCGACAGATAAGACAGACCAAAAATACCAAGTATGATTTAAGGTCCCAGAAACTTTATGAAAATGAAGCTGTGCACATCCATGATGGGAAGCCGTGGCTGCAAGCAGCACAGGTGTCAAAACATGTAACCTTGTATAACTCTGCGTGTGTCACATCACTCAGGTGTTTACTGTGGAGAACTGGATGATGCTCTTCCAATCCCAGCAGGCAGGAGATACATGGCAATGAACTGGTGCCACAGAGGAAAGAAACTGCAATCTCTTGCAATGAGAGGCTGTGGGACAGAACAGAACCAGAACAATTGAAATTAATAGAGAAAAAAGGATTCATGGTGGTCTCTCAGCTGCGTTGATGCAGCCCCAGTCTGAAAGGGGTTACTGTGCAGTTGTATGTCTACACTTCTCTGGAGATGGCTACACGTCATGCCAAGAGAGCCGTGCCCAGCTCCCATCAGGTGCACCCTCCATCTACCATTAGAAATTACCCTGTCATTGCTGGGTGATGCAGTTCCTTACCTTCAGGGGTATTCTTAAGTTTGATGGCTGTTTCCGTTCTTAGGAAATGGCATTTTCTTTCTGTTTAGTCTTCCTTGTGCTATAGGGATTCAAAAAATGAATTTAATTGTAACGTATTTTCTGTTGGATAGAGCAGCTAGCCTGGTGTACTTAACTATAGCACTGCTTCCTCCTCTGCTCCTCCACCCCCCCCCTTAAAAAAGAGAGGAGGTGCTCAGGCCTGTTATGGAGAACGAATTATCAACTTGTGAAATCCTCCAGATTAGCTTATTCTTTGGGCTAAGTTTTTCTCCATAGCCTCATGCTTTGGAATAATGTGCTATATAAAATTTAGGGACAGAATTGAATCTTTAGGAAACAGTCCTCCTTAAGCAGATTTTTCACTCCTTCCTCAAAGGCAAAGACTTCAGGGTCTTGTCCGGGCCTTTTTGTTCTTTGTTTCTTTCTTTCTGAGCATACGTTTATTCTTAGTACTTGGAGAGACTCGTGGAAACAGAAAAGAGATGGGAGAAAAAGGAAATGGATAAGAAAGATCTTGAGCTCTACAAGCGTGCAAACCGTGAGGTTGGTGGATGCACCAACATTCTGCGCATCTGTGCTAGATCACTAACACTATCTTGATGGTGCCATTTGAGAGTTGTTCTGGGACATCAGTTTTCTTTAAGAAATACCCTACCTCACCACTGACCTTATTTTTTGAACATAATGTTAGACCTAGAGGATAGAAGGTAATGGATGGGAACTAATTTAATCTGAGCAGTTGTGAGTGTTGGATGAAGCTGTTCTGACTGCATCTTGACTTTCCAGATAGTGTCAAGGTACAAAGTTTTGTTCAGATTTCAAAACTGCCATCAGTTCAAATTGCTGTGACAACATATCTAGTCAAGTGAGGATGTTCCAAGCCTCTTCCTTAGCCATTTTGACAAAGCTGCTATGTAGCATCCCCAAATGCTGGTGTTCATTTCTTGGTAAAATCAATCTGAGTTTCAAATGTGACAGAAATGTCATGCAGGAATTGAGATTACTCATATTTTTTTTTTCTGCTGCGTTTTTTTTCTATTTTGCCTTCAAATTATGACTGCAGAGAAAAGCTCTTTAAAAATGTAACTGGGTTCTACTCTCATGCCTTACTAGTGTAACTTCATTACTTTGATGTGGTTCCTCCTTACATCTGTGTTAGTATCAAAAGAATAAGGCTTGTTACTTTTGGAACATGGAAACCATTCTGAATAGGCCATACTTTGCCTCTAGCTTAAGCCCACAACTCAAACTAAACATGTTTTGATATCTAAAAGAGTAATTAAGAAAAAAATTCCTTTTTTTTATATGTCTCCATTTTACGGGCCTTTGAAAACACTACTGCTGAAATATACTGTAAGAGAGTAATTTCATTATGCTTGTAGTCCAACAGAATATAGATAACAAAGGATCCCTCTGCAAAATTAAGTAGCTTGTTAAAATATCCATGTATTAACCAGAGATAACCGAGTGGTTTAGCAGCTATTGCGGGAGAATGCTGGGGATTGCTTGTTTAAATAATCAACTTACTACTAATGAAGATTTCTGCTTTCATGAGGGAGAAGTAGTGTTAGAGAAAAATATGTTTTTGGTCTTTTTATGTATAATTTTCTGAAGCTTATAAATTGCTTTATATAGCTAATAGCTGTATGTAATAATGATTAAAAATATTGGGCTCTAAAGAAATCAGATTCTTTTAAAAAATATAACACTTTCTGGGGTGGAGGCACATGTAAGCATATTACACAATATCTGGAAAAGGGTGAAGATTTGTGAAAATATAAATCTTAATTACTTGAATAATGTATTTTCATGTGTCTGATCTGAAGTGCAAACTCCTTGACAAACCTTGTGTAATATATATGATCCCATATGTAGTATAATTAGTTCCAACTATAAAATACCCACACAGGGAGTTAATGTGCTTGGTGCTCTTTCAGAAAAGGCACCACATTGCAGAGATGATGGTTCTGATCCAACAGTGCAATTGCACGTGCTCATACCTTCCAGCCCACCAGTGCTCCCCTTGACATCAGCACCCCCAGTCACAAGCGTAATGCATAGCAAATATTTCTCTGACTTGCTGGTTTAGGGCCTGTTCCAAAAATATCTTACAGCAACTGCTAATTTGTGTCTCTGTCTTCAACCTAGTCCCTAATTAATAAGTTTCTGCAAGTAGTTTTGGTTGTTTGCTTGTTTTATCTTTGAGCTGTCTCCCCTGCTTTCCAAGATATTGGCTGGGAGAAGAGAGATACACACTGGTAGGTTGTGTGGTCTTGTGAGCATCACTTTCCCCTAAGCAATGCTGAGGTCCTTAGTGCTCAAACCCAGTGTGGCATACATTTAGGTCCACCAAAGTGTTTCTCAATCTTGTCTTCTCCTCAGAGATGTTAAAATCTGCCATTCCTCTTCGACCTCCAGACTTTCAGTCTGCATCTCACTTGTTTTCTGTGTTCCTCAGTCCTCTTTTAAGGAGCTAAGCTTGCCAGGGACCTTGTGTTGTTCAAGTTACCTTTTATTTGTTGCAGGATTGCACCCTATAGCCCGCCTTCACTAGGAAATGAAATTAGATGTGATGCCTATTACATTGGTAACACGGATGCGGAAAATACCCTCACAGAGCATATGGGAGAGTGAGAAAGACAGAGAGGTGCTTATTCCTGAAGTGGGGTTCTTTAGAGATGACAGAGAGGAAAAAAAGGTTTTAACCTGAAGGAATGTAAGCAGCGTGGCTTGGGGAATGGGAGAAGGCTCCAAGGTACGGAGGGGAAACTGTCAGGCTGGAAATAATGGGGTTACAAGGATAAGAAAAGATGAGTTTGATGTTGCAGACAGAGAAGGCTTGGGTACAGATTTCAGCTTTGGGTGCTTGGGCAAGCAGAAATTTCTGATAGCATTTGGCTACTTCCATTAGCAGGTTTTGAACACAGCACTCTGAAAAGAAGTGGTTAAATCAGCAGTGCAATAACTACTTTTCAATCTACATATGAGAATCCTCATCTTTCCAGGACAGAGAGTCTCCTGCGCTGATTCAAGCAGGAGTGAAACTGTGGGATCTAAAAATAACGAGTGCTTTGTTCCCTACCGTTTTTGGAGAGAGACAACAATGAAAAGCTCTTTCACTTTACCTAAAAACAGGTAGCAGGTCTCTCAGTAGTCTAGGGAAAGGAGAAGGGAGAGAAAAAAAAGATGGCATTTGCATTTTAACTACAGACAGGGGAAATAAATGTTGGCAGAGTTGAGTATTGAGAAGTACTGGGGCTGCTCAGGCAAAATTGCTGTGGTCTTCCTTCTTGTTTTGTTTGTGTGTTTACTCAGAAGGGACTGCGTTGCGGGTGGGGAGGGGGAGAGAGGAGCCCTTGAGATAGTACGTGAAAACGAACCTGGAATGTACTCTGGGGTTTGTTCTACCTCTTCACCAGCAAAAATACGTGCCTGCCTCATGTTCTGCAGACTTTGTGTCCGAATACTTTCAGCGAGCTGAAAGCAGCCTTGAGGGGTGTCAAGTGGGGTGGAGAGACTGTCACGAAGAAACTAGAGTTTGATTAGTTCGGATACCAGGCACCCTGAAACCTGCTCACTCTGAGCAGAGACATTAAAGTAAATGAAGATCTCTTGTCTAACTCTCCTCTTGGCCATTCAACTCTTCAAACCCATAGCTCTTCCTTTCCACCTTTTCGTTGGGAATAAATCAGCACATCGTTCTTTAAAACATCACTCTTATCAGATGGCTTATTTCCTTCTCTGTCCTCTGCCCCTGTTTCTGGCTAGAATGCAACCAGTGAAACACCATGGTACAGCAAACCAGCTGCCAGCTACACAGCCAATTTCTTTCAGATGGACTTAGGATAAACAGAAACACATTAAAAAACAAATAAGTGGACGAAGGAATAGGCAGACACAATGTGATGTATTGTGTAAATTCCAGAGATTAAAAAAGTTCTCATACGGTTAAGAAGCAGCAAAAAACTATTAGCGATACAATGCGAAGAATATTCATAGTAGTACTACTAATTAATGTGTGAAATATTCTGAAAAAGCTTTTGAATTATGTATGATGGCTCATTGCTTAACTGGAGACAAAAAAACTTGGCTTGTAATTCTGGCAGTCTTCTATTATGCAGGCTTTTGGTAAATCACTCCCTTTCGGTTTACCCTTTAGTGTCAGTGGGGAGCACCCGAGACAGAATGCAGATCGAGACAACATCCCAACACACATCTCTCTCCCAGATAGAAAACTCACCTCCAAGTCACACTTGGTTTTAGTGCTAAGAGAAAGCGCAGGCCGCTGCATGCTGCGCACGCAGACACAGCGTGGATGTGGATGTGTGTGGGCAACACCTCTCCTGTGTGATATAAAGCAATCTCAGCGAGATGCTGCGTCCTGAACCATCGTGCTTCTGCTCTAAGTCATCGCTTGTGCTTGGAAGGGAAGCTCGCAAGTACTTAGCAGACAGGAGCAGCTGAAGGCATACTTAGAGGATAAGGCTGGGTGGCATTTCGTCCATTATGCAAATCTTGCGTTTCCTTCCCCAGCAGAACATGCTTACTGCAGATCAGGACATTGCGCGTATGACTTTGGAGCAGATTTATTAAGTCCTCCAGGTCTGCATCTGCTTATTATTGCACTTGTGCCATGTACCAGACATGACTGGATCTAGAACTTCTTATAATAATCCTCTGTAAGGGGGCAATCAGCTGCTAGCTACGCCAAAGTGTCTTCACGTGGGCCCACGCATGTGTGTATGTGGCAGGGGCAGCAATAAATCTGTTTTGTTCTTTCCATCTAAATACAAAAAAAATATACTTTGCTGGTTTTAACTGGCATTTTTAAACAGTGAAGGGTCGCAGGACTGTAAGCAATATATGTATGCAGGCATTAATTAATAATGTATTCCAGTGTTGTATTTAAAACCCAGAGAAAGTTTTGTCAATGCTTTGGTTTTCTTTTCAACCCTGTTTTTATTTATGTCGTTTCTTAACTCCGCTGCTTCTGGGCTCCTGTTGGAACAGAAGGTGTGCTCATCGCACTGGCATTGGTCACCATAGTTACCCGCTGGGGGGGTGGGGGGGGATGCTGCTCTTATCTCTGCAACTTTGGGGAAGTGAAATTAGACATATTATAAGCTGAAAGAAATGTATTAAAAGGAGACAATTGAGGCTATGTTGTGCTGGTTTTCAGTGGTGTGTTTTGAATTACAACTGTCTTCTGGGTGATTCATGCGGCAGACCATTACTTGAAAACAAGGCATTAGTGATTAACATTCATGGGGAGTAACAAAAGGCAGAAGTGAGCGTGTATGCTCACTGGAACAAGATGAGCTCAATGCGGAGTCAGACTCCTGAGCACATCCCCACGCAGCAGTGGGATGATGTGTACAGCAGCAACCCATACTAGCCCATCTTAAATGACATTTTCTCATCCAGGTTAACCCCACACACTGCTTCAGGGGGTGGTTTACATGCCACGAGGAGGCAGAGCAGGAGGACAGGCGGGCAGAGCAGTGGGGGAAGGCTAGGGCGAGAAAAGAGTGTGGTGCTGTGGGCTATCCAGAGGTGCTGTCAAATGCAGATCATCTTCTGGTCTCTGTGCTGACATGGGTGCTGCTTGTTTTCTTGGCAAAAATGGAAATACTCACAGCCCCTGACATTTGGGCTCTTCTTCTCGCAGTGTCTTCCACTTCTTCCTCTGGAGACGTGTGCTTTCAGCAAGGCTGGTGTCCAGTCTCCCGTGGCGAAGAAGCGCAGAGCTCTCATGTGCTAGTCAAGCACAGCATCAGCAAGGACCTTTCCGCTACCTACTGCTTTAATAATCCCTCCTTACTTCTCTGGGCTTTCTGGCCTAAATGCTGGCTGCTGCTTGCAGGGCTAATCATTGCCTGAGTTGTTCTGCAGAAAAGCAAGTAGCTGTCTGCTCAGAGCCGTCAGCAGCCAGGGGTACCACCAGGGGAATCACTTCGCATCCATGCAGTTGGTCGATGGTCGCCTGGGCCTCCTCCAGGCACACCGCTTCCTATTTGGGGTCTTTCCCTATGTCTGTGGGCAAGCGTCCTTTCAGATCTTAGTGCTGAAGCTGTAGTATATCTGCAGCTTTTCTCTTCCCTAGTGACATTTTGATCAAACAATGTTATCTCTGCTTTGTTTTGGGAAGAATCCTTTAACTTCCACGCCTCATGCTCTGTCACTGCTGTTTTACCGGTCTCGTAACCAGGTAGAGAGGCACGCGAGCAGGCACAGCCTGCTTCAGGCAGCAGGGGAGGCAAGAGAAAGCGAAGACAGTTGAGCTTAATTTCTTTTTAATTTGAACTGTAGGGTTGAGAGGCAGAAAACAAAAATCTAAGCAAAAATTAAAACTTAGTCAGGATTGCCCATCCTCTGCGGATTTGGGGATACAGTAACCATATTTGGGCCTGGTGGGGAAAGCGGCGACCATTTTGTTTAGTTAACTTGGGCTAAAAGATATTCTTATGCAGAATTTCCATGTGATTTGGAAATAACGGTATAATTAATACCCTGAAGTCTTATCTGGTAACATCTAGCAAAACTAGTTCATTCTTGCTGCCTACTTAGGGATAAAGGAGTTTTTTTCTATCATACAAATACTGAAACTTGTATGAGACCGCCATAACGAGCTACTCCACACTACCAGGCTTTCCTCTTGGTATTCCCCAAAGTGTCTCACTGAGTATAGGTCTGCATCATTCCTATTGACAGACCGCCTCCACTGAGCAACCAATTTCTGTCAGTCCCCTGTGCAGCAATTTAAGAGGTTTCACTGCACTGTACAAGTAGAATTTTAAGTAGGTATCACCAAAGCTTTTTGGAATTATTTTCAGCTGAAATTACACACCAAATGATGAGCTCTTTTCTTCCTAAATTCAAACAGTTTGAAAGCTAAGGTAAATATTTCTGGATAAAGAGAAAAAGGATGAAACCTCCAGGGACAGTGACACTAAGATTAATGGCTGAAAAAAAAGAAACTGCCATGCACCAGATGATGTAGGACACTGACTTCTGCTTTGATTGTCTTCATTACTGTGCTGAGGGGAATCGAAGTAACAGAAATTTCTCTTCTCTCGCTTATTTTCTTTTTCCACAACTGAAAAGGCTTTTTGGGAAAACAAAAATCTATTTAGCGACATGATCAATTTCTACAATTCGTTGAAGGGTGCTTCATTAGGAAATTCCCAAACTTGAAATCACATTTTGTCCACTTTTCAGCTCCCAGCCTCTCTCTCAGAAGTTTTCACTGTAATCAAGGTCAAATACACATAAACGAGACAGAAAGAATAAGTGAAACTTCAAACTTGAAAAATTGAAGGTATGTTAAAAAGCTAAGCACAAAAGTTAATGCAACTTCATTTTCATTAAGATATTTTTGGAGAGCAGTCTACAGTTCTTGGTTAGCTCTCAAGATAGCGTTGCATTAAGATGAGGGTGATGGTAGCACTGGTCCTACCAGTGCTTCTGCGAGCGTAGGCAGCTGTGCTGCTCACAGAGGAGCCCAGAGATATCAGACCTTGGCATGGGCCTAGCGTGAGCCAGGAAAGAAAGTGTTTAATGCACTCCTTGTTAAAACTGCAGGGCTGTATCTTCAACAGAAACTGCTTATGTTTTGGGATTGGGGATGGCGGTGAAGATTATTTTCTATACATAGATCTTTCTACTGTTTTTCTTTTTGGCATAAACAAGCAAACAGCACTTGTTTGTTTGCTGTTAAGCTATTGTAATTTGTCTCTAAGAATTGGAAAGTTACCAGAAATTTGTGTGCAAAACGGATTGTTGTTTCCCCCAAGACCTAAGCAATTATAGGCTCACCATTTTATTGACGATTGTCCCAGAATTATTCCTGTGCACAGTTCAAAGACAGCTCTGAAACCATTTTAAACAGTCATAATATAATATCCCTAATATAGTTTGGAGCCTGAGAAAATCACAGTGCTATAGCAGCTCTGTCTTTAGGACACAATGACTGGGGGGCCTTCTGCTCCTCCTATAGTTCTGTCAAACATATTTGATCAATCTTCGTAACTTAATGATATCCGCTTCACAGTGTTTAATGAGGATATTTGATGTTGTCTAATGGCTTTTCAGTAAAATTTTCTCCAAGTGTCTAGATCAATGATAACAATAGACTCTTAGAAAGCATTTTGTTGGCAAGAGTGATTTTGTAACTCACCTGTATGTAAGCCCTGCTGGTTTCCTTTTAGGAGAAGTGCCTGTCTGTGCTCTGTACTATAGCATAGGATGAAATTGCAGGAAAACTCCAAACTGCTCGGCTTCGGGAACGAAACTGCTGAACTGGAGCTACTTTTTTTTTTTTTAATTATTGTTATTATTCACACCTTTGGAGTGTATTAGGGAACAGGAAAATTATACACATGGCAAAAGAGAGGGCAATTCAGCCATGCGATTTGTCAGTATCTAGTTTCAGTGTAGAATTGGTGTTCATCATTTTAATCAGTCAATGATGTTGCTACAAACAGCAATATACTGAATATGCCATTTTTTCTTCTACAATGTTTTAGCAAGTGTCTTCTTGCCTGTTTCTTTCGCTAGTCTGTAGGTCAGGTGCTACCTTGCAGGATCCCGTACAGCTCAGTGTCTTCTCTTCCGCTGCTCCTTCTGCTCCCGCTGTCTTTGTCCTTCCTCTCCTCATTGTCTTGTCCATTTGGTCTTCCACTTTGCTAGTCCTTTCTTACCAGAAGTTTGTGCCTTCACTGACTCCAAATCAAACATGAAATTAAGAAAATAATAAAACTGTTTGTATGACACTGAGAAGTTTACCAGGACTGCTGTGTTCTCAGTCCTTTTGTGTGCTTGCTTTCTGCAGGGGCTTTTGTCTTGTCTATTTGACTGCAAGCTTTTCAGACCTCACACAAGCTCTTGCTCTGTGTTTCACAGTGATTTTTGCATTGTTGTGTCCCTGGGCATGACTGTAATGAATATAATAAACAAAATAACTTAGCCACTTTCTTCCTCTTGACTGAGCTCTCCTTTTCGCTGTCACTTCTCCACTCTTAATGTGTGAAGATAGGTCTGAGTGAAGAATTTGTTCTTTACGACATTTAAATTCTTTTCTCTAAAAAAAAACCCAGATGGGATATTGCAAATGTACACAATAAATAATGTTCAGAGGAGGCTTCACTGGGAGTGTTTCAAATCAGTAGTAGTATAGCCCTTAATTCAGGGCTGCAAACTAGCTCTCCTTACCTTCTCAGCATAAGTGATTGGAAGGATAATTCTGTTCACCAGGCCTCCTGGTTTTAAATTTCTTTAAATTCTTACCCTTAATATGACATCATTACAGCTTTTATAGGTAAAAAATATAGGTATTCTTTCACTTCCTTAGTACAGGAAACACTAGCAATACAACCCCACTGTAGTATAAATACAAAGGTTGTATCTTAGAAAAAGAGGTATCTATACTACAGTACTGTTTTCTTAGCCTAAGGTCTAAGTACACGCCATAAGAAAGCAGCAGTCTTTGAAATTTATTATCAGTGGGCCTGAAAATATCCCAGAGGCACTTTTCATTTTTGGTTTGTGTCTCTCCCCTCTCTGTCAGCTGTGTTGGCCGCAGTTATTTACACATCTTTAGGGAGAAACAGATGTCAGCAATAAAGGCAATAATAAAGCTGATTCAGTTTTTAGCTATTAGCCAAGGTCTGCAAACAGATATCTTGATGATACTCTGCATTTGCCATGATAAATGTGAAAACATTTAACCTGGAAAGCCTTCAAGACAATGCAGTTATTTCCAGAGGGATTAACAGTAACCGGACTATAATCATGTTCAAATCCATCTTGCTTTTCCTTTGGCAAAGGTCCATCTTTACCTTTTGAACAACAAATGCTATCGCCTAAGGACTGCACACATCCAGGGATCCTCCCTTTGAAATGGCATCAGTGTCACTTCCAACATTTTTTCCCTCTTTTTTTTTTTAATGAGGGATGGAATTGCGGGTAGAAAAAATTGGTCGTGCATACTGTGAATAAATAATTCTCATACTGGGCACATACCAGTGCTGTGTTGTATGGGTTAAACACCACAGGAGATAGTGATCAGTACATGGGAATATATTACTGGAAACAAACTCAACTTTACTGGTCTCAGCGTTTATTCTCTTCTTGGGGCTCGAGTGCTGTGTGAAATGAGGTGTCTGTGAGCCAGCCCCAGCAGTCACCCCAAGGCACTTACTGCTTCGGTTAAGCAGTAAGTTGGGAAGCAGTGTGAGGCAGCTCGCTGGCTGCTGCTGGCCCCGAGATGGAAGCTGCCGAGCCAGGGTGAGCATCAGCTCTGCTGAGTGCTTGGGAAGGAGCTGAGGGCGAGCAAAGCCCAGGGCAAGCAGGAAGGGTAAGCCACGCTTTTCACTAGTTGCCTTTGTTTGTGATAGGAGAGGTGCCGCTGCTGATCCCTGCAAGGCAGTAATCGCATGCGCTCCCAACATGAAGCAAGGTAATCAACTGACAAAGTGATATCATCTCAGAAACCATTAGCTTTGTAATGACTCTTGGAGGTCTCATTAAAATCGGTCACTTACTGATTGCTCACATTACTGGAAATTTGAGTAAAACAGTGTAGGCTTTTTCCATAGCTGAAAAGTTAGGACACTTTTTTTCTGTATTCTACAAACAAAATTAAAAATAAAGAATAATAGATTTTTCTCGGGAGGCTTTAAGAGCTCCATTTGCAATCGCTCCCTTTATTATTATCATCGTAATCCCAGTACCAACATTAATTTTCTGTCTCAGTGCCTCCTTTCTAAAAAAACCCCCACAAACCCATCCTTTTTTAAGTGCAAGGTTTATTACCTGTGCTCCTCTTGTCCAAGGAACTTGACAGTTACCTGAGTTTTAGATCATTCTTAAGGATCAGACTGTCTCCTGTTAGTTAGTTTTGCTCCCTCACCGTCACTACTCAGTTTTGCTCCCTGATATACGCTGCCCTCACGGATGACAAATAATATGGGAACTCAATAAAAGAGGGCTCATTCTCTGAAAGAGGGTACTATAAAGATTCCAGCAAGAAGAGGGAAAATGGTTCATGCAATACAAGGTGTACAAGTTTTGTGTTTTCCTCAGAATTTAGATAGGTTCAACTCATCTCTGGATTAGACCTAGCTCCTTGATGACTAACTGATGATAAACTTATTTGCAAATGTTATTTCTGCCTCTCTAATTCTCACAACCGCACCTTCTAAGTGTTCAAAACCTGAGTTCCCAGAGTGTTGCAAATTAGGACAGCTCTTCTCAGCCCCTCGTGGGAGCAGAATGGTCCCAATGGGGCGTGAGGGGGACTGTCAAAGGAGCCTACTTTGAGGTTTGGTGTTTAGATAAGCAAACTGACGCAAGTATCCCTGAGTACCTGGAAAGACCTCTTGGTTTAATGCTCCATTGCATTAACTATCGATGCATCGATAATCAACTTAACAGATGTATTTGTAATATTCATACAAATAATACAGACATGTTCCTCAATTTTCTCAATCATGTGTTTTGTTTGTTTGATAATGGAGTGGAAAATCTTTGTGTGCCTGGAAAATAGACTGTAATTTGCTAGAAATGCAGTCAATTGCTTCTATCCTTTTATACTGTGCACCACTGCGTGATGACGTCCAGTTGACTTCTCCAGCTGTTAGATGAAATTTCACTTTGCACTGGCTTATCTGCATTGCCTGGCCCCAAGCAGTTGTGTGGTTTGTTTTTGATAGTGTCCATCAAACTAAATCCATACTCTCAGGCAGAAAATGAAACTTGATTGGTGCCAAATACATTGTACATTTACAGGTAGTGAGTGGGCTGTCAATGCATGTTAATAATAGGGAATTGGTTGTTCCGGAGTAGGAATTTAATAATGCCTGGAAACTATCTGCTAGCAATAATGCTGGAAATAAACAACCACCTGAACTGCCTCTCCAGCCGAGAGCTGTCTGGCATGGATAACTAGAACTTTGTTATTGAGACTATAGAAATTGAAGTGTCTTGTGTCTTGTGATATATACAAGCTCTCCATGTATCTTATATCTGGCAGGGGCAGCGAACTAGAATTCCTTCAATGAATGTCATACTGAGAATTGGTGCGTAACTATCTGCCCTCGTGAATAAATACCATAGAATATGTGACACAAACACCACCAGCGTGCCTCGTCCACAGCCTGGCTCGTGGGGCAGGTTACTGTACCAATTCCATGCTACTCTCGGACTAAACTATGCTGCTTCTGTTCACTCCAAATAACACCTTCGTTTGCTGAATAGGTCTTTGCCAGGCTGTGCTGCTGCAGCCTGTGCTGGGTGTATGTCTTTGCCCACACGCATTCATTCCAGTAAGCTTATCCAAGGAGCAAAGCGCTATAGATTGTATGTTTTGCTAACGCAGTCTGGACTCTTAGACAGTGTGGAAGCTTTACATTAAAGCAGGGTTTTTATACCATAATAACGAAATGTAGTCACTGACTATTTTTATCTCTATATGTAGTGTCAAAGTTAATAAAAATGCAATGATTTCAGACAGGCAGCTTCCCCAGAAATCTGATTCAATATTCATATAATCATATTCTGTCGTGTTTCATTGTCAAGTCACAACTGAAAGTCATGGTCTTCACTACTAAACCAGCAGAAGATATACACTGGATTTGGGATTCCAGATAGCCGGGGAAGCACAGGTGTCGCCCCTATTATGACAGACTTGCTGCTGTTATGCCCTCTTCAAAATAATTCCAAATAACTTTTGAGGATGTGGCTTGACAAAAGCAACTGGGGAGAACATTATGGAGTTAGAGGGATTCTGGTTGAGACCTTTGTTGTGTACCTGGAATAAGGATTTATTTCTATAATTTTGTTTTATTTTCAAGGTACTCTGAGTATTACATGAAAAAGAAATAAAGGCTTTCAGCGACACACTGCAACTGAATAATGTATTCTTAATCAGTGTACTGCTTCAGCTGTCTTTATCACTAAAAATAGGCTATGTCTAAGCATGGGTAGTTAGAGACTGGATATTTACTGCTATTTGATAGCACAGCTTCAGTTACCAGGTTGAGAAAAAACATGCAGAAAGTGTTGTGATACAAAGGTGGCCCTTGGATCTGAGCTCTTTTACACCTTAAGCAAGTCCAGAGCCTCGTTCAGTGGAGGATTTTCGTTGCTGATAAGTTTAGTGAAAGTACGGGCTAAGCTTCTTACGCCAAAACCCAGCCTTTCTAGTAAAAAGTTGAAATCCTACAGTAATTTCTACTACTGGAGTTTGAGTAAGAACTTTCCTCTTAAATGCTTTTGTTTAGTAGCCCACTAACAGTTTCTAAAGTACTTTATCTGAATTCTACTACTTTTTCTTCAAACAAAAGGTCTTGTTTTAGTTTTTTCCTTTTTGCTACATTTTGTGAAATTCTGTTTGTCCAGTTTTCATTGATCCAAAGCATAAAATTCCTCTTTTTATTTCTTTTAAGAAGTTTTTTCCATTCTTTTAAAAAATCTTCAGGGGTTATGTATGTACTCAGATAACTCAGAAATAGATTCTCTTAGAACGTCTGTCTTGCTATGAGCTTGCTCCTCAGTAGAGCAAAAGGGGCTTTGACTCACTTGAAAAAAATTTGTGTCAGGTGTTGCAAAGTTAGTGTTTGAGAACCTCACACTGTGCGTGTGCAACAGATGACTTTCCGCAAAATTAGCAACAGGCACTTGCAGAGTCCCTGATGTGGACGGACACCACATCCCACTGGTGTGAGATAAACAGTTCTTGGGGGATTTTCTCTGATGTACGCATAATCAATTCTGAAACATAACTGAAACTTTTGGCCAATATATCCTACAGTTTGGTTATTTTTCCTTTGGATGTGTATAACTCATTATGAACCTTAGTTTCTTAGCTTCTTCCCTCTTATAACCCATTACAGAAGACAGGACAACAGACTTGAGGAATCTTTTCTCTGCCCTTCTTCAGCCACTTGTTTCTATGTTCGTTCCTCATACTAAACAGTTGAAGTAACAGGACAATAAGGAATTCATTCTGCTGCAGAGTTTGTGGTAGATAACACATTCAAAATACAGATAGTAAAAGTTGGAGAAAGAAGGAAAGTAGAAAAGCATCAGTAGCT
Organism: Anarhynchus alexandrinus; assembly: GCA_008711295.1. Classification (NCBI taxonomy): domain Eukaryota; kingdom Metazoa; phylum Chordata; class Aves; order Charadriiformes; family Charadriidae; genus Anarhynchus; species Anarhynchus alexandrinus. The sequence continues at coordinate 3,492,518 of VUYV01000005.1, forward strand.
GAATTTTGAACCTCAAATCCAGTTTAATTTAGTTCAAGATCCCAGTTGGAGGCTTTGGCTTTATTTTGCATGTTTGAAGTTGATATTTTATCTCATTTTTGCATGCATCTCAACATCATTTTATCCTTTAAAACATTTTAAAGGTATTCAGATGTTTTTAGTAAGTAGAACATAGTACAGCCAAGGAACAATACCAGTGTACGTTACGTTTCATAGTTTCAGTTTCCCGGGGAATTTAAGCTAATGCAAGGTCTAATACTTGTTTGTTTATGTGCTGTGCATGCTATGGCCTTGACATTCAAAAGCAGTTTCGAAGGCTGCTTTTCAGCAGCAGTTTTGAGGGCTGAGAGCATCTGTCAGTCAGGCATACAAAGACTGTGGCTTGTCCTGATTTTTTCTGAGTACATGAGCCTTGGCTATACGAGTCTGCAACTTGCCCTTCAAACATGACCTTTTTATATAACAATCAAAAAGATACGTTTATCTGCAAGCAAATCACAAGTTTTATTGTAGTATGTACACAGTGGGGAGCCAGGAAGTGGAATTGCAGCTTGTTGATGCTGTCAGAGATTCAGAACAGAAACTATGTGAAGCACACTGTGAGAGTTTACGAGAGCTGTGGCAGGCGACAGGTTCTGTGGCCGGTCTGATGCACCATTTCACTTCCATTTGATATGAACTCCTGGTGTAACAAATGCAGCAAGTATGTTCACTCTGTGGCTTCCATGTGCTACAGTTCATCTACATTGCTTTGAAGAAAGCCAGTAATGCAGCACTAGGAATAATGAAGCACTGCATGTCCCACACCCACCCGCAGAATACTCTGCAAGCAAGCAGCTCAGTTGACACAGACGTCTCTACCAGTGAAGACCAAGGACTGGTTCAACACACTTCTTTTGGGTTCCTCATCTAGAACTATTTCCTCTCCATCCCTATAGAGGAAATTTGGGGAGATAAAGCTGTAAGACTAGCCGTAAGCTATCTTACGATCATAATGCCAAAGTACCTGCCCCATGCACGTATGGAATCTTGTCCTGCCTGGATATGCTTCTGTTCTGAGTGGTGGGTCCAGCCCTGACAGTTAATTTTACTTAACTCTGATATGTTTACTGCCCACTCAAGTGCTGCTTGCCACTCAGTAACACTTCAAAGTGAAACTTACCGATGGAACGTATTATTAATTTATTGATCACTGCCAAGGCAGGTTGGCATCCCTCCAACATAAAGGTGATGGAACTATGGATTGTGCTATTGTATTTTTATACAGTTCCTGCAGAACTGTACAATTTGACATTTCCAGCAAGTCCTGATGGTACAGAGAAGAGATGTTTTCAAAAGTGATGCCTGAGTTGTTTGTTGATAATACCTTCCTTTGGCCTGATGATGCTGAAAAGGATTGAGAGCAATTGGAGATTAATAATGAATAATATCTGTCCAGTCTTGCCTTTTTATGATGACACTTCCAGATGCAAGAGCATCCTGTCCAGCGGGCTCAACACAGTGAACATCTCAGCTCTGGTCTCTAGATAGATTACGATTACATGTTATACAAAAATATTTTCTTTGGTGCTCTTTATGTGTGGTCAACCAATAATAACAGATGTGGAATTGTATTTTATTTCCAAGGAAGACAAGAAGAATGAATGAACGAACATGAAAAAAAAATGAGACTGTTTTTAATACAAAATTAAATTTCTGCAACAAAGAGGTGGTGCATAAAAAGTGAAAGTGTCTGAGTTTGCTGGGAATGATAAATTCAGGTAGAGGAACACATATAAGTTACTGGTCATTGGAGTTAGAAACCCTGCTCTGCAACTGGCTGGGGAATATTATTATCAAAGGAATATTAACAACTTGATCAACTCTCAACTTTTATATGAGACCACCAAACAAATCAGTGATGAAAGACAACAAATAAAGCTAGTCAAAGCAAATTTTGGAAGTGACATCCAAACCAGTGTTCTGCATGATAGTGATGAATAAGGGGATTTGATAGGCTGAGCCTTGAAGAGGTATTTGGAGCAAAAAGTATTAACATAGAGGTGATTGTATTACAACAAGTGAAGAACGTGAAAATGTGGGACATGCTGCATGTGAGTATCTGAACGAGGATTGCCTCTCTGTCAACTGGTATCTTCTCTATGTTTCCTAGGGAGCCTGTTAACAGAGGCCTGATCAAAAAGTTGCAATTAGAAACACAAAAAGAGGAAAGACAGAGCTTGGCTGATGAGAAGGAAATTCCAAGTGATGAATTATATCAATTTACTGACAGAAATGAGAAGAAAAAAACAAATTTTAAAAGCTTTATACCTTTGAAGGAATAGCAAATACAGATTGTTTCTTTTTTGACAGGGTATCTGAAAAGTGGTGAAGTTTATGAAGGAAATGACAAAAACATATTTCCTAGAGCTCAACTTGTTTTGTCTCATAGGCATTCTTTAGTTGATCTGGATGGTGACTTGTTGATTAATATACTTAATGGCTAATAAAAGAGCAACTTCAGTAAAAAGTAAAGTAAAACAAATATATATTTGAATTACCTGTAGAGAAACTGCATGGCATTGGAAACTGAACACCCACTAACATGAAGCTGAACTTTATGACATTTCTTTTTCAATTATTTTTATAGCCAGATTTGCAAAACTCAGTTTTCTTGACATGAGATGAAGAGGTGTTATCAAAGCACTAGGATGCTCAGGAAATTTAAAGTTTCTACAGTTGGTAAATAAGAAGGCAAGAAAGGATGATCAGTACAAAGACCTTTGATTCTATTTCCAACTTCTGGAGGCATAGGAGAAAAGGGCCTTGAAATGCTTATTATTAATCTTATGGGAAAGTTATACAAACTTATGCCTTGAACTAAAAAAATAATCTGGATTTATTTCAGACAGAGAGAACATATGTTTTTCTTCTTTCTTACCTTGATATTCATTTTCTTTATTTCTAAATTAGAATAAAGGTGGGAATGGAACAATGCTGGTCCAATTAAGATCACTGCTTTGGCATTTGCTTCTGATCTGGTTGCTTTGAACAACTTCAGGTTAATGAAGAAAAATATTGTTAAGTTGTTTTATAAATCAAGCAATGTAGGGAATTAAGTCAAAAGTGTGCCTTAAGTTTTGTATTAGTCAAAGTCAGGATACAACTAAGAACAGTGAAGTGTGGTTAGCTGGGTCTGAGAATCTAGGTATGATTTTTGGAGACAAAAGAAGGAAATATCTAGTTATTACATGTCTATACATGTATGGGAGTAGTCAAGACTGATCTTTTTGGGAACTTAAAATTCTGGATGCATGCCTGCCCCCCTTAATTAAAATTAGATATACCAAACATATATGCAATATCAAGGTTTAAGTAAAATATCACTAACACTGCTGCTAGGCCAACCTGCTTTCTCCTCCTGATTCTAAAACAGGGGAAGCTGTCAAGAAGTGGCCACAATCTGCATAAATAGTTTGTTTGTTAATTCAAGTCCTAGAAATGGATTAATTAATTGTACTGTAGATTTCTACTGCTAGAGGTGAGACATGTATCAATTAACCTAGTAAAATGTTATTCATTGTATCATTTGAGACGAAGATATAGATCCAGAATGTGTAAAACCATGGATCTGGGCTAGTGAAAAGGAAAGTGAAATATTTTCAAGCCTTTAGACAGCTGCATCAGCATCAGTCATTTGGGAAGCTTTACGTGAAGAGCCAAACGAAGAGGAACTATACCACTGAAAAATATTCTATTCTAGGCAGACAAACTGGAGAAATACTTACTTGTACAGAAAAAGCACAAGGATTGACTACTTTTTGAACAATTAAATTAGTAATGAAGGGATAAGTCATTACAGAACTATTTTTAAAACGTTCCTTTAAAACTTAAAGTGATGTACGCTTTGCCAGGGAATTTTTAACGTGGGGCCAGAAAAACAAGACAAGAGACTGTGGAGTTCCTATGGTAGAAGTAAAGGTGTTTATATGCAAGGCGCTCTTGGGGCTATTTTGAGGTAAAAATTAGGAGGCATAGTAACTGATGCTGTTTTATCTTAAAAGAGTCAGAAAGAAGATAATAAATAGTCTATTATGAGAATCATATTATAGAAGTTAATAGTCAATATGAAAGGCCAGGTTTGACTTTTGTTAAAGGTGACCTGGCAGTTGTGAAACTCAGTGTGAAAAAAAATTCATGTCAGTCCTAGAGAAAGCTCCTTAAGTCTGTTCTTTTACAAAATCTCTCTTAATCTGGCCCTTTCTGTACAGCAGAGGTTGTTGCGCTTATAGCCATATTCTGTCACTTTGCTGCTGCTCCAGGACGAGGCACCTTACGCTTCATGTGCAGAAGATGGCACGTGGCTCCTGGATCCTAAATCAGGCTTTGATGGTCTGCGGTGGTGTGGATCTTTGGGCAGCAACTTTCTGCGTGCTCCTTCTTTGCTGCTCTGGGCCTGGGGCACACGAGCCTGTGCCCGGCACAGAGACAAGAGGGGGATTGACGGGTTTCTGTCGTTTTGAGAGGCAGTAGCTCACCCCTCCTGCTGCCATATTTTGCTTCTACTTTGGGAAAGAAAAATTCAGTCCAGCTCACTTCCTGTGAAAGCCTAAGAATTTCTGGGGAAATAAATAGGCAGGGTTATAGAGTTGAGGTGTTCAGGCTGAGTAAAAGTGGCAGACCTGTTCTACCCGCCAAGCCGGGGACAGCAGTGCTCTGTCTGTCGGGACCTTATGAGTTTCCTTGGCATACTGAAGGGCAGTGGGTAGGTACGGCACTGATCCTGGTGCTGTCCATTGCACCATGATGGGTTCTGTGCCATCGCATCCACGTATTACGAATGAGTCGTTACGGCAAACTCGGCTGTGGGCAAAGCAGTCCTCCCTGCGCCAAAACTGGGCACGTGTGTGGGGGGGGCACTGAGGGCTGCTGAATGTGCTGCTCTCAAATCCCTAATTTATCTATCTACATTAATGCAGTCAGCAAGGGAAAAGCAAGTGTTGTAAGAAGAGGTTTCCGTAGGTTCCTTTTGCTTGGTCACCTGCAGGTTGCTCATTTGTAAAGAAGTACAGTCTGATGCTTATTGCAGGTAAAATCTGCTCAGAAGCTATTAGCTACTGATCAGTAATCAGCAGCTAAAATCAAATATGCTTCCGTACCAGCCTCACACAGCACAAGCACCTATCTTTTTACATGGATATCCAAATCCTCTTTTTTCCCCTGCATATAGAAAAACATTACATAAACAAGCTCCTGAGTGAGGAACCATTTCTCTACGTGCAAACATTTGTGTCTGTATCTAGTTGTAATAAGTAATTTAGCAAAAGAATTTTGCTTCAACTAAAATGGATGGGTGCTTACTATGTGTTTGATAGATATGTGCTTGCTATGGCTTCAGCTAAAGATAGCTATGTGCTTGCCATGCGTTTTGAAAAAGGGATAGTGTTAGATAGGATATCAGACGAAAGCAACAGTTGGAAGTACCGAACCGTTGCAAAACAAAGGGTGGTGTAGTTAGCTAAGATAACCACAGAAGTGTAAAGAATAAAGAAGCCACAAGAAGGACACGGTGATAAAGACTTGGAAGACCCCTGAGGAAGCACAGCACCTGAGCCGCTAGGAGGGAGGGGGCATGTTCGGGGTGGGTTGCATTCCAAGCAGTCATTGATTATGTATTTGGGGGTGGGCTGCGTTCTGAAAACTCATTGATTATGCAAACTATGTTCCAAGAAGAAACATGAATAAGTATAAGGAATATGAAATAAAAACAAGCATTTGTAAAGGAAAGATGAGCCACAGGAGGAGAAATCCCCTGTGTAACTCCCAGCGCTGTAATAAATATTCTTTGCTCCACGGAATTTGCCCCGGACTAAAATTCAATACAGTGAGCGTGTTTCTCACATAGTGATTTCTTTGGAGGGGAGAACTAAGGTGTTTTTTTACCTACTGTTCAGCAAATAAAGCCAGTATGATCACCCTCTTGATTGCACTATATCCATCTACACTTTTTACACTTACAAGAGATTTGCCTTTATGAAGTTCTTCAGTATTAATCCTAATATGTAAGTTTGAGTGACCAGTCTGTGAAGCAAAACATATTAGAGCATTGCAATAAAAGCATCCCGTGTCGTTAGGGAAAACCTCTAAACAATAAAAAAAAACCTAAACTCAACAAAACCCCAAGAAATGGTCTGGCAGGGATGTGAGCAGGGGAGGATTTGCCTGTTGTAGGCTGAACACCCTGTCTGGAGGCAGGAGGGCAGCTGGTGACCGTGGGCTCCAGTCAGCCAGCAGTGTCTATAGAAAAATGGTTGATGATGAAGAGATCTCCCTGTGAGGGAGGGAGAGTCACGTATAGGTAACGATTAACAAAGCCTCTAGTTTTGAGTGGAGATTATTTTCTCCCCAGGTTGACCTCTTACAGATGGGAAACATTTCTGTTGCTGAGGGCCAAAGGTTTGGTTTGCATTTACTTGACAGGACACAGAGCAATATTTACGTTAATATTACCCCACAGTAACGTGAAGGATAATAAAGCCAGAGATAAGAAATGTGTGAAATGAAGTCTCTGGCTGTATGTTGCTTGGTCCACTGATTTCCAAGTCCCTCCTGGAGTCTTTATCTGGCAGCAGGGTCTCGTTTCTTGTTTCAGCGGAGTGCATAAGAAAGTGGATCAAGAGACAGTGGCAATGGCATGGGTATGTGACAGAGGCTACATTTCTCAGCTTGACTCCAGGGAAGTAGTTTTGGCTGGATTTTTCTGTCTCTGGAAAACAGGTAACTGATGTCTGACTGCAATTAACTTGGAATAGCGTGCCCAGCTCTCTCAGGCTCATTTAAAAGTCCAAGCCTGAAATGAGCTCTCTGTCTCAGCTCAGTATATGTGACATACGGTGACTAAGCCTCCCCCCTGTCTTCGCTCTGGCCAAAGAGATACTCCTTTGGGAAGGGCCTAGCTCCGTGTTTAGAAACTACTTAGCAAAGTGGGATACTCTCTTCAGTCGTATTTCCTGCATAAATCGCCTTAAATCCTTAGCAACATCAACTATACAAGTTCCTACCAACCAGTGTGATTGCAGGCATACTTGGCAAGAGTGTCTTGTCCCCTTGAAGGCTTGGTGAGGGAATAGGGGCTGGCTGTCCTGAGTGCTGGCAGGGAGCAGAAGGCTGTTTCCACACCTGCATTAGAATAGCAAGGATGGAGCTGCTCACACTAGCACAACTGCTCTGCTTTCACAGAAGAGATGCAATTAATGCTTTTTAATGGAAATGAAATTCTATAGCAGCTGGTGATCCAAAATGCTGACCAAAAAAATGGACTCTAATGAACTGTGCAATCCTCTTAATTTAGTTAGTTTACATAATTACATTTCTACCTCCTACTCAGCTCAATAATTGCATGGATGCCCTATCTTGAAAACCCATCTTTGCGCCTTAATGGAAAGGTTTAAATTATGCTGACCCGCTATGCTAATAATAGTGATCAATAGCACTACTTCATCTCTGTTTGTTTTTAAAGAACTATCCGTGTTGTTGCGGTATTGTCACTGTAATTGGGATCTACAGTTATAATCAGCTTTTCCAGGTGTTGCAGAGATGGGGAGGATTGTTTCTGTTCTGACTGCTCGGGACAGTTAGAATTTTGTTTTCTTCCCTTTTTCTTTTGCTTCATCAGTGTTTGAGAAANAGATTGATCGAGAAATCAATGAGCAATCCCCTGTTGTTCTGTAAATGATTCCTTGGGTGCATCTTAAGCTTACAAAATAGTAGCTTGAGGCCAGCCAACTGGTGAGAGCAGCTCTTCTCATGCCACACGTGAAGTCAATGGGAGGTCACTGATCTATACCAGCTGAGTATCTGGCCCTACAAATCTGCTGATTCTTCTGTCTACCTGGGATCTGTCTTCTGGTGTCAGGCCTATGACCAACATCAATGCACAGGTACAGACAATAGTTTTGTCTTTGAGAAGGGCAAGATCACAAAATCATCCCTCCTGTTCAAGAAAAAAACATTTTAATCTTGACCTTGGACATGTGGTGGTTTTTTTCAGGCTGTATCAAGACCAGTGATTAAAATATGGAATCTAAAAGGCACTTATGAACCTGCAGATCTAATGTGCTCTGCAGGAAATGTTTATAATTGCATGTTGTCTTGAACCACTCTGCATATATTATTGGTCTTGTTGCCTTCAAGAACACCACCACCCACTCTGTTCAAGCATCAGACACTCAGCAATGGTAAGCTCACAGACAGGGATTACACAGGCTGCAGTAACTTTGTCTATTTATTTAATTTATAAATGAAAGAGATTTTATTATTTTTAGTGTTCCAAGGCTTTGAAAAACTAGACATATAATAATTGAGTTACAAAAAAGAAGCTGTTGAGCTTAAACCTCAGAAGGGTTTTTCCTTGGTGTTGTTTTTCTTTATTATCCCTGCTCATCCTACAGTGTTATTGGAGTTATCACTCTAAAGGAAGGCAGGAAAAAATCCGGCTCATGTTGAATCAGTATGCTATAATTCCTGTAAAATCCTCTTCATATTAATGATACCTGTTTCACTGCCACTGAAGTTTTGTTTCGCTGCCCCTGTTTGGCTCTTGTCCCCCTGTCATTCAGGGGTCATTTCAAGTCCCTTCCTTTTGACTTCTACATCTGGAGCCGAGCTGAGGCTTTCACTGTGCATGGTGATCCATACAAAAGTATCTGCCAGAAATTCTGTCAACTGTCTTCTCAGATATATCTGTAGTTACCTGGGCAGACCGGACAACAGTTCATGTTCACACTCACTGCCCATGAAAGCAGATGTATCAGTAACATACAGAAATCTCATCAATTTAAAACACGGCTTTGTGGGATACTGTAAAATACTCTGGGAAATTACTTGCTGCCACGGCAAAGCTGTTGAGATCTAGGGCTGGAGCCCTTTGACAACAGTCTTTACCAAAATTTTCCTTTATTTGAACAAATCCATTGGTCCCCACAGGGTGGTAATGATGCTACAGTTCCTTGGGGGTGACCATGAACTTCCATCAGCAGACAGCTCAAATATTTTTTGAACCATGAATTTGGGATTGCAAACCTAATTGCAAATGGGGGCCTTCCAGTTTCAAAAGAAAAAACATTTTAAGCAAGCTCTGGAACAGTCCAAGGTTGCTGCAGACAATGGCAAATCACTTTTCTGGGAGAGAAATATTATTTGAAGGCATGAAGAACAGGCATGGCTCCTGATTTGAAAAACAGTTACCTCAAGACATCACAGGAAAACCACCGGCTTTTTTCTTAGCATTTCAATGGATGGAGAAGAACATGAGGGAGCTTTTCTCTGTCCTTTTGTGGTGTGACCACACAGTGTGCATGAGGTGCTCACTTCTATACAAATGGTAATTCCTCAGTTTTGAAGGATTAAGTAGTTGGCCAAAACACAGGAAAGGCAGAACATCTCAGGGGCTCACCTTACTGGTGCGAACGCCTGCAACGCTCAGCAAAGCTTCTGTGAACACTGTGAAACAAAGCAGCTACAAAAGCAGCCCCAGCTATGTCAGATCATCAGAAATATGCAAAACACCTGGTTTCAAGGGAAAAGAAAAAAAAAATATCTATATTGTCCTCATTAGTAAGTGCAGCCCCGGTGATATGAAGATGCTTGTGTTGACTTATTTTCTAGATGGATTTGGCCTTGCAGTATGCGTGCTCGGATGCTAAAAAAAGCATCAGGTTTCTCTGCAGAGTGCATAATTTTTGCAAGTTTTATACTTATTTCAGGCTGATGATCTCCTGATTATACTGTGTCCTTTTGCTGCAGAAGTTGTTGATCTTTGCAGAAAAAAAAAAAAAAGAAGAAAAAAGACTGAAATGTAGAAACTGTAGCGCTGTTATTTTGTGGTGACAGGAAAGATGCACTAGCATGCAGGTTTATTCTTATTTGACACATAATTGCTTAGAAACTATTTTTAAAACTGGGCTGAAAGAAATCACAAGGACGACAGAGAGAAGCTGCTGTTTGACAAACCTGCTTGGGTTGCATGCAGGGAGCGTTGAGGGGCGTAGGGACCTTGCTGCAGCTGCTGAGGCAGGAGGAGAGAGGGGAGCAGAGCATCACATCGGCTTCCCAGTCCACTCAGCTTGCGTAAGTGACTAAACCACCCTGCCTGCAATGTCCGCTGCTTCCCCACTGCAGCATGTAATGGGCTCACAGAGAAATTCTGGCTGAGGAAAAGCTTTCTGGATGCTCAGTAGACCCATCTCATTGCTTCTTACTGCAGTTTGCTGACACTGTAGGCATTTATAAACCTCCATAATGCCAGACATTGCCTCTACTTATAAACCTTCCGTCGCTAATGTTCTTAGACCATCATGACTACAGCAACATTATCCCACTATATAATTTGTGTTCACAGTGCCTCGTGCCAACAGTTGCTTGTGCTGCTGGCAGTCTAAATGAGGAGGTTTAGACTAATGGCCTTTTAAAATCCAGGCACAGAAACGTCCCTGTGTCTGTCTTTATTCTGGGCTTTCCAGGCTCTCCATATCGTGATCCTGTCCTATTGCTGTGCTGAACCGACAGTAACCTCCAGAAGTGAAGACAGAAAGTCTGGGGGTGAGCCTCTCTCATATACTGACTCCTGATATATTGTCCTCCAGAGGGGAAGGTGGACAAGACCACTTGCTTGTGCTGGTTCCCTCTGCCGGATGAGCTGGTGTCATCGCTTTATTAGCTGTCTGTGTTTGTGGAGCACAAGGCCACGGGTTCTGCTGAAGATTCTGTATGTGTACAGTTGGGCAATGTACACATTACATTATCCCTCCACTGCAGTCCCCCGGACGCAGATTTCTTTGTTTATCCTCTACGATGTGCAGCTCTCAGAGAAGCATACTCTTTTTTTTATGCTTAAGAAACACTTTTTAGCTTTTCCTCTGAATCAAGCATCCGTTACATTGTGTTCCCCATTTCTTACACAAACAGCTGATGTGCAGCTCCAGGTATGCAGGATTCAAAGGCATCTACTTTATTTCTCACACTCTGGATATTGCAGCTGGGATGAAAGCGTGAGAGGTCTGGCAGCCCCTCCTTCAGCGGGAACTGATAATGCCTGAGTGAGATTATTTCTTTGTCCTGTATTTTGGGAGTATATGACATGACAGTCAAATGTCCTTCCTGCAGCCCCTTTAGCACTCATCAGAGTAAAATGTGTTCCCTCACCAAACGACTGTTGCAGCTGTATGTTCAGGCGTATGTCTGCTCTGGAGACTGAAGAGCTTCAACTTCAAGAATCACCCACCACGTTAACAAAGAGTTCCCCATGCCAGACCTCATTTTTCTGAAACTCACCTAGAATGTGCTGGTGAGAAAGGAAGGATTTTGAATAGCTCTTGATATGATACTTAAAGAGAAAAGATTTTGGTTTGCATGTGTGGGTTTTGCTTTAAGTCCATCCTGGTACTCCAAGTCCCTTTAAGCAATCCTAGATTGCTTTAGGACACGCACAGTGTACGCAGAGTGCACTGCTGCTGCTGTGCCAGCCACACAGTGCTCCTTTCCTTTTCACCCAGAGATGCCAAAACGCGGTTTAGACTGAGAGCTGCAGTTCTTCAACTGCAATATGGTGCAAAGGACAGTACCTTTGCCAGAGATCTGACACTCACAGGAGAAGCTTATTTCATGGGCCACAGTGGTAACCATGCTGATTTCACAGATGCAGAACAAATAACGTGTCCTGTTTCATAATGATAAGTCACATTAAAATATGATTAGGCTGTATAAGAAGTAAAGATGCCATCAGAAGTGCTACCTTTTGAACATATGCACAGGTCTCCTATGTTCAGTCAACCATGATAAACGATCATCTTGGAGTTCATCTGGCAGCAAGCAAGCTGAACAAATATCTTTTTACATAGGGCACAAAAACTCTGTGATATCACTAAAGAACTGAATTATTACTTTTATCCCTGAAGGTTGACTGTTGTTTAGAATTTCAAGTTACTGAGTTTTATACACTTCGCAATACAATTTATTTACTTATTCACTTTGTAAATTTTCAAATACAAGTATCAGAGCATGTTCAAGAATACTATGGAAACAGACTGATTCAATTTAAAGAGCAAGCAACTAATCCTCATAGAGCTGTGTTTCTGTAATTATGTACTTATAGTTTTGGAAAATCACAAGTAAACCTGGGGAAAAATGTTTAGTTAATGTGAATTACTCTGATTTATCATCGGTATTAGGACAGTCCCTAGAAACTCTGAATGATAACTTGCTGTGCAATTCAGTGTCCTACAGAAAATAACAAGAGAATGCCCTTCCAAAATAACTTGTTGTCAACATAGCCAAGACTCAAAGAAAGATGGATGAAAAAGCATTATCTTATCCACTTTCAAATATGCTGCTGAGACAGAGAAATGAAGTGAATTGACCACAGACGTTAAGAAAATCTGAGGAAGAACTTACAACTGAGCTGAAGGAGTCTCCTCAGTAATTTTCTACTGGAACTGCTTTGTATTGGAAAACTGGGTTTTCTATGCATGTATTTTTTTCCTTATAACAAGGATCTCCTTTCCACATTTTTTTCTATGAATTAAAAATTGAAAAAGCATACATCATGCATTTTTCAGACAAAATATTGCAGTTTTCAGACACCCTTCTTGGAAAACTTACAGAAAAAAATTATAAAAGCTCATTTTATGTCGTCAACATTCTTTATTAAAAATTCCTATTTTTCAGCTAGCTGTGGTGTTGAGGCCCTACCATTTCAGCAATCACCAGGCCATCTGTATGCTCCCCAAAAAGTTGGCACAATTGCTTCAACAACAGCGTCTATCCAAAAGCAAGAATGGCTCAAATTCATTTCCTGCCCCATGTAACCTATGAAATGACAGTGAATATTCGTGGAGTTGCTTCTGTGCAGTCTAGGAGAAATACCGTGCCTGGAAGGTTATATTTCTATTTATTTTTTAATCTAGGTTGAACATATGATTGTGGAATATGTAATCCACTAGGGGAGACAAAAAAGACACCTTTACCTTATAATTAGCAACAAATGACTACAGTGGCCTAGGGAAAAAAAACCACTGTGCCAAGTTTTTATGCCAGGAGAGTTTCTGGCACGGGGACAGTTCCCTGAGAGAAAACAATGTGAATTAAAAAAATAAAAAAAAGTACTATTTGTATCTCCTAGACCAGGCTTTCTCCTCATGAAAGTTAGAATACCTCAAAGACTGCAGTAACCCAGTTTCTTGGCATGCAGATGAGCTATTCTGGAGAGAGAAGACAAGTGATGTTACAGCAGAGCCGTGCGCCTCCTGAGGCTCTGGACCACTGCAGACGGGGCGACGAACAGCTCCGTTGGCTTTGCGCTGTTCAGCATTTGACCCTTTGCTGAAGGGATTTCTGCAGAAGATGGCTTTATAGCCTCTTTGCACAAGAGCAATGGCACAACAGGGGCTGTAATACAACTGAGAACTGGGCCAACAGTGGCCTGGAGCAGTTTAAGACAGAAACTGTCTGGGTTTATGCTTATATACAGCTGTTTCTTGTAGCTCTGGGAGTTATAAAATGTGCTCTGCTTTTGCTGTCAAAGACCCTAATTTAAAACCATATTCTTTAGGAACTGTAGAGGCTGTAAAAAAAAAAAGACACCCAAAAAAATAGACTAGGAGAAAGTAGTTCGTGTCCATTTGCTTCTCTCATCAAGTTAATAACTCATTCTTGTAGTTCAAAATGACACAGCATCTCAGAGATTATAGCAAATAAGGATTTAAATGACTAGCTACCAGATAGAGGGCTACAGCTTGTAATGCAATCATTCACCTTTAATAGCGGATAGAAGAAAAGTTCTTTGGATTTGTAGGGCTTGCCTGCTTTCTTGAAAAGGCATGGGCAATGCTCCTATTTAAAACTAATGTAAAAAAAAGAGGGGTTTTTTGCTTTTTCAAGAAAAGTATTTTGCATGCACAAAAGGATCGTGAAGTGTTTTCGTTCTTTTAATCAACTTATGCCTTATGTAAAATTACATCCTGCCTTACAAAAACTGGTGACGTAGTGAAATACTAACCCAAAATGAGTCTGGAGGGCAAACCCACCAGTTTATATAAATTTCGGTACTGCTAACACACCTGAGAGTCAGTTCTTTACCAGAAAAAGATGAGGGTTTAAGTAAAATTGAAGCTCTTGCCTCAAGACTGCCTAAACCCATGTATATCCTGACAGGAATAAGTAGTTCCATTTTCTTCCAGCTTCCTTGGCGCTGTCGCCTACGAGATCGGCATCTCTCTATAAGCTGAAATAGTGGTACAGGGCTCTCCAGGGGAAGCCAATCTCTCACTGTGTCCTTACTGTACATCTGTTCTTGGTCTTTCTATACTGACGGGTCCTCAAAGCTGTGCACATGGTGTTTTTCAACCACCTCACTGGTTTGAGATGTGCTGCTTAGCTTTTATGCATTTCAAGGCAGCCTTGGAGAGAATTCTTTTTATTTTGTCACTCTCAACAGAATTAAGTAGCTTTCCTCCAGGTTTTTGGCTCTTTTCTGAGATGGATGGACAAATCCAGAATATCTTTCAACAGCATGTGAAGTCCCATAAATAAAGTTGAATGCTGGAGAGGAAAACAGTCCTTAATAAGACTGCTGAGTTTCTTAATGCTGGGAAAGATTGCAATACTTTTGTTAATGCCTATTTAACTTAAAATGACTAATGGCAAGACCAGTTTGGACCAAAGAAGATGCTGATAAAGATTCAAATAGTTGCTATATCACATTGGGTCTTGTAATAAATACTGCAAAGGTCATTCTGAGCTTAGAAACAGAAACCAAAGCTACTTTTGGTGTCTCTCTTATTCCTATGGGCCACAAGCTGTGACAAGCAAACAGAAACACCAGTAACACTTTCATTACTTTAAATTTGAAGGGCCGGGAGACACAATTTAGGTAGTTTAACATAGCATATCCAAGTCAGCTTTAAATATCTTAGAAGCTGCTGTAACTTAGGTGTTTATGTTTTCATTGCTTACCTCAGTTAACACAGTGATTGGCTGTAGAAAGCACTACAGCTGGCACAGCTTTGAGGAACATATGTTAAGAAAACATCGGTTTGCCTGGAAGCTGATTTTAATGGGGTAGTTTTGTGGCTGATAGCAAAATGGGGAAAAGATTCAGAGCTTTCTTCTTTAGGCTATTTTTTGAATTGCAAACCAGATTTCCTTTTCTTGCTTTCTGAAACGTAGATAGAAACCTCTGATACTGCAGAGGAAAAGGGAATTTAATAAGATTACTTAATGTTCTCTGTTAAAGTAAGGGAAAGGTTGTAGTGTTTCTATTCTTTGTCAGGGCTGTAAGAAAAGACTTAAGAAAAGAGGATGAGATGTGAGAGGAAAACCAAAAAGACCAGAAAACTCTATGGGTAATATACCTACCTACAAGTAAAGAGAAGAGAAAAGAACACTTATTCTCAGTCAAAGGGAAAGGGTGACAACTGAAGCCTTAGATGTGATAGACTGAAGCCACTTCAGTAAAATATTTGGAGAAAACATTGTTATTTATATGGAGGTAAAAGAAATGGGAATGCCATTTATCAGTAATTTGTGGAATAGGGAAGTCATCTGTGTCCACTGTGGCCTAACTCGTGATCAGATACTTCGTCTTTCTGAGAAGGAGTAGGTCAAATCTGTAGAGTCAGAGAAGCAGAGGAGATACTAGCCCTCATGAGGAGGTGCGTTTCTGACTCAGGAATGTGGAAGACGGACTTTTTTGGAGTCTTTATTTCTACTTTTTTTTTTTTTTTCTTTCAATGAAGTATCTGTTCTTAAAAACAGCCTCTGGTTGAAAACCGCTAACCTCAGGTGTGGGCTTTGATCTTTCTGCTGGCAAAGTGTAAACTATGAGCACGTACCTGTTCTGAAACAAAAATGTGCTTCGTCCTTTTAAACTAGCTTTAACATAGTTGCAGGACTGCCGTTGGACGGGATAGCTGCCTCGCTCTCTTCACTAGCCTGCTCGATTCTGTAGCTGCAAAAACTTGGCACTCTGGTTTAAAAGAACAAAAGATACTCGATCGATTGCTAGTTATCACCAAGTAAGTAGTAGTGCTACAGTGTGTGCCAGAACTGGGGACCCAACTAGTTGTTATAAAAAATAATGTCTTCTAGTTTTAATTGCAGAGCCTTGAGTTTAGTTTTTAAAGTTAGTTTTGTTTGGTTGTTGTTTTTTGGGGTTTTTTTTGTTTGTTTGTTTGTTTTTTTTTTTATTTTAGTCCTATATTAAGCCCTCTTTCAGCTTGGAGAATGATCCAAAAAGCACCTGTCTGAAAAACAGTGATTCAAGGGTATAAAATTCTCCAAATACGTTAAGCATTGGGAGATTACTGTTCAGTATGGAAGGTGAGCAGAACGCGTGTGAGTAGCCCTGCTTTGCAGTCACTTGTGCAGTGTAAGAGAGGGAATACTGCGCTCCTGTTCTTCATTTAGTTTCTAGAAGGATCCTGGGTTTGGGGAAGCATTTGCTGATCCTACTGGCAGTGCAAACAGAAATAGACAGTGACTGATTCAATTAAATGATAAAAATCTATTACCACCATGCCGAAAATTCTACTGGAGGTAAATAGCACACTGAGAAAGTGGCAGATGGATAGCTGTCATTTCTGTCTTTGACAGGTGCCCCCAGATTCTCTCTGGGGCTGATGTAAGGCAGTACCAAGGGGTGGCAACATGAAGGGGGAAAGTAATTTATTCTTCTTAAACACCTGAACTGCCAAAGTTTCAAAAGCCACAAGTGTGATTTCTGCACAATTTCTCAGCTCACATCAAAAGTTCTAAGGTAATTTCCAGCTTCTTTTGAATAATTATTTGTATGTGAAAACTGACCCTTATAGGGACAACGAATTGATGGAGCTCACCATCACGGGGCTGGAAAGACACTTTCCTTCTTCCTACGTGGTGTGGAGTCCATAGGCCAGTGCTGTACTCTAGTATACTTCAGATCTACTAACAAATTTTTCTCTTCAAACAGGAGAAAGAAAAATAATCTTGACAAATCGAGGATACGCCAAAGATTGCAGTTAGGCAAAATAAAGCACTGCAAATATACTGGTCCAAACTTCAGAAGAAGCAAGAAAAAGGGGGGATTCCCAAGGCTGATGAGTTTAAATGAAATAGCCTTCATTAACCTATAAGATGTTTCTAATCGTGGTAGGATAGGAGGTGTTGGGTAGAGGCTGAGCTGCTCTGTTGCTGATGTGAGGACGTTATTGCTTCTCAACATCTCATAAAGATTGTCAATTAGATGAATGTACTTAAAGATTTTAATGAAAGCTGACACTTGTCACTTTCTGAATGCAATCTAATATTAACACTTTAAAATATTTTTGTTGAAGGTCAGTGTTGCAGTTAACTTTAGCTGTTTATTTTAACTTTTCCTTCTGAATAAATTTGACAGAGCACATTTTTTTCTTTTAGAAATAGAAGAACTTGCCCTCTGAAGAAGTGAAAAAAATAATTACTGCAGTAAAATTATATTAACAGGAAAGGTGTATGTTGACAAAAGACTGTGGAGATTTGAGCATGCATTTATCAATAGGACTTGATTAGCTTAATCCCCTTCCATCCCACGGCTTTTAGAACTTTCTTATTAATGTAACCTCAGATTGATTTGATATGCATATAGCATATATATATGCACGCATATAGCTAGCCCAGAAACCTGGGGTATCTGTTGGAATTAATTTTCCAAAGGTGGCACTTCAAGGGTGCTTGCGGGTTTTATTTTAGCTGCAAAGTGGTTAAGAAAGGTTGAACTGCAAAGAAATTAATAAGTTGAGTAAATCAGTGGGAGATTTTTACACCAGCTGAAGTGAAATTTGACCCTTTGGGAGAGTTCAGGAGAGCCAGAGATATCTTTTCATTCAGGCTGTTTGTGGAGAAACAGCAGTGATCAGCTCCAGCTGTCTCTCTCACTAGAGGCAATTACAGGTGCACTTCCCCACACTTGACATCTCATTTTCTAAGTCTGGAAAGTTAGGATAACATTTAGTTCATTATCCCCCAGTGGCATTGTATGTATCATTTTTTAGGTTTTAACGAACGTTAAGCATAAAGCCAGAACACATGCTGAATCTCTCCAGTGCAAGGAAACGGGAATTGGTTTTGACAGTTCTCATAGCTGCTATATTTTAATATATTGGGATAAACAGGACCATAGCCTATATGAGCATTAAGGGGAAAAAAAAGTTGGTATCTATGTGAGGAAGTATAGGATAACATGGCTTTACAAGTTTATTACAGTCATTTGTGAAGGAACCTGTCGGGATTGGTGTCTTGTGCTGGACATGGTATACAAAGAACATCAAGAAGGAGGGCTGTCTTGATGGGAAGTGATCCCCCTAAGTCATACTGGCAAGAGAGAGGAAGCAAAAGGAGTATTCCCTTGGTGCATGCTATTCAGTTTTAATTCCCTCTGCCCCCCACCCTTTATTAATTCTCCTCTTCCCTGTCACGCAGTGTTTTTCCCCAAAGAATAACACAAACCTGACATACTCACATGCTTACTCATTCTATTCCTGAAAATGGTGTGATATTATTATTCACAATTTCTGGAAAAAAGTCTGAAGGGTGTTATTTTCTTCTTCTCTTTTATGTCCCCATCCTGGCTTTTTGTTTCCTCTGCAACTCAGAAAACTTAAATAAAGTTGTAATTTTAGAATACCTTTATAAAAAGCTCACCTAGTCCCAGAAGAAGACCTGGGAAAAGGGATATGAAGGAAAGGAAGTAGACATGTAGGCTAAAAAATAGAATAAAGAAAAGAAACTTAAATACATTTGGGACCTCCTTAAAACTTCCCTCAAACAGAAACTTTTCACTAGATTACAAAAAACTTCAGGTCAGTTTGGTAGGGATTTTAAAGCTTCTTTTCTGATTCTGGTGATACAGAGATACTGCAAAGGTATCTTCCTATTCTGACAGGTGGAGTTTCTACCCAAACTTAAGGGCGGAAGACCACAAAGTGTCATGGAAAACTTCTGTGTACAAGACTCCCGCTATACTTAGGTGGAGTTAAGTGGATTTCCAGTGGCTTCACTGTAAAGCGTGACAGTGACATTTGAAACTCTAACATATACACGGGTTTACATGGATAGGTACCTATAGCTGGGAACAAAGCATGGCCGGATGAAAAGCTTGATGTGGTGTTATGAATGAAGCAGAGTTGAGAACTTCAATGTCATTTCATTGATGTAGGAGTGAGTAATTAGGATGAAACCCTTGATTAACAGACTTATCCCAAGAATGCTGTTTTGTTTCTTGCCCTGTGATGTGCACACATGGAAATTTTTTTCCATTGGAAGCAGTAAAAGCTGAGGTAAACTCTGGATACCAAATGTTCATCTCTACCCAAACCGTTCAAAACTCCTGCTTTCCCTGACAAGTTCTGCGATGCAAATTTGACTTACAAGTACAGGAATAAAATAAAAGGAGAGGAAAGAAATTCAACAGAATATCTGAACAATTCCTTTATATGCTGAGGAGTTCCTGCCCTGGTTGCACTGTTCGTGCACACACAAATTTCGGTAAAATACTTCATTTTCAACATAGAAATGAATCTGTCAGCACATTTGTAGTCTCTCATGCCAGCTTGCTGGACACCTCAGGGGCTCCGCTGTAACTGAGACCCTGCCTCATATGGACAGCATTGATAGAACAGGAACCAGGGGATATTGCTGCTTCTCTATATTACTCTGAATTACAGAGGATTTTTGCTCATGGATTGTTGTGTTTCCACCAGAATCTTTTCTGGTCCTTCTGATACTGGTTCAAGACTTCTTGGAAGCACCTCCTTGATTAAGATTGCAATCTTAAATATAGCATAAGCTCAGATGCTTCCCTTTTGAAAGAGTTTTATATCATGTTTGCTTTGGATCTATGTCACCTTACTGCTGTTGAATAATGCACTGTTTTTACTGTTACTTGTGTAACTGTTTCTGTGCTTCCAGAATGTGTGTGTCATTTCAGTACGAAATGAACATAATTCAGCACTGATGATAAGAGGTTAAGATTGGGGTTTTGACAATCAAATAGGGGTGAAGGCACCTCTGAAAGAGCACCAGAAGGGTTTGAGATCTTGTAAGCTGTTCTGGAATACCAGGCAGCATCTTCTCTGGCAAGTAATGGAAATGTGATCAGGACAAAGACATCAAGGCTTTCTGTATCAACTGATTTGTGGATGTCAAGGTTTCTGCTCAGTCTCAGCAATGACAAACTTGTTAATAGCTTTAATTTAATCTCACACAGTTCAATTAGTAGTTAATTCTCATATATGTTAAATAAATCCTCTGTATCACGATGAACTTTTATCAACCAGAAATGTTAAATTGCAAAAACTGTGGGAAATTAGAATGTGATAACAGAGCTGAGACTGAGGAAACACATCCTTCAATTAGTTTATTCATGCATGTACTGCTTTTCTACTAATATGCTATTGATTGAAAAATATTTTTCCCTGGAGGTTATTCTACACTTCAGTGAAGTTGTTCATGAGTCATATATTAAAACCTTAAAGAATGAAAAAGCAGTGAAGTTCATGCCACTGCTGATGTATGGATCAGTTACTAGGAATACAATTTTGTCTATGTCAATAACACCACTTTAAGTAATGTGAAAATTGCATGTTATCATGTTATCCCAGCAGGTATAGGTGAAACAAACAACATCAATAAACATGCAGATTTTTTTTCTCTTTTTTTTTCTTTTTTTTTTTTTTTTCTGAAGACCTTGAAAGAGATTGCACAGAAATGGATGTAACATCCTCCTGGAAGTTCAGCAACGCTATGTCCTGGTCAGCTGGCTCTATTGTTTTATTGTATCAGAAATTTTTTTTAGTGCAGACAGTAAAACAGTACTGTTGAATACTAGATACTGGGCTTTTCTCAGTTTATGTATGCTTTCTGTTTGCACAGTATACATGAAATCAGGAAATCACAACAGAAACCACAGCATAGGATGTCTATGACCATCTTGGTCATGCCACAAAGGCCAGAGAAATCCTAAGTAGGGAACGGTTTCTGCACAGAGCTGTTCAGCACTGAATGGCACACCAAGTCTTGAAATGGCAGGAACTTAGATCTTCGTGCCTTTTCAATGCTTAGTGTTGAATGTCCCATCTTAGTTTTTTCTAGTGTTCACACGGGCTGCACCTCAGCTCTCAGCTGCCTCTTCTGTCAGCATCTCTTTTTCAGTCGTTCCTCTGCAGTAACCACTGCTCTCATCCCCTCCCTCCATCTTTGCCTTTGTACTGAGCAGAGACTTTGATCAGTGTGGTGGATGGAACTTATTCTCTGTCTCCCAGAGAAATCTAGTTGCCTCACAAGGAAAGATGTAACCCTTTAACAGGGCATTTTCTCCGCTTAACCAAGAAAGACATGCGTTATTCCTACACTTGTAGAAGTGACTCCAGCCTCCTGTGAACCTGATTTTCATATTAGAACTTCTCCAGATATGTGAGGAACAGCAGTTCTCCAGACAGTTAGAGGTTTCGTTTTCCTGTGCGTAGATCTTACTGTGCTATGTGCCATGGTATCTGACGAAGTTCACACAGCAACTCTCTGAACATCCTTAAAATTTTATCTATGTCTGAGAACTTGATTGTATTAATTTTTGGTTTTCATCTCTATAACTTGTCAGACAGTCTGGATATACCTGCTAAATTAAGATAGTTCAGCCTCCTGTGTTCACAGAGTTCTGCGTGAAAGGCAGAGAGCAGTGTTCAGTGATATGGTCCTGGCTGGCCAGCAGGTGGTAACCAGCAACTGCTGTTCCCACCAGGGACATTGCTATCTTGAAGGGATATAATTTGAAGCATTGATATTCAATGGGAAGGAGGAGCATAGAAATCTGTAATGCTGAAAAGAAGAGCTAGAAATAACCAGCAGTAAATTAGATCTGATTTTGTAGGATGATATGTTGGGGAAAAAAGCCCAGTAGGATTTTATGCTTCAAATGTAGGCTTCTCAACACACAGCTGTGACATACTTACTCCTCTTTCTTTAGCTCTAAGGGTGACAATACCTAGAATAATTCACTGTGTTCTGACAATGGAATATACATACACCCCCAAAGGAAAAAAACAACAACCCTAAAGAGATCAGACAAGATGAAGCATCTTGCTAAGACAGTGCAAATAAAAGGCTAACACTAGTCCATGTATTTGTAGTAGAATTACACGTGGACAGAAAAAGACTAAGGGATGAAAACCTAAATTTATTTTAGAAAGATGTGAACATGCTAAAGAGGGAGATACATGGATGCATAAGAAAAAAAATGAGTAGAATAAAGTGGTTAGTCAAACTGAACACCGGGCAAGATCTTATGAAAGTAAGAAGTCCCCCAGTGGAGTTATTAGAAGTCTCCAACACATTTCAAAGTTGGAAAAACCTTTAATATAAAGAAATACAGAGCTGGACAAGCTACCAGAAACATAGGCAAAGAGGAGGTAAGGGGATGATGTCCAGTTCCTCTGTTTGCCTTGGCCTGGAAAAGCAATAAACTGTAGTGATGCATTGTTTTTCAAACATGTTCCGAGAGCGTTATGTTATGAAGCAGTATGGTCGCTAAGATGCCTCAGCCCAAGTTTGCAATCAACTGTGCTTGACTCCTGAAATTTGCCAAGCAAGCTAATTTTCCCCTAAACTATTGAAGTCTTGGTAGCTGAGATTTACTACTCCAGGAACTATCACTAAAACTCTGAGAAGATCTACTTGGAGTGTAATCATCCAACTAACCAGTGCAAAGGTGATATTACCCTCTCTGTACACAGACACAGTTCTCTCATACTGTGAGGGTTTAAATTCCCAAGTTAAAGAGGGCGACTGTTAAATGCCAACAAATGGAAAAATTCAATGGATGACAGAATCATAGAATATTCAGATTGACAATCATTTCAGAAGGTCTTCTTGTCCGATCTCTTGCTCAAGCCAGGGTCAATACTAAATTCAGACCGTACCAGTTTGTTTATAAATGCTTAAGTATAAACTCTCCAGACTATCACGTACAAGTGCTTTTGCAAACAACTATCAACAGGTCTTTCTAAAATAGACTGAGAAATCTGATCTTAGTAAAAACTTCCTCCTAAACTCTTAATTACTTGACCTTAAATAGAAAGAGAAAGCATTTCTTAAAACTGTTAGCACTCATCTCCATTTTCTGCTGAAAGTGCTTCTTTTCCTAAACCAGCACTGTTAGGTATCATGGCTAGATAAGAAGTTACTTCAGCATCCCTTCTTGTGTTCCAACATGTCTTTTTTTCTGAGATGGGAGAATTTTGACCCCATTTAAACACGACAAAGACTGTCCCTGATCCCATAAGAGGACATAAAACCACAGTTCAAGTTGCCATGCAGGAGCTTGCTAGTCTCAGAGTTTGTAGAAACCCACCAGTCTTACAGAATCCAGTGAATTTGTGGTTTGCCTGGTGTCCCTGCACCAATAACCTACACTTTAATGTGTTCCCACTATAATGCTCTCCTGTGTCCCCAGCTGCACTCTTCTTGGTTGCTGTATTGTTTGTCTTTTTTGCACCATTTTTCCTCTTTCACTTCTCTTCTTGTCTTCTTCTCCCTTTTTGTCCCTAAAGGCATACTGTTGCAGCCACTAGCAGTGCCTGATCTAAGGCTACCATAGTACAGTGAACTGTTTAATTCCCCTAGACATTTCCCTATGGCAACTATCCATAAAAATTTGTTTTGCTGAGGGCAATTCATGTCATCTAATAAAGAATTGCAACAGGAAATCTTATTTAAGGTAAAAAGGCTGTGCACTTCCCGTATCGTAACCATGATGCTGTAACTCATTTTGACTATCACAGATTTTTACTTCTTCTCTGAGATTATTTCTCCTGCCTGGCCCTTACTTGAACAAAAGTAATTTCTCATATTCTCCCACCAGTGAAATGAGGTTGTCTGTTAAAGAATTCTGTATTTTTCCTGAGCTATGCTTAACAGCAATGTTCCTCCCCTCCCAGAAATAGGCCCATCAAGAAAACATTTTGGACAATACCCTCTAAGATAACTATCTCAGTAAGAGAGAGCAGAGCAAGAGTTTGCATTAGTAGTGTGAATAGATCTCAAAAAACTTGCAGAATAAGGAAATTGAGTGTTAATGAATTTGCAAGACCAGTGGAATAAGCCTCCATTTACAGGCTGCAGGAGAACTATTCTCAATTTCCCTGCCTTAACGTGAATTTTCATTTTTATTTTTGTTTGTATTTGTTTTTCCTTGGATACTCAATAGTTCCCAGGGGTACTGTCTGCAGGAAGCTCGGGTCACTATGTTATTTATTACCACAACTCCAGACACCTACTGCGTATCTCAGTTACCCAATCTGGACTTTTATTTATAGCTATTGAAAATAAATGTTTCCAAGGTATGACATAGCCATCCTAAACAGATAGCTTTGACATTTGTTCTTGTAGGACAGCCTTTGCTCAGGAGTAGGCATCTTATCTCAGAAGCATGCATCCACCTTTATGGATGTGTACCTACTTTGAATCCTACTCTATGTAACTTAAGGCTTTTAATTCCATTCAGCCTTAGGGTAAGAAAAAACAGGCTATGAATTGTTTTAAAAATCTTGTTTCTGTTTCAGCACTTGAGTCACGTGATGAGCGCTAACATGGTATCATATTGAACTTTATGCATGTCAATGGACATCAGGGGCTTTCTGAAGAACTGCTTGGTTCATGCAGTTAAGGAATCAAGGCTTTGGATGGATTGTTCTTTGCAGTTTGTTTTTGGCAAAAAATTAACTTTAGGGAAGCTGAAATATCATAGGAATAAATGTTACAGTGTTTATTGCATTATAAATTAATCTTCTATACAAGCCAATATGCTTTTATATGGAAAGATTGTCATCATTTTTCTTCAGTTGGGTAAGGGGAACAAAAACATAAAATGGTATCTTTCTTTCTGGCCAGAGAATAATCTTGAAACAAATATGATATCATAGAAAATATAGTTTTCCCTCAAACATGTTATAATAACCTCAAAGTATCTTAGATTTTTACAGAGACTTGGACCAGGAAGTCGGGAATGAAGAATTCTACCCCTTCAGTCTATAGATATACATCCCAACTGGCAGATTTCCTTGCTTACAGCCTAAGCTTTTGAAACGGGGTAATTACTGGGAACTCTCTGGGTCTGTTTGTTTTTTGTTTTTTGTTTTTTTTTAATTTATTTTATTTTAAAAGCCCCACATATATATTCTTTTAGCTTTTCAATGGTAAAAAAAGGCTTGAAAATGTAAACCAGGCACGATGAAAACAAGCTGCCTGAGCCTGAAGACGACTGAAATGCAGTTTTGAGATGTGCAGCAGGTTTCCCAGGCAAGACAACTGATACAGTAGGCTTTTCCAATGCTCTGTTGTTAGTGCAACTTAAAAGAACAGGGACCGTCTGCGATATGAAATTGTAAGACAAACAAACAGGTGGAAAGAATGGAACAGGTCGGTAATGCCATGAAAGTGGAAATCAAACTTGATAATGAGGGCCTGAGACTGTTGTTTGGAGCTGAGAGCCCAACGTTTTACTCTCTGCTTACAGATGAGTTATTGCTACCCGTTGCCACAGATGGGGCAAGACCGGAAGACCATTTGGAGTTGGCAGCTGAGCCCAGCTGTGCTTTAGCGTACTGGATTGTCAGGGTACTGATTTCTCTCCATTGGTGGATGGAGAGGTCAGCCTTGCTGGGGTTGTGAATTATGCTGTTCATCTTAGAAGGGCAGAAGTTATATAAACATTCCTGCTTCAGAGGTAAATAGGCTGAATCTGTCCATTAATGCAAACAGATGGACCTGCAGTGCTGGTGGAGGAATACCTCTTTCCTCCAGTTGAAATTTCTGGTACTTTTGAGCAAACTGAGCCTGAAAAACTCTGTTGAATAGCAGCACGAAGGTAGTGAGAAGACCCTCCCTCCCCACCCCATGCCCCACCTGGGTTGGCTGGGAGTAGAGGGTACTTAGGATGTATTCAGGCTGATTTCTTGTCATGTATGGCCCTCCTGTCTTAAAGATTTTCCCTAAAATCAGTCATTTCATTCACCTTAGCATACTGTGCTAGATTGTTATTGAGGCAGCAGCTGCATGACCACTTTGAAGATGTAAGAATTATTTGAACTGAGTACATTTTTTTCAGCAGATAATGGATTTGATTAATGTAGCCTCTTCATCTTTGAATTGAATGTAGTGTCCATCTGCAGATCACTGTCTGATTGAGTTAGGTTCTTACATTACTGCCTATCGTACAGCACACATACAGATAATTTTCTCATTATTAAAATTTACTTGGCAATTTTTATTAACATATTTTTTCATTTCCTTTGGCCTCATTATAAAGAAGCCATTGACTACACATAGCTTGTATAATCAGGATGTCTAGTAGAAGCTACTGAAGCTTTTTTCAGAGAAAATTGATAAACAAACAAAATAACAGAATCTCATAAAATGTTTTCTCTTTAATCCTATCCACATGGGTCTTCCAAAATACTGACCTCTAGCAACATTGCAGCTATATGTTAGGTATTTTATATATGCATCCAGTTGTCCTCGATTAGTTAGATTTTGATTTCTTTAATGACCTCTTGGCCGAGAATTTAGCATGAAGTTTAGTAAAAGCATCCTTCTTATATTAAACCGGCATCTAACAGTGTCAAATATACCTGTATATAGCTGTAATCATTAAACACTCTAACAATATTAAGAGTCTACTAGTACTCTAATACACCTCCATCAGTGTTGCTACGTTTGTCCAAGCTGATGGATATTTAGGAAAGAATAAAGAAATAACCAAAATGGTGATATTAGGTGTTACATAACTGCTCACCCACACACCATCCTGCTCTTAAAAGTAAAGCTCTGTCTTTTTTTTTGTCATGCTTGATATTTCATTTGCAACTAACTTTCTGAAAATGCTTCCATCAACAGTTTTGGAATTTGCTCTCTACTGATAATCATGCAGGTTGCATTAATTTTCTTCCATGCTCCCTGTGCAGATTAGCAGGAGTAAAATTGTGCTTACATGTGAAGAAGTATTCCTCAAAAACTGTTTATCTCGCACAACGAGCCTGGCAGTGCCTGTTCAGTTGTATCCACTAGAACAAGCCATCATTTCTTGTGGGTTGGTTAACAAACATGCATTATAATCTTCTGTATCTTTACAGGTTCTTTTCAATTTGCAGTGTTGACCAGAGGTGCCATCTCCTGCGTATGACCTTACATAAGTCTTTTCTCTCTGTTAAGCACTGAGCAGTGTGATTTCACTAACTGTCGTATGAGGTAGATGAACATATTCTGTAAGATTTCCCGTTAATCCATGTTTCCTACCATTAGGCATGAAGCTGCAAGTTTGTTACTTCTGTCTTAGTATTTACGATATGTTGTGTCTCTTTGTGTCCACCAGCGTTGACTGGAAGGTGAAGGGTGTTATTTGTTTACCTTTTCTTTAATCTAGAAGGTAACATTAGTAAGTACTTCATGTACTGTGTTATGGGTCGGTACTTGCATTCAAGAACACTTATTTTATCTGTAACTATATCCAGCAAGGTACTACAGGACTCTTAGAAAGAAAGAGATTAAGATGCAATAGTATTTTGCTGCTATGAAATATTGAAATACATTTTAAAACATTGCATTTTCCTTCTTTAGCTTTGATAATTTCTTTGCTTTGGACAGCACAAATCTCATCTTCAGTTGGCTTTCTCAGCTGAATGTGCACTTGGGCAAAATGGCTTTGGCAAACCATTTGCAAGCAATATTTTGCAACATCACTTAAACCTTTTCCCATCTTTGCCATATTAGAAGGTCATCCATTTCATGTGCTAGAACCTTAAACAGATTTCAGATGTCCATTGCAGTGCAGTCCTTGATAACTGTAAAACTAGGTCGATTTCTCCTCCAGTTTACAGCTCCTAGGTTCTTTCTTGGCAAGACGTATAGCCACAGTGCACCGTTTTTCTTCAATGATTCTGATCTAGCTGGTAATGTATTGGTCTTGTCTTGTCCCTCCTCAGTTTCCCACTCTACTTCATGAGCAGAAGTGGCTGGAAATGTGGTGGAGGAAAGAATAGGCCTTTGACAAACTCAAGAAACCAATTTCTAAATAACCCAACAAAACAGTAAAGCACGCAGACCTACTATATTTCTTGTGACCTGGATTTCTTCATTCTTGGTTAACTATGTGACAGCAGTCATTTCACCCCTAGGGTTTACTGGAACATTAAGGTACTCTTTCCAGATGTGTGAGATGCTGCCTCTGCTGCCTCGTCGTTCCACCAGGATTTTGTATTAGCATAAAAACACCAACCCCCTCAGACGAATCTTGTTTTCTGCCAAGAAAGACAAACTCCATGCAGCTTGGCCTTGGATGTACATAATCAAAGTAAAGTACATGAATACAATGCTGAAGGCATTCGAGGTTTTCCATAATGAACACCACCTTTTTTTTTTCTTGCCTACTCCTTAAAATCAACTGGCTTAGCTAATCACCTTGCTGCTTCCAAAACAGATACTGCCTTAGCACAATATAGGAATTCTTGAATCTCTGGGTTTAAATGCAACCAAGAAAATGATGATTGGTTTAATGGATATCTCTGAAGTGTTGAAATATTTGTCAAACTTTTCTATCTACCAGCTTGAATGACCTTTTCAGAATTCCCTGACCTGTGTGTCAGCAAACACCGTGCATCTGCCCCAAGCATATGTTTTCTAGGCAGAGACAAACAGAGTCATCATTAGGATGATCTTCTCATTGCTCAGATATTCCATTTATTAAAAATATTTCAATGCACTGAATTAGAACAGCAATCTGTTTTCAGATTCCAAATCTCAAAATACTATTTTGCTTCTGGTTTATATTACTGAAGAATGTAGACTTGTTCCTATAAGAGAGCCCACATCATTAAAGTTCTCCATCTGTGCAAGGTTGGCGACATAAATGACTTGGGATAATATGCAACCAGTTTCCTTGATGGGTCATTGTTTTTAATGGTCTGTTTCAGCTTGACTCAGAAATCTCATTATGAGGGAAATGAGAGCAGTCTGATGATCAAAATCAGACTCTCTTTAAATGGTAAAAATTGTCAGATAATAATTTCTTTCACAATGACATATACTATTAATGCTTTAGACGTAATGATACATAGGCAAATATACAAAAGACATATAAACATCACCAATTTTTGAAAAATACTCAAGTATCATAGAAAGTATCCACTTCCTAAGAAATACTGTTTACATAACCAGTTCTCAAAAAGCTTGGTTAAAACCTTTCCAGGGGAGCAAAAGTATGTATTTAATGACACAATAAGAAACTGAGGCAATACTGCATTAAAAAAATTAAATTCCCCTTTTCTCCTGTACCTTTCCTCACCTACAAGTCATCTACCTGTCTTCTCAGGAAATATCTGAAAGCACTACACAGTCAAACTGCTGAGCTACTGCCTATACAACTCAATAAATAGGTCTTGATAGTCCCCACTCATGCTTTATAGAATATGTAACATGAATTCTTAGAAAATCTAGCATTATTTGAACAGAGAAAATTTTTAAATAATTTTATGCAATTCTAAAGGACAATTAAAGTATTAATATATCAGTTTGTACCTATGACACAATAAAACTACAGGTAGCCCTCGTAATTCTCCCTCACTATGCCTTCGTTTTTATCTAATTTAAATTTAAATGTAACAACATAACGTTTACACATCTATACTTGAAACATAAGTGCGTATAAACATTGTCCTTGATCTTTTTACAGGAAGGTTTTCTCAGTCTCTGGGGTATGATTACACACTGTAGTGTATGTCAGTTAAATTTGTTGAATCTTGAGAACAATGGCAACATCTCTACTCATGTCTCATTGCAGATCATGTGTGGAAAGAGACAGTTTCCACAGCTTAGCTCCCAGAAATCGGAGATCTACCCTGCCATGTATTAATTCATAATATGAATTTGTATTCTA
Organism: Anarhynchus alexandrinus; assembly: GCA_008711295.1. Taxonomy (NCBI): domain Eukaryota; kingdom Metazoa; phylum Chordata; class Aves; order Charadriiformes; family Charadriidae; genus Anarhynchus; species Anarhynchus alexandrinus. Next base: position 3,522,486 of record VUYV01000005.1, read on the forward strand.
TATTTTCAGAAACAGTGACTGCACACATTGAGGGCATTGTTGCTGTTTATTGTGGGGGGCTCTCCCTGACCGTAGGGACCAAGCAGAGTGACCGGAAAGCACCCCAACCCGTGGTTTGGGTACTAACTACTGCAGGATCCTGATGACGAAACAAAAGAAAAAACTCCTCCAAAGAGCAATTCAGAGCCCGTGCTCTGAACTTAGGCTCCTCCAGGGCGCATTTCCAAGCAGCTCTGTCTCTTCGTTGGCAGCAGACAAAGCCTACAGCAATTAGCTTCCCGGCACTGCTGCTGACCCACCGAGCACCTCCCTCTATAAACAAAACAGACCTCTCTCGCCTATGATTTGCTCCTCTGCTTTCCTTTTGGCCAAGGTCAAATACAGTAACTTGATGAGCATAGGATATGCTGCTGGCTTTCTTCTGACACAGCTAATGGCAACCATTTAACTAGATGGCCTCTGACTTAGATCAGTATGGCAATTGTTATCATCCTATACTTTTTAAGTCCACCGCTAACAGAGGGTTTACAAAGACCTCCATCTTTCCAACAAACTTTCTGCCCCCAGGCTGATAAAAATGCTGACAGTCTGCCAACACATTCAGTACTCTGCATTTTCTTTATTCTCTGCTGTTGTTTTTAAGACATTCAAAGAGCTCAAAACTTTAGTGGGAGTGCTTCTTTTTATTTTTACTTTTTTGTCTTTTGTTTTGGTTGAAAGGATTAATAGCTTTAGGGCAGATGTCTTCAATATTTTGTGATTAAAAATGTGACCTCTAGTAAATAGCCTGTGCTATTTTTCTCCCCACTTGACTCAGTTACTGCAAAGATCACATACTGCACCTACAGAAAAGGTTATCTTCCCAAGACATATCACCTATTAACCTATGACTCATGATAGTCCTGAGACTTCACTATGAAACCGTTTCTGCTGCAGATCCCAAAGGAAACTTAGTTTGTCCGGGATCTGAGAGTGTGTCTGGTTAATGGGTATACTTCTTTAAAAAAACCCAATTAATAATTTTCATGCCTTGTGTGGTCTTTAATCCAAACTGGGACTGGAACCGGAACTGCTGTGTTGCACAGAATGACATTTAAATGTTGCAGTTTCAGGGTATAACAGGTAGTCATATTTAGCACTTGGAGCATTCACCATGAGTCTCCCTTGACCTGCAGAGTTCATGATCTGCTGGAACAGGCCGGATGGGGTGGGAAGCCTCTTTCTGACCTATTGTAATAGCAAGTCTGCAAATGGAAGACAATACTAGTCTTAATTCTCATAGCTGGGCATGATCTTTCAAAAGGACCCAAATCTCTGTAGAAGACCATTTCTTCATTTTATGTTAAATAATTGCTGGAAAAGAAATCTAAGCAGAGGACAACCCCCCCTAGCTGTTCACACCACCACTGTCTTCTCTCTGAGATGCTGCTTTTACAATTGTGTGTGGTCAAAGTATGTTCAGCCACAGAGTAAGCGAAATGTAAATTTCTTCAGGTGCCTGTCTACTTTCTGGGTGTCTGGAGGCTCCATGTGGAGCTCTTCAGGCCAGGGCTAAACAGCTCAGAGGAAGCTCAGAAACCAAACTCCTACTGCCTGGAGAGCGTAGTCCTGGGGTAGATGTTCTGAGGGTTTTTAGGTTATGCATCAACAGTCCACCGGTGTTTTTTATTTGTGTGTCAATATTCCTTTTTGAAACTGCCCCTGAGTCACATTTGGGAACTTGAACAGAACCAACACTGCCTTTATTAAATACTTGGCATTAAGCTAGCACTTTCTATGCAAGAATATTCTAGTGCTTTGCAAACATTAATTACACTTTACAGCCCTTCTGAGGAAAGACAGAACGCTAACTCTGGTTTTGGAAGACATGCTGATTTTGTTGATTGGCTGTATGCTGAAAGAAATGTAAAATCAACCTCTACGTTGCCCAAATGTATAACCAATGTAAAGTTAAAAGAAAAAGCAGCAAGATTCCAAAGCCTGCTGCTTCGGTGCCAGAGAGGAGGAAATGAAAATCAGTTTGTGACTAGAAAAGAGTGCTTTGATGACTGGGAATCTCACTTTACATACGCTACCTGATAGGTCTCTTTTTGTCAGTGTATATGACACTGTTTTGTCTAATTAGCCCTGACGTTTCTTTTGAGCTTCATTTTTGTTTTGTATACACATATTGGAGAAGAAAGCTCTGCCAATCCCTGGGAATCATGTTTAATTCAGAATAACTATTAGGCCTTTGATGAATAGAAAGTATATTTAAAACATAGATACAGAGCAGCAAATAAAATCAGGAGGCAAAAGAAAGGAACGCAGTTAATATGCTCAGCATATCGGGTACAGATCTGTGTCCTCAGGTTCAATAACAGTCCAAGAGAAGACATACTGCACTGGGATACTGGCCAGCATGCAGGGAAAGGGGAAGCTCATAAGAATCCCTCCGAGAGAAGTGTGAGAAATCATAAGTTCGTGTCCAAAACCATCCTCATAGCCATTCTCCATTCAGTCCGTGGTGTCGTCCTCCCAAACTTCCCTGCAAGCCTGTGCCTGAAGCAGCTCACTGGTTGCTAATTGTCATGATCCCCATTACTGACCTGCCCAAGCGAGAGATACTTTGATCTTTAGTTTCTAAACACAACAGAAGAATTAACAGCTGTTATTGAGGCAGAAACATCTTTTAAATTATGTGTCTGTTTATTCATTCTTTTACTATAGTCCCTTTTGCAACACATTGTTGCCTTATTATAGTTTATACATTTCTTCTAATGATAATTGATTCCTTTTGGGTTTGCAACATCTATTGGAGGGATGTGGTTACTAATTTGGAATAAGAGTCAAGCTGCTGGAAAACATCTCACTTGAGGTTATATCCATGTTGTGCTTTAACAGATAAAAGAGCCTTTTGTAGTTTTTATTTTTTTACTTATAAAAAAGAAAAAGACAGATATTACAAAACTAATGTACTATGATTGTACTCAGCTAATTAGAAATGGAATAATGCATTGGACCAACTTAAAATCAGTTAACATGGAATGAGTAAATCAGCTACTTCAGCTGGTTCAGGCACCAGTGTAACACAACAGGTGATCAGTCTGAATGATGAGTCTGACAAACAAAAAAAAATATTTGAGTTAGTTGTGGAATAAGGAAGATATAAGGAAAATGGAGTTTTTGCTTGGTTTGTGACCATATATGTTCAGTACCGGGGAAGGTGATTAAGCTCTGGTCAGGCCAGAAATATCTACACGGCATTGGGCAACAATCTGTGGAAGCACTTGCTTTGTACTGTGAAACATCACAGGGCCGTAGTTGAATGACGAACTCATGTTGGTCTAATTTCTGCTAATTTAGTGCATGGCACTTGTGGAGACCTTGGCATTACTAGCAAGCACTAACACTGAAGAAATTGAAACAAGCCATTTCCTGTGAAATACAAGGTGTATCTAATAATATGAGGTAAATTATAGTATTGTCTCCCTTAGTAATTTGGCAAATTCTAAACTGTTAAATTGTAATGAGTTCTTGTGTTACTCTGTTTGTAAACACAGCCTGAAGTCATGATTTCACGATTCTTCAGACTGGACTCGTGAACTGCTCGTCACCTACCAGCACAGGCCTGATCCAGGTCGAACCTGCTGCAGCATTTATTGTGCCTTTGTGCAGATCCCAGAAGGACAGGGGAAACCTCTTCCCGACTTAAGGTTAAAGTAGTGAAATGTGTGGTACTACAGATGACGTAAAGTGTACTGGTACACAGTAAACCCAGCAAAATCTTTGACTGTTTTGGAAGCAGTGGAATGAGTTCATGAAGTATCAGAACGTGACTGTGCAGCTTTAAGGTTTTTGCTGTAGGCTTAGATGTCCTATCAACAGCTTCTGTGAATCCTCATACCATGGCCTCCATTTATATTGGTGTTCACAGGACTTGAGTTCTTGATACCTTCTAAAGCAAGAACTCTTCTTGAATTCAGTGAAAGTTTTGAGCATTTGTAAGTCCCAGAATGGGGTTATTGTGAGGCTGAGAGTGTAAACCAGGGGGTTTCCTGCTGGGCTCTCTGTTATTGGAGCACAGAACTTAGCCATGGTATTCTCAAAGTCAAAGCAGGGGGAGGATAGCTACATGATCTACAGAACAGCAGTCTCTCCCAACTTATTTGTAAGGCTAGAGATGATAATTAATGAAGAGAGCAACACTGAATTTTAATTGGGCTGTAATTATAACACGGCAATTTATATTGTGAGACTTTCAAGACGGTTCAGCCCCTACAGCGTTTTGTTCCTCAGCTAAATCTAGCTCCAAAAGTTAGAGGGAGATAAATAATTGGTTCTGAAATGTACTTATCATAAGTGGGTCGTGTGCGTGTGGTGCTATTTATCATAATTTACCTAGGGGAAGCACCTCTGTGTCAGATCTGATAGACTGGAGACCAGGCAAGTTAGGGCATTTGCTAATAAGCAGGCAGAGCTGATGCCAGAGCAGTATTGGATTTATCAGAAGGCAGGAGACATACTAGCTGGATTCAATCCATGCTCTGTGACACATGGGGAATCTGTATATGCCCCCCAAAATTGCTAAGAATATGAGTGGGATAGATGCAGGGATTTCCTTCCCTGAAATGTTACAAACTCCATCTAAAGGAAACTTCAGTCTGCATAAACTTGGATGTGGTTCTGTAGAAAGTGGTCTTCTTAATTAGGCTTTAGATGTCAAGAAATGGTGGATCGAATTCACCTTATTTGGATCATTGTATGCAGCATGCATGGCAGTGGATTTTTGCTTCTGCAAAAAAGTGCCTGAAATTATGAATGGGAAAACCTCAAAAAATGTCCACTGCTGGGCAGGCTCAACAGATGATATGCTTATTTCAAATATCTAACCCTTTGAAGATCTTGGTCTCAACTTCTCTTATGAGATCTCTGATTTTTCTCACTTCCAACTGAGCTGGAAATGTCAGAAGGGCAGCTTTTCCTGTGGTGTGGAAGAAAGATATAAAAACTGCGCCTACTGCTTGCTCCTATCATTATTTATAAAATTCCATCTGCAAATGCTGCTTTACCTCAAATAAAGGTGGTGTCTAGAAGAAAAATCAAAAGATGGCCAGCTGGTCACAGTAGGGGTCAACATTAAGGATTCCTGCAGGAGGAAGGTACAAACAATTACCTGTCCTCAAGTAAAATAAAATTCCCAAGAAAAATAATAACAGCAAAGTCGATAATCCAAGTTGAGTTATGAAATGGGTCAGGTCCAGAAGGCTGCTTTCAGGTAGCTCGTTACCAGGCTCCCGTCTCCCACAGGAAATTTCTCTTGTTTGCTGAAGTTTCAACCCTGAGATTACAAATAATGGAGAAAAGTAAATACTTAAATATGTTGAGCAGGGCTTTTAAACCTTAGCTTGTAAAAGCATGTTGAGGAGGTGGAATTCCATCACTGCAGATGTTTCGGAGCAGGTTAGAAAAAAAACTGTTAGGAATGGATCTCCCTTTGAAAAAAAAAAAAAAAAGACTAAATTAGGTAACTTGTGAAGGATGTTACCAGCTCTACTTAACTATGTTTTGTGGTTAAGCAAAGCTTTGCCACTTCGTAGGCTATATTTTAGATGTAACCATTATTTTCCACCAGCAGTTGACAATGAAGGGATTTCTGGCTGAGTTTTTCTAGAAAGTATTGTAGTCTAGTCTGGGGAACTTCTCAAAAGGAGTGGCGAGAAAAAAAGTAAATATCTACAAATGCCTCAAGATTTATAAAAAATTTGTCATTTAAAATTCTTGCCCTGTTATATATAGAAGAAACCTTCAGGAAAGGGCTCCCTCTCTCTTCACACACACACACAAACTTCCACCACTAATTCTGCATTAGCCATTTCTGTTCCATACAGAGAAATATCCCGTTAGGAATCTTTGCATATACCAGGGGCTGAAGCTTTGGGTATGTTGAAAGCAATTTAGGTGGCTATTGCAACTGTTATTTTGAACAGTTGCATTTTCTTGTTATTCTCATAGAAGCTAATCATCTCAGTATAATGTTGAAGTCAGAAGCATCTTTTCTATGCAAGAATTGAGAATATCAGAAGTGACTGATGTTTGGTGGAAGCAAAAAAAAGGACAGAACACAAATCTCTCAGAGCTGGAGCTTTTAACACAAAAAAGTAGAGTTTTTAGGAGAGAAAAACATGTTTCTTTTGTGATGCTTGATTAGGATTTCCTTTATTGCAAGGTGGCAGAGGGGGGTTGATGTATATTGTTTTGTCTGGGAAGGGGTTCTGCCTTTTCTATATCTGCAACAACAAAATTGAAAATTATCTCAATTTACCATGGAGAACTTAATGAATTCAAACCGCATGAACATGCCATTTCCAACAAAGACTTCTGTTTGTTTGTTTTGTTCATGGTGTCATGAAGCTGTCTCTATTCTGGAAACTATCAAGGCTGTGCAATTTGGCTGCTGATAGATGAATTTTCTTTCATTATGTTTCTCTTCTCTCATGTAGAAGCATTTAAGTTATTGAAATTAGTAAGAATGCTTTAGTTTATTTCTTCAGATGTACCAGTTAGCAACAACTCAATTTGCAACTGCCAGTCATGTTTAACCAAGCAAGTGAGCAAGCAAGCCAAGAAAACAAGATTGTGGTTGCATGTGCTGATGGGTTAAGATATACAGCCAGAAGAAACTGCTCACGATCAGAAAAGAGATTTGCTTTGCCAGACCATGCTACGTGACCAGTTGCTGTTTGTGTTCTTGTTGCAATTGGTATTCTTACCACTTCTATAGGAATTAATCGGGCATCGACACTCTGATATCTAGATGGTTTTTCCATCAAAAGAAAAAGCTTAATTAGACTGCAAGTAGCAGCAGCATGTATTCCACAGAGCTCCACAGCAGGTGACACAGTGTCTCAAACAGCTCTGAGGCTCTGGGTGAAAATTAGGAAAAAATTGAGCTCACGCTAGCTTTTATTATGACAATAAGCACATAACAGCTACACGGTGTATGGCCAAGTTTACCACGTTCTCTCTTACTAGGACTTTCAGTAGTGATATGCAAGAATTGGACTGGGTTGGATGCTCTGAACTCAGGTAGTCCAGGGAAAAGCATCAGCTCGCTGAAACACAGATTAAAGTGCTCTTAGGACAGGCCACGTGGCCAAATGGAGCTAGATTCAGGGATGTGCTGTGAGCCAATAGCCCCGGAGTCTGTACCTGGGGAGATTAAAGCCTTGATAAGCATGATAAAACAAGATAACAGGATTGCCAGAGGATATTGTTAATTAATCAGAAAATACTGCTTGCAGGTGGTATAAAATCAAGTCTTTAACAAATATTTGACTAGTGGGTTGAGTTAGACTGATGAGGGTAAATACCCTGCAAACAGAGCGAAAGCTAGGACAGGAAAGGCAAGTATGATTTGGAGTTGGATAGTAGGTGTCTGAAGTCCTACCACTGCTAATGGCCTCAAACTTTAATCTCTCCCTATCTCCCTGCCTTTAATCACCTCTATCATAAAAATGCCGAAATGTTATACTATTAAAGTCTGCAACGGTTATAAACATGGGAATAGTGCTACTTGTAAGCAATAATCATTTTGGTTATTACAGAATAATACTGAACACCTTTCAAAATGCATATACACCTAAATATAGTATGCATATGCATATATGATACAGTTACTAATCAGGTTTAGTTGTTCAGGTTTGTGGTTTTAGGATGTTTCTTAATGTTGCTTCTTATTCTACAACAATTTGTTGGAAAATTATCGACATCTTTGGCTAGTTTAATGAACACAGCACATATGGAGAATCTAATATGCTGCACTTTCATGCAGGAAAAGAAAGCCAGCAGTAAAACCCAATACCATGGCAACTTTCTAGCAACAGAATATCAGCAAACGTTTTCCAGGATTTTTCTGGAGCTCTGAAATGGTTAGTTAAGGAAAAATCTCCTCATGACAGTGAGAATTATTCTGCTTATTTCCTGCAGATATAATTTCTTACTCAAATACTGGTCTTGTCTGAAAGGATTTTTTTGACAACATGGGTATGACAAATTGATAGTCTGCCTTTTCTTACTAAAACTATGTCATGGTTTACTGGATTTGTTTTAGTTTTCCAACTTAAATAAAGTGAGGTTGATCTCTGGAATTTTAGTGACAATATTTTACATATTTTTCTTGTTACTATTACATTCCCGAAAAAACACTGTAGTGGCAACTTTACTGAGGGCTTTGGCGTCTTTAATAAAATTTCTTAGAAATGCAGGTGAGGAAGACTAAGGCATAGGAAGTTGTTTTATAAGAGATTATATGTTCATATACTGAAGCTACTCTATAGCTCAGAAGATTATAATGACTCTGTTGGTTTAGAAATGAAAAAAGTTTCCTATTTTCTAAGTTGTTCAGATTGCTACCACGAGGTTTTTAGGGTGTTGGGGTTGTTTTGTTTTGTTTTGTTTTTAATTTCTTTTGGGTTTATAATGAAGTGCAAGATTAATTTGCAATAATTACTTTACAGTAGTAATAAGTGCTGATATTGGTTTGCCACAGATGGGAAGAGATGATGTGTGTTGCCAGAACTGGAAACCCTAAAATGTGAATGACATGTGAGTTTGGAAGCGCGTGAGAACAGAAATAATCGTGTAAAACTGAAGATATAAAAAAGAAGATACAAAGACATGCATGGGTTAAAAAAAAGTTAAAGGTTTCCTCAAGGCAATGTTTTTTATCAGAAGACATTCTTGCTCTGCCAGGTCGTGCTAAAAGTAAAGAAGAATTTATGTCAAAACCATGATGGAAAAGTGCTTTGATTTTAATAATAAAAGAAGCTTTGTCTCGTTCTTTTGCTGAAGTAGGTCCATAATAACTCGTAATAATTTGAGGGGCAGGTCAGAATCAAGGTTAGTGAAAGGATGAAGTATCATCTGAATCGCTTCTCATCTCTCAGTCCAAGCTCGCAGTTTGTAAGGCTGTTACGTGTTTCCCAGATCTGACTATGGGGCTGTGTATTACTGAATTGTAGGGAACCGATGTCTCTTGGATGAAGGAAAAGGGACTTTACTACATTATACTACTGTTTATTGGGCTGGCCTATACAGACTGCAAATTAATTAAGTGAGGGTATAACCAGTTTGGCACTGAGTGTTATGTGTCCTCACAGGAACACATTCAACTTCCAAACAGATTGTTTCTGCCCCCAGAAGTTGTGTTTCCAGATACAACACAGAAATCAGCACATTTGCTTAGGAAATTGTTTTATTTTTGAGTAGTAGTCACATTGAGCTTGCTTTAAAATACTGCCGTGAGTTAATATTCTTGGAATTTAGTTTAAGATGCTGGTCTTAGTAGAAACTGTTGCTATGCAAATAATATCCTCCAGGTGTGAAGTGTGTTACGGAAATAATAAAGAATATATCTCTATGAGTGTAGCTAGAACACACAAAATAATCTATGCCATGTCTTCTTATAATAAGAACCATAAAACAGAAATAAAAATTGTGAAAACAGAAATAAAAATTGTGTCCCCTCCCCAAAACTGTGGAGCTCTCTCAAAGCTTTGACTGTGCCCTAATTGTGAACAGGGATGTTTCATGATATTGTTTCTCTAATAAGTTCCCTGTACAACAATGTAAATTATTCAGGGATGGATTCACCTGTAGAATACAGTCACTTATACCAGGTGGCACAAGAAGTGAGGAAAGAGAGACTTGAGCGCTCAAGTGCTGTTGTTGTGTCAGTGGCTTGGTATTTGCCCACAGTGAGTGAGAAAGGTGTGAAAACGCTAAGTCTAGGAAATATGAATGAGATTTTCTCTCTTTCAAGATCAACTTTATGTAATTTGGAAACTGAAAAATGAAACTCTACTTATTTGTGTATACTGAAAGAGCAATACATTCTTCAGTGAGAGATTTTGTCTTGAAATAAACAGAAGCAAGGACCCTGAAAATATATAGAGAATAGCAATCAACTTTGAAATCTTCAGGGCTCCTATTACAACATTGGAAAAATTTGATGTCTTTTTGCAGCAATTATTTTACTTCAGGAATACAAATAAAAGCCCTATACTGTAACAGGGCTTGAGCCCCAATCATGGCTCAGGGCCTTATGGTGCTATGCACCCTGTATGATGCAATGATGCCTCGTGTCAAGTCAGGATGCAGTTGTTAGGCAACAGGGATACACATGGTAGACGCTGTCAGGATACAGCAGAAGTGAAATGAAGAGAGTTTAGTGAAAAATGCAGAGTCACAGCTCACAACTCGCTGGAATACCAGCCACATCATTGCAACTCACAGGACTGACCCAGCAAAGAATGAGGGTCCTTACCACCTTGCAGCCTCAGCTTTATTGGTGGTGACTGAGAAATCCTTTTAAGAAGGCTGATTAGATGAAGATGTAAAAAAAAAAATCCCCTCCCCAAAACTGCTTAGCAGCAATATTTATTTATTTTTGAAAGTTTTGCCAGGTCCTTAAATGGATCTTTAAATTAGACCTGCGGTTAATCCTAAGAGCTCATGATGCACTCTATACAAAATGCTGGATCCTGACTAAAGATGCTCATAAGCCATGACCTGGAACATACTCTTGTCTTCTACCTTAAGAAGGCTTTGTTCCTCTGCACATCATAATTGTAAACTTTTCCATTTGTTTCAGCCTGCTTTTTTCTTTTTTTCTTTTTTTTTTCTTTAGAGCAAAATGGAAAGTTCAGCAGTTGTAACTCAGTAAACACATTTTTTATGCAAGGCTTTTATATCTACCCTAGAAAGCTCTCATTTGTTTCTTTCTTCTGTAGGCATGAAAGATTGTTTATTAAATATAATAATAATAATAAAGTAGAGATAAGCTTTCTTAGCTGGCATTACTTCAGATTCCGACGTGTTTTTCCCCAGCCTCACTTCATTATAGCTCTATTTGGTAGTGCATAACCAGCATGTGTCACGCTGAATGAAGGCTGGCTTCAGAATAACATGTCAGTAAGATGATTGCTCTTGGAACACACAGTGCCCTTACTCTATAATTAAATGCAAAACCTGCGTGGAAAAAAATGATGTTAAAAGTCTTAGCTTATGCTCACCAGAGACTAGTAGTGCAGAGACAAATGCCGTCATACTAACCTTAATTGCTGCTTCTGTGTCTAGTCGCGGGAGTTTTGGCATGACGATACTCCTGCTGGGGATTTTTAAGCTGTGGACTGAAGTGGATGGGGGGTGAAATGGTGCAGCCAGTGCTCAGCCTGCTGGGGATGCTGTGCTGGCAGCAGCAGCCCTGGCTCTTCGGAGGACAGGGGCGAGGAGGAAGGGACATCTGCGCCACTTGTGGAGGGGCAAATCTGACCCCTGAGGCTCCCCTATTGCTTCCGCTTCATCTCCCTGGCTCGCTCTGCTCTGCCTTCCCTGAGCAGGAATGCTCAGCCTTCATCCACCCTTCTCTCCTTGGAACAGCCACGCTTGCATCTAGCCGTCATATTTGAGAAGTCGTGGCAGTCTGGCGAGGTTCCTGCTGACTGGAAAAGGGGAAACATAACCCCTATTTTCAAAAAGGAAAATAAGGAAGACCCAGGGAACTACAGGCCATTCTGTCTCACCTCTGTGCCTGGCAAGATCATGGAGCAGATCCTCCTGGAAACTCTGCTGAGGCACACAGAAAACAAGGAGGTGACTGGTGACAGCCAGCATGGCTTCACCAAGGGCAAATCATGCCTGACTAATTTGGTGGCCTTCTATGAAGGGGTTACAGCGGCAGTGGACAAGGGAAGATCAACTGATGTCATCTACTTGGACTTGTGCAAAGCGTTTGACACTGTCCCACACAATATCCTGGTCTCTAAATTGAAGAAACATGGATTCGGCAAATGGACCATCCAGTGGATAAAGTGGCTGGACGGTCGCACTCAAAGAGTTGCAGTCAATGGCTCGATGTCCAAGTGGAGACCAGTGACAAGTGGCGTTCCTCAGGGGTCAGTACTGGGACGTGTACTGTTCAACATCTTTGTCAGCGACATGGACAGTGGGGTCGAGTGCACCCTCAGCAAGTTTGCCAATGATACCAAGCTGTTTGGTGAGGTAGACACGCTGGAGGGGAAGGATGCCATCCAGAGGGACCTGGACAGGCTGGAGAGGTGGGCCCAAGCCAACTTCATGCAGTTCAACAAGGCCAAGTGCAAGGTCCTGCATCTGGGTCAGGGCAATCCCAAGCACAAATACAGGCTGGGCGGGGAATGGCTGGAGAGCAGCCCTGAGGAGAAGGACCTGGGTGTGCTGATCGACGAGAAGCTCAACATGAGCCAGCAATGTGCGATCGCAGCCCAGAAGGCCAACCGCATCCTGGGCTGCATCAAAAGAAGTGTGGCCAGCAGGGTGAGGGAGGTGATTCTGCCCCTCTACTCCACTCTCGTGAGACCCCACCTGGAGTACTGCGTCCAGCTCTGGAGTCCCCAACATAAGAAGGACATGGACCTNGAATGGCTTCAAACTGGAAGAGGGCAGGTTTAGATTGAACATTAGGAAGAAGTTTTTCACTTTGAGGGTGGTAAGGCACTGGAACAGGTTGCCCAGGGAAGTTGTGGAGGACCCATCCCTGGAGGTGCTCAAGGCCAGGCTGGACGTGGCCTTGGGCAACCTGGTCTAGTGGGAGGTGTCCCTGCCTATGGCAGGGGGATTGGAACTCGATCTTCAAGGTCTCTTCCAACCTAAACCATTCTATGATTCTATGATTTTATGATCTGCCTGCCCGGCTAAGGGAGGGGGAGCCCCCCCAGCATATGCTTGTGTATGGCACCAGGCTGGGGCATGCTGACAGGTTTGAGTGCTTTGAAAGGCATGGAAATTTAATCTGATCTTTTTTTTTATCCAACTTTTAGGCTGGTCAAAATTCCAAAATTCAAAAATGAGAAAAAGGTAATAAAAATGTCATCTTCCATTCTCTGTTTGGCACTTTTGATGTTCTATTTGAACATCTTCCTGTTCAACTGAATTTTTAATGGATAAAGCTTTAAGGGACAAAAATCTAATAATTTCATTACCTTTAAAGATACCAAAGCCTCAGATTCTTAGAACAGCATTTTTCAGAGAAGTGCTTTGGGACAATGTTGTTCCAAGATAGGAAGGAAAAAGGAGGGGGTCATGCCAGGATTGTTGGCTGTCAGTGCTGTCCATCTTTTATGTTTTTTATAATTCATTTTGAGTATGCTGAAAGATCCTCTAACAGAATCAGTCCAATTTCAAGCTGAATGCAGAGTATATTGTAATATTTTAATGGAATTTTTTAGGAAATGTGTTTTAGGAAAGCTTAGAATTTTCTGAGTTTCTTTAGATTTACTTGAAGAAATCTGAAAAGAGGTAAATAATTTTAAATAGTGGTTTCTAACCCGACTTTTCCAGTCAGTGCATCATGAACATTTAGATAAGTCAACTGGCTTTCTACAAGGGGAACAAAAGGAAATTTAAAAAGTTAAAAATTATCATGTTTTTCTCTTTTCAAGTTTCCCTTGACTGTCCCCTGATATTCTTACTAGAAATGAACAAATTTTTTGTTCTTCCAGGACCACGTTGTAGACTTTCAGGCCAGAAGTTTCTATATTTCTTTCCCTATAATGATCCATTTTTCTCTTGTAAAGTTGCCTTCATCCCTACCAGCCCTCCCATTTACTCAGTTCTCGTAAGTCGTAGCCACATCATACTTCAAATCAGTCGAGCATTTCAGGACAGTAAGGTGCAAGCTCCTTAGACAGCCGACAGTATCTGTTTGTCTGATATACTGTGTGTCCTCTCTTGAACTGGCTCCACGATTTCCAGAGCCATATATTTTTCTGTCTCCTGAGACAAGACATTCACTTTTGATCTTGTCCCTGTCTTCTTTCTTCACGCACAACTTTTGGTTTTCAGAAAGACCATCTCAGTCATCTGATATTTGGAGGAGGCCACTTGATTTCCTTTTTGACTTAGCTTTGGAGTTACAGTAATAAATCAAACAGCAAAAATAGTCACCTCAGTCACCACCTCAGTCGAGACCAAGACCTTCTGAGATGTTCAGTGAGAGCTTTTTTCTCACCCTACCTTTTAAAATCTTTAATTTCTGCTTTTTGACTATTTTAAGTTGAGGAAGTCTAGTTTTGTACCAGGTTCAGCTCATAAAAGAACAATGTCTGCCACTGAAGCATGCAGTCAGTAGGAAGTGTGTGGCTTTTATCAACTGATTTTTTTGGCTGATGAAAATAACAATGAAAAAAGAAGTGTGAATTTTGGCTGCACTTCACTGCGATCAGTGTTCATTTCGGTTTTGACATTAAAATACTCTAAATGCCCAAGAAAATGTTCTGGTAGACACCAAGCAAATGTTCTGAACATTTCTGTGACATTGCCAGCTCCTTTTACTGCCTTCCCTCAGATCTCTGCAGAAATCTGAAGTAAAGTTGTGTGAATGGATGAGCTCTGGCAGTCTTCTGGGGTAGGTTAGGTAAACCTTAAGGGTCAGATTTTAGCTGGTCTTGAAACTGGTTTTCACCAGTAGGAAATACTGCAATTGATGGTTTTTTAAAACTCTAGCAAAGATCTTTTTTTTACTACCACTCCAGACTATCCGTCACGGGTCTTCATTGTCCTCTCTGTGGGAGGTTAGCTGCATAGAGGACATCACCATGATGTAGGGCAACTGTCCAGGTTATATGTTGTTACTCTGTCTTGCTCTGTAATGGTTTTATACCATTTCTATTGAATCCTGAGATACTGCAAAGCCCAGCTGCTGTAGACTGTATTCTAAAATGTTTTCATCTAGTTTTACCTGCAATAGCTCTTAAAAGCTCTTATGGAAACAAAGGTGCCATAGAATAAAAAGGAGGGTACTTTATGGATTAAAAAAAAGTCTAAAAGCTGGGGAAAAAAGTGTATGAATAAATGGTTGGTGAAGGGAGTCTCATGGTCATGCAGGGAGTCTTGGAGATGTGTGTTGGCATCTGTACTGCTCAACGCACTTATAAATGATGTATAAAAGGAGTCACTTGTAAAATGGCAAAATGTGTTGATGCTGGTAAGTAGCAGAGGGTAAAAAGATGGGGCCCTTACAAGACTGGTAATTAAATTAGCAAATAAAATTCAGTGTAAATAATTGTGAAGTGATGCACCTGGGAAAAAATAAAGGCTTATTTTTGCATATAAAAAAAAAGTGTTGGGAATTATAAGGATTCAATTAGGAAGCAAAGTAGAGAACATCATTATGCCCTGAATACTACCTAGGTAAGTTTGTGTTGTGAATACTGCCTGTGTTTATGCAGTTCTGGTCACTGTTTCAAAAAAGATAGTGTGAAAGTGGAAAAGATATGGATTTTCTCCATACAATTTTCCTATGTCTATCAGACTGTGAGGAAAGTTATTCGGATTAGTTAACAATAGTTCAAACTGAGAACCATCTTTAACTATTCTACATACCCCAGAATATTTTTTCTGCTCCCTTTTATAGTCAGGAACAGGTTTGTAAGCTTGGCCTCTCTGTGGGCAATCGCTATTGTCAGACTTCATCTGGATCTTTGAAAGCACACATTGCTATTCATATGGCATTTTGGCTCAGAGGTCAGAATGCAGCTGGGGTTGTGGAGGAAAAAGAGGGAAAGTACTCGTGTTTTACACCTTGCTCCTTTCATCACCTGCACATCTCTAACAAGTTTGTGTGAAAGCCACATACATACATCAGAGGGGCAAGTCCTTCATTGATTTCCAGCAGCATAATATTTAGGTAACTCTGAGGTTAAGAAATCACTAGGAAACTCTGTGGGGACTGGAGGAAACTTACAGACAGCAATATTTAACAGAGTTGGGATCTACACCACCTCTTCTGTTTCCTTCATAGGTTTTTTCCACTCAGTAATAATTTTTTGGAATGTGAAAATAATGATGCCAAAGGCTTTAGATGGCAGACGTAGTTCTCGGATAAATTATACATTTGTACCTGGGGAGCAGAGATTAGAACTGTACTGTATTTATTACAGAATTGCAAACCTTTTCCATGTGGGTGAAAAGGGGTTTCCTTTCACTCATGTCAATAATACAGTTCATTTCTATTTCACAGTGAGTATTATCCTTATCGCTGTAATGTCATACCATCTCCTGTTAGATTGCTAGCCGCTGGAAAGATTTTCCAAGACTGCATCACCTGAATTTTTCACCCTTGATCTCTATTTAGTCTTTGTAATAAAGGAGCTGGATATTCAGCAACTCTCTTGAAAGTCAGCTGGATGCTGCTGGTTAGATCGGTCCTCTTCGGAATTACTTTGTCAGCTTAAAGATAGATTCAGGACTTGACAGACCACATGAAGGCTTCTTTGGTTAAACTTTGCCTCATCCTATCCAGTCAGCAGCCAGTAGAGAGCAATATTGCACACACATGAGAAATTAGTTCACTACACTGTGTTATTCTAAGGGGAATTAGCCACTATAATTATTGCTTTCCTTCTCCAGTACTGCTGTAAAACTAAACTATACATAAAGGAGTTTAGGCTTTGCTAATTTTTTCATTCTTCTCAATACATACTTCTTATCTTGTGTATAGTCAATGGCTTGTCAAACCTGAAGCTAATTTATTTGGTATTATATATTTAAAATGTTTTATTCTTTAAGAACCCACTAATGGGATGTAGCGCATAAAAATTAGATTAGAGCTACGGAAAAAATCTTTTAATCAGCTAGTTGAGCAAAGCTTTCTGCTTCTGTGGTGAGTTTAGGTAGGCTCTCTATTTTGTATAAACTAATATTATTTTCAGAATTCAATTCGGACTAGATTACTTCACGGTCACAAAATGGAAATGTGTGCACATACGTGTATAAGCACTTCAGGATCTCCTTCAACTAGTTTTTTGCCATCTCCTCCTTCAAATTTAGTCCAAATTTTTCCTGATATAATATTTATGTGATAAATAAAAATGTACAAGATGACTCTATTTCTGAAGCTTATTACCTTTATACCTGTCTGTAATCACAGTTTTTAATCTAGAGTCTTCGAAGTAAAGAACAGAATTTATCCAATATGTCCAGAAGTCTCTGAACATGGTAAAAGAAAGAACACTAGATACACACTAAATATATCTATATAGTTTTTATAATAAACCCTCTGTTCGAGTGACTGTCAGTAGCTGTTGCCTCGTCTTATCCCACACAGCAGTTTAAATAAGTCTCTACCAAATTTCAGATTCACCAAGGCAGAGGAAAGTCCTGCGTTTGCCCTCCAGGGCAAGGCAAGGCAGCAAGGTGCTTCAAGCACAGAGCAAGAGCCTTGTACTCCACTGGAAGAATAAATAAAACCTCAGTCCTGCACTGAGTCCTGGACACAGGGTCCCTCTGTTTACCATGTACAGGATCAGCAGTTTAAAAATGATAAAACTGTAAGGCTGCCAGGGTGTCACAGCCCCATCGGGCAAGGTCTGAAATGTGCCTTTGGGCAGGGTGGAGCTGCAGTCTTTTCCCGAGCGCTCAGCCTGTGAGCGCATCATGTTTGTGCCTCATGGTACAATGCAGACTTTGCTGTGGAAGAGAGAAAATATGTCGTCAGAAATAATCAGTAAATCTCTTCATCATTTCATCATTGATGAAATTTTGATTCAGTTTCCCAAAGACTTTTAGAGGTTTTCAGTAAATTTGGAATATAGTATTAAGGAAAGGGTTGGAGGGGGAAGGGCTTACAGAGTTTATGAGCCTCCTTAGTACACAAAGTGGAAAGAAAGTCACATGGAAAGTGAAGTAAGTCTAATCAGAATTGAGATGCACTTTACTGGATAACATGCAATAACCTTTTCTACATGCCCTGGAAATGAAAAATGCATTCCTAATACTAATACTCAATAGAAACGGGGACCTTTGGGAGCAAAATTCTTTGCTCCTCTATATGGAAAGACAATCCTCTTCATTCCAATACATTTTTTCTTATAAACTCTTATGAACTTCGTCTATCAGTGTGTGAGTAAGAGAATCTAGGTGCTTATCAATAATATCAGACGAACCTTGAGAAACCTTCATTCATTAGTTTAAAAAATAATACTTCTTGTTTCATCATTTTCCCGGTTATTTTACAGCAGTGTCAGCAGAAAGGAGCTTCTACTTCAGCCTCTTCGGTGTCATGGCTGTCATTTCAGTGTAAACTCTCATTTCTCTGCAGTGATTTAACCTCCCTCTTCCATGATGTTGTGGGATCAGCCTGCTGTTGACAGGAGCTGAAGTACAGATGCACACAGAAAGGCTTGTCCCTGGGCACCCTCTCTGCCAAATCGCTCCCGTTCGTACCTCCTGCTTGCCTCTGCCAGGTGAGCCCTGCTGGGTACCACTCACCATGGACATGGGGGAGCAGAGCAGGAGGAGATGTCAGTCTGTAAAGAATGGAAATGCAAAGACCATAAACCAGTACCTGTCTTCTTTCATGCATCTATTCCGGAACAGAAATAATTCTGAACCAAAAATGCCAACATCACTCCTCCTTTGGGTCCAGACTGTGCAAATGGCCTCTGTCTTCATGATGAGTATTTCAGGTCTAGCTTTAGGACGTGAGCATCTGCTCCTAGGAGCTGAAAGCCTGTCCCTTGCCTGACAAGAATACACTTAATGAAATTAAAGAGCAATAAAATCAGCTACATTACTCAAGATTATTACTTTCTGCCACATTGTGTATTCATACTATAATTTACCACCACAGGAGATCATAGGAACAAACTCTGGGTTTTACAAAGGCCTTTGAGATGTTACAGCTATAATCAGAGTCAGCTACACCGACCGCCATAATGAGGGCAATCAAATCCCACACTTCAGCATGCAGCCTGATGCCTGCAGAGTCCACACTGAAATGACTCCCCTCCTTTTCCCAACCCATCCAGTAGGCAGCGCACAACTGGTCCTGTGAGTTACATGGATTTAGGATTTTATTAAAGCATCAAAAGCCAGGTGCACCTGGAGGTAAGGGAGATTAATGGGGTAAATGTCCATCAGATCCACAGCAAAATTTCCTTTGCTTTGGGAATTCCTGACAAATTATTGAAGAGCTACTGATTTAACTGATCATCTGCCAGAAACAACAGAGTAGTGGCCTTTGAAGCAGAGAGAGATACAAAAAAAAGAAAAAAAAAAAAACCCAAACGTGGGAAAGAGCAAATATATGTCTGTTAACAGAAATAGACTTTGCCACATTTTTGCTGTTCCCATGGAAATCTTTCACTGACTTCCATTGCATGAAGTTTTTTGTCTCCAGATTTCAGGTGACCCCTTTCAGCTTCCATATTTTGAAACTTACGTTGCAGAAGAACACTGTCATTAGCGTCTGGATACACAGGATAAAGCTCACCTGTCCCAGAACATCTGGCTTGCTGGGAGTGGAGGAAGATGTTTCTTCTTTATAGAAACAGTCCAGCTGTCCCAAAGACATACACAGGTCATAGATGTGCATGACCAGCTGAAAAGAACAGGGTGTTCCTGTTTGAATCCTCAAAACTGGGCAACACAGCTGAGCTCTAATGACTTCCCCTGCTGTCCCTATGCCTCTTTGCCACCCCTGATGGGTAGTGCACTTGATTGCTGGCCTCTGCTCATTCAGCGTTCCTTGTGGTCAACAACCTGTATCATATCCCCGTATAAAGGCAGCTCAGTCTTTTGTTCCACTTGCTCTATTATTCAGGCTTTTCTTTTTTAAACACTGCTCTTTATTAAATTTTAACCTTCCAAGACATGATTGATACAATGACTGGAGAAAATAAAAGAAGACTGCAGAGCTTCCTTCTTAGGTCAAAAGTCTGTGACAGGATAACTTGGTAACGTGGAGCAGAAGAGCTAACAAACCTCCCTCTCTCATTTCTCTTTCTCTCTGATGACCTATGAAATCTTTTTAAAATCTCATTAGTTAAGCCCAGATTCTTACTGTCTTCATCAGCCTACCTAAGTAAAGCCCAGAGATCTGGAAAGCACCCCAGGAGGGCATGTTGGACACCAGAATTTGAGAAACAGGGTCAGGTGGAAAAAGGCTCACTGCCATCTGTCCAACGTTTGTGACAGCAGGCTTTCCTGGGAGGGTGCGGGTGCTGTGAGGTGTCCCTGCAGTGGCTAGAGGAAAAGGGAAGCCTGAGGTCTCTGCTGTGTTTTATTCCGAAAGTCCATGCCTTTTTGTAACAAGGGGTCCTGGCTTCTACCTCTTTCTCAACATTTTCTTCTGTCAAAAAGAAAGAAAGATAACAGACAAGTATTCTTAATGTTTAGCAAGACAAACATGTGAATAGGAAAAGAAATAAAGGGGTATCTAGCCAAGTCCTCTCCCACTTCCACTGCAGAATTCTCCTTTTTAAAATGGCTTCACTATATTGTTGGGGAGAGACATGATGAACCACTGAAAATAACATAGGATGACTTTCTAATAATTCCAATTTATGAATAGACCAAAGAGTAAATTAGGATGAATTTTTCAGGGAAAATGAATCTTGAAAAAACTATGAGAACAATGTATCTTTCAAAACTTTTTGAGAATTCTTCCAATGACATACCTTTTGTTTGTCCTGGTTTCCATCCAGGCCATTATGTAATAATAATAACAACCTTAAATGTTTGGTGTTCAGCTATCTCCCTAAGTCACTTGAAAAGAAGCCTCTTAAAGAAGTCCTACAGCCAGCCCTGATTTGAGATACACATGGAGACATGTTTATGTCAGGAAAGGTCAGGTCCTGTGTGGTTTGAATATTCCCAATTCACGTTTCTTTCAGAGGCACCAAAGGGTTCTCAGAACTACACAAAAGCCAACAGCATTTTCAGGAACATTTTGTCCATTTAAAATTATCACTTGTCATTAGCACTGCCTCAGTTTGCAACCTTGAGACTATACTCATAACTCCAAGGTTTTGAAATGTGTCTGTTTTCAAACAGGAGTTTGCATTCAGTCTGAATTTATCGTGGGTTCCGCATAAAGATACCCTTGGGGCTGAGAGTTTGATGCTCACAATGAATTCATTGAAAAGGAGATGAATGTTCACATCACAGTATAGTCATTAGCAGCGTTTTTCTGACCTGCTTGGGATGCCTCCCGTGCGGTGGATGTCTCTCCAGCAAGATTTCCCACCCTCTCTGTGCTGCTCAGGCAGATTGCGATAGCTGTGAGCATTCATAAGTGCACAGAATTGGCTCACTATGCCCAATTTAAAATAAATTGCTGTGCAAAAAGCAAGTCAGTCGGGCTCTGACCAGAATTCGGGACCTACTTTGATGAGATTGCAAAGCACGCAGCAGAAATACACTGTTGTTTCCCTCATGTTCTTGACTTCTTTTTCCCTTGTATGTTTTTTGAATTGTGTTTAACAGTAGAACTGCTGCGTGCTACAGCTTCTCCTTGCCTCTGAGGAAAGCTCCAGGGGCTTCATCTAGACAAAAGCAAAAGATTTGTACTGTGAAGGTCTAGGGAGAGATTTAGAGGACTGAAGTTGTCACCAAGCACCTGCAGAGGTGAGAGAAGCAAAGCTTGAGAGGCAGAGAACATCCCCAGCATAAAAAGAATGAGAGAAAAAGAGAGATATTGTCCCCAGCAGGGATGATATGGGGATATGCTGGGACAGGAAGGGAGGCAATCCTGAACAAATTTCTCCTTTTAGCTCATGGTATCAGAAATAGTTGTTTTGAGTTCTAATTTCAGATTTAAAGTAGTTAAACTAATCAAATGTGACCAATTGGTTGAATAAATAGAACCGGGCTGCTGTCATCTACTGAAATAAAAAACTTTACTGATTTATTCTGATGATCACCTGCGTATCGGTGTGAATCATAGTCACTCACAATCAAAATCATAAGCCCAGTACTTAATCTGCATTAACTGCCATTTATTTTTCTCACTCCCCTCAGGCTTGCCGGTCCTCTGAGGCAAATCTTGTGTGTGTCTGTGACTGTCTCGTACAGCAAACGGACTGGTAGGGTTCTGTTGATGGCACAGGACAGCTCTGTCCCTATGCCCTCGCTTGCTCTCAGTGTGGGGCAGTGGTTTCCTGACCTTGTGTATCGTTATCCCCAGGCTGCCACAATGTCAGCTCAGAGCCTTAATACATAGAGAAAAGAAAGAAAAATAGATATTGCTGTTGTTTGAAAGTTCAGTACACCCACACCATTTTAATTTTTTAGCTCTATGATTTCAGAAGTCGCTTTGACTTCAAAAAAATCTATGGGCTAGTATGTGCTTCTGACGGACTTCATGTGCAGTCCATATGTATAGTATAGATACATTATAAAATGACAAAATATTTCAACACAGTGAATAACCAAACTTCGTATAAAATTAGTATTAAAAAACCCTAGGGTATTAAGAAGCATGGAAATGATCAGCTATGCAATTTTGCATTGATTCAATTCCATTTACAGCTCATAAATTCACTTAACATTTCCGCACACTTTTGACTTTGCGCATTCCCACAGCACTTACATTCTGATTCAGAGGAGACGCTCACAGACTCGTACCACAGCCTGTATTTACAATAACAGTGATGTGAATATGTAAATGTCGCCACCTTCTTTTTAAGCCTGCGTGGTCACCGAAGTAGAGAGCTCTGCGGTTACTGTGCGATAGCTCAGACAGAGAGCGTCCGGGGGAGCAGAATCAAGAGCTCAGTGAGGACAGCGTAGTCATCCTTGTGTAAATGTTAACAGAGGGTAGCTAGCTGCAGCCCATGCGCTCCTTTCCCGGGAGCGTGCAGTAGCTCCTGCTGACATTTGCATCCCCCATATGGCAGAGTGCAGCGTGGCCATCCAAAGCAGAGCTCTTCACCTTAAAAACAATACAGCTGCCCTTGGGTTGATTCATGGGTTGTATTTCTGGCACCCTGGACTGCTAGGTGCCTCTGTTTACACTATAAAAGCCCCTTACTTTTTGGGGGGAATGCCATTGCCACTGTTAATATTCAGGAAACGCATAAGTTACATACATACAACCAACAAAAGCCAAAAAACCCAAAGGATAATTGGGTAAAACAGGTGGCTCTTTGTGGTCATTGTGGAGCACGGGCATGAACGTGAGTTTTCAGTGTGTGTATATGCGTGCTCTCTTTAGCAGATGCAGAGTCAGGTCCTGCCTCTTCAGACTAATAGCTCATCTCATTTCTTGTAGGAAGTCATAACCTTGTCTTCCATTTAACAGTGGGGTCCACAATGGAAATTGCTATAGTGATAGGAAATATATGATGATTTTGGTGTTTTCTTTAGGAGGGAAGGATAATTATGTGAATGCGCTCATTCATACAGAATTCTGTGTGTAAGGAAAGTAACAAAAACAAGATACATTTTCCTAAGACTTTGGGGTGCAGCATATTACAGATTTAATACCCACAGAATAATCCATAGAATAATCTGTGAAAAATCTTCCTGCTTATTTCAAATATATTTTACTGTTATCATAAAAGCAAAATACGTTGCATACCACAACATGAATATTATGTTATATTTTTAATTAGTTAGAAAGCTTTACTTCAGAAAAAGTAATTTTGGTAAAATAAAAATATGTGATGGTTTTACATTGCAAATATATTTTCCTATTTTATTGTGCCTCTAAATTCACCTCAGCAGCAGCTAAAGCAAACAACAGCGAAAAGTTTACATATTTATAGTTGCCAGAGCAATTAGTTAGGAATAAGGAAGTTTTAAGCTCCTTATGTGCATGTAGTGAAGGCTGAGACATTTCAGGGTAATTTTGAGGGCAAGCTCTTTTATAAAGATTTTTAAATGCATTGATAGCCTTAGCCAGCTCAGGGGTGGACTAGCTGTTGCACCTCAAAAACAAGCCCTTTCCCTGGAGTCGTCTTCCTCCCACAGTTAGCGTCCTTGCTGCACCTTCTTGTTACTTCACTTTTACAAAGAACAGATGTGGAGATAAAACTAATCTTTCACCTTCAGAGCTGTTTTTTACAGGTCAAAGCTAAAGGATTTTAATGAAATATTCTAATGAAAAGCATACCACTAGCTATGTAAACTCTTAGGTGTGGATAAACAGAGGTTATCACTTGCTACTGCTGTGAATCTGTCATCTTTTGAAGGCACAATTCTTTTTTAAAAGAAAAAGTATAAGAATTACAGTTAATTCTGTCCTGTACATTGCACTGGGTGTGATATATGAGTCTTATTAGTACATAGAGATTTATGAGAGAGCATACAGACCTTGAGAAGAAAAATCTCTTAAATGATCACATTTTACCTCTCTAACCTTTGTTCTTATGCAAGGTCAAACTGCATATTTAAAATGTGTACCTGTCACATGCTTTCTTTAAAGATTAAGACTGCTGAAGGTTGGGCTATGCTGAATTTGCCACCCTGAACACCGAAAGCAGCACGAGGGTTTTGTCAGGTCATGATTGCAATTTGCCTGAGAGACAAGAAATGATTCCTTTTTATGGTACTCGGATCCCCATCCCTGTTAATGCAAACAGAAATTTTATCCATCAGATGCTATTTAAAAGTAAGCAAACCTTTTTTAGCCATTTGGTCTTCTTTCCTTGATGCAACCAATTAGCTATGCATAGAAGTAGCAAAGAAATAGCCAAATAATTATGTTATTTATACTAGTGGAAGAAGAAATTAAATGTGAAGCAGCTATAGAAAAGGAGACAGTACAGACAAAAGGGAAATGGAGAAGGCAAGAGGAATGGAAGGGAACTTAATTTCTTATTTTCATCTCACAGTAATTTGTGTGTTGTGGTAGCCCATTTCGGTATAAAATTTTGCAGTACATTGAAAGTGATCAGCTATGGGTGCGGGAAAATTCACTAAATCTAATTTCTCTTTGACAGATAGAAGCAGCACTTTCTGAACCAGCAGGAAGGTTGTCAGGGAAGCGTGTCAAAAGGCAGGGTTTACCTGAAACCTAACCATCAACAAATTTAGACAACTTCAGG
Organism: Anarhynchus alexandrinus; assembly: GCA_008711295.1. Lineage (NCBI taxonomy): Eukaryota > Metazoa > Chordata > Aves > Charadriiformes > Charadriidae > Anarhynchus > Anarhynchus alexandrinus. The sequence continues at coordinate 3,547,334 of VUYV01000005.1, forward strand.
CTTAATGAACACGATTGCTTTTAAAATTCACCCTTTCATAAGATTTTTTCATAAAAAAATGCCCAAGCACCCCCTGCCACCCTGGCAGCAAAATGAAGATTTTCCAGCCTGTGGGAGAAGTGCCAGCAGTGCCGCCAGCTCCTGGGGGCCAGTCTAGCACAGGTCTCGCTCCCAACAGGCGGTGGTTTGGTGAGAAACTATTTCCTAAACACAGGGGAACACTACGGTTTAGTAGAGATGACTATGATAATTTCTGGGAAACAGCAACTCATTTAAAAGAGGATTATGGTAGAGTCTAGTACAAATGGAGGAACTTATTTCTTGTAAGACTGTCACTGTTTCTCTTTAATGATCTGGATTTCAGATATCAATTCATAATAAGGTTAGAATGAGATTGAAGCAAGTTCAAGTTTAATCTGATTTTGACACACTGTAATTAGGCACTCCCCAAGAAGCAGATGGTTTTGTATTGTAATTATAATGCCCCCAAATGATCACTAAAACAATACTCACAATTCCTCTGTGACATGTCTTGACAGATTCATAAATTGGAGGAAAGAAAACTTTCTTAGGTCCCTTACTGCTACTGTATTCTTACTTTTCATTTGGAAAATGCACTTGTGCATATACGTTAATGACTTTTCCTGCTTGAATTCAGTTACTGGAAGCGCCCTGCGAGAGTAAAACCTTATATTTTTCCTCTCAGCAGGCACCTGGGACCTGGTTCTGCAAATGTGGTGTGGGTAGGATTTCCATGTGCAGGGCACAGTGCACTGGTTTCCAAGGAGACGGGTACATCATGCTTGGGGTAATGGAGATCTTGGAAGAGTGAGACTGGGTAGAACGGTTCTCTGTTTATCAGTTTGCTCACTGATTAGGAATATCAAGTAAGAGCCTCGTACTTTCTAATGACTTTACAACTGGCAGGCATTTGCTGGCAGCTGTGGCAGTGACCAATGCACAGCACCGACATCCAGCCGCTTTACTGCCGAATTATTTCCTTGAAAGAGCTACGCGTGTGGGGCCTCCTTGCACGTTAGAAATTATCATGGTGCTTGTCATCAATATTAGGAAATGCTTGAGATGCACATTGTCCCTCTCTGTGCTGTTCACCCTAACACCGGCCAGCAGTGGGACTGCGGCGATTGCACCGCACAGACACACAGAGCTGCTCCGTGCTCCTGTGCCACCCACCCACCTCCTGTCCAGAACAATCTCTAGCAGTGTAAACAGCAGTAAATGGCAGGGCTCAGATTAGTGACGCAACACTGGTCTCTGTCATCAAGAATCGGAATAAAACCCTGATGTAGACACAGCCTTTAATGTAGCAAAAGCTTGTGGTGAAAAATCCCCTGGACAAGCACTGGAAGTCGACTTACAGTGATCTCACCAAAAGTTAAATAAAAATGATGCCTAGATGCCTTGTTCTGAAATGATCTTTTATTCTGTGAACAATTTAAACGGATTTTCTAGTCAAATTACATTAAGCCTGATTTTAATTGTGTGCCTGTGAACGTATATATTAAATAAGGTACAGAGCTGGAAAACTCAGTGTTTTGAGTTGTATCTAGCAGAGATACAATGTAAAAACCCAATGTCTCTATGGCTTTAGTGACAAGCCATACTACAGCTAGATGGAAACTTTTTTATTCCTCCTCAAAAAAAAGGAATTATTTGTATTTTGGTGGGTGTGACTGAAGGGAGTGCACAAAACTATGCCATGATATAGCTGACAGGTAATAGGGAGACAGATATGGACTATAAAAGCAATCACATGCCCATCGCAAGGCAGGTCGCAAAATCTGGATTTTTCCTCACACTGTGAATTCAAACAGAAGTACTGTATTGTGGTTTAACCCCAGCCAGCGACTAGGACCATGCAGCCTACCCTCACCCCCGCTCTCTCTACCCTAGAAGGGGAGGGAGAAGAGGGAGAAAAGGAGGAGAAAGAAAAAAAAACCTTCATGGACTGAGATAAAGACAGTTTAATTGAACAATAATGGAAAAGGAAAGTAACTAATAATAATAATAATGGTAAAAGAATATACAAGACACAAGTCACTCTCACTGCCTAGTGAATTGGCTGCCCAGCCTGAACTGAGCAGTGATCATGGATTCCCACCCCCGCAGCCAACCCCCATTTATATACTAAGCATGATGTCTGTGGTACAGAATGTTCCATTGTTCCTGTCTGTGCTCCTTCTCAGCTTCTATGGGAAGCTAAAAATAGTCCTTGAATATTGTAAACATCACCTAGCAACAACTAAGACAATATGCATTATTGACATTCCTGTCATACCAAATCTGAAAACACAGGAGCCACGAGAAAGAAAGTTAACTCTGTCTCAGCTGAAACCAGGACACACTGTGTGGAGCAAATCAGAAAGCAGCTGGAAAATACACATTCACTACCAGGTGCTGCTTTTAATTCCTTTGATGTCTTATGTCTGTTAGCTTATCCATTCTCCATTCACATTGCCCTCCAGAATCCAGCTGAAGTGTAGATAATGTAGGTAGTCATGGGGTTTTTTTGCCTGTTGATAGATAATAATGTATTTATGAAATGACTTACAAGAAATCAGACTTTTCTAATACACTGGTTTAACAGAGGAGGTTAGCGTAATAACTCAGCTTCTTATGTGTGCCCAGATGACAATGCTGTGAATTCTCTTCTTTCTCGACTTAATTCAAGGATCAGTTCCACAACTTGATTTACTCTTGTCCCTTCTCCAGATATGTTGATTGAAGTAATAGATGGGCAAAGAAAAACAAATCATTTCTCACATCATAGTACGTGCTATATTTTGCTCAGGCTAAATTATATGTGGTATTCTAAGTACATCTTTCTTGCTTGAAGAAAAATAAATGGAAAAAACAGCCCTTTTGGGGTTGAGTAGTTGCCTAGAGTATTTTCTGTAGAAGATTCTGCAGCTTCTAAAATTCTGCAGAAATTACGGTAAAGGAAAGTCTACACATAGCATGAAAGAGAGAATGAAAGCCTCTTCTAAAACAGAAACTAACTCATCGGTACTCATGGCTGAATGTGGGTGTGGGTATGTTCAGATGGCGCTCAGTGCTCAGTACACAAAGTATAGTCTTTCTGTGTTAGGAATGTCAGGAGACAGTCATGCTTGCTGCATTGTACGTGGCTTCAGGGTTGATGTTTCCTGCAAAGAGCATTCAATCTAATAGTAAATGCGTGGAGTGCTTCTAATTTAGTAAACACCATAGAGTGCGTATAGATGTCTTTACAGGGAAGAGAGAGCAAACGTCACGAGGGGAGGGGGGTGAGCAATGTATGAGCTGAATGTCTGCGTGTGAATGGGAGGATGGAGAAGAGTAAAGTGAACTTGCTGAATCAGAGCACGTTAGCAGGAATTTATTTTGTAGTACTCTTGTTCTTTCTGCAAACACTCTGAGGCAGCTAAGCACGTTTTGAAATCCCATACAGGTTGCTATTATGTCTTTTGAAAACCTGCTGATTTGGAATGCATATGGTCATTTCTAAACCATAGCTTTGGCAGAGCACTATGATCACAGGAGGACAATCATTACTATGTTTACAGTTGTTGCCACACCAATGTGATACTATATGAGATGGAAGTGCCGAATGTAAGTCTTTTATAGTCGTAATGGAACAGCTAAAGAAAAGGATGATTTGAACACACTGAGCATTACTGTTCTCAGGTATTTTGATGGAAAGTATCTTTCCAATTACATGAAATATTTCATGGCTGCAGGTTGACTTCCTCAGAATTTCATTGAGGAAAAAGGCAGCATTCCTACGAGAGCAAACATTGCAGTTTAGCATTGCAAAACACAGCACTTCAAGTATCATTTAAAATGGGATAAAATTGAAATATTTATAACTGGGAAAGGAAGAGGCAACATCAGAAGGAAAACGAAAATGGAAAGTTTGGATGAGGCGCAAACATTCCCTCACCACTGCCCTTGCTCCCTTCTTTGGGAAACAACCTCATGTCTGACCTGATTTTAGAAGAGAAAGACGTTACATCTTCTACTAGCAAAAGCCCCTGCTTTTGCTTTTAAAGGGAGCTATTTATTTCAGTGTTTTTGAAAGTGATGTCACTAGCCTAATCTATGAAGGTAGTTTATAGTGGTCTTAAATGGGATTAAACACTGTGTCTTCTTCCAACCTCAGTCTCCTAGGGTGCCAGCAAGTAATCTAGATCAGGTCATATTTGTGTTGCTGCAGCTGGATATTTATCCATTCAAGGTAGCTGTCAATCAAGAGTTGGATTTCCTGACAAGCAGGACTTTAAAACAGTATTAGGGAGGTGTCTCACAATGCAGCAGGTGGAAATGTGTCAGGGTTTCCCTGGCTGCTAGAGCACAGGTCCAAAATCTCCTCTCTGTCCCTTCAGCTCCTGTGTGAGTTGAAGGCAACCAGTCCCCTGCAGCGAGGCCAGGCTGGGTTAAGTGCTAGGAGGAGAGCAGGGCAGTGGGCAGCCTTCCACCAGATGGTACAAACGAGCAATCTCTGCATTAGATGAGTGAATTCGGGAGGAGATCCCCAATGTGCAGAGTTAATCAAGTCGTGGCCTAATTAAACCACATTACTGCTGTTTTGTCTTCCTTCCTGTGGCGTCCAAGACAATAAGCTACTCTAAAGGAGGCCTGGCGGTGTAGTTTTATGCATTTCTTAACAGGTCAAATAACTTTGGTATATGAGCGTTGATCATATGGAGAGACAAAAGGCTAAGATTTGTTAACTTTATCCCTCCTGACAAGTTAATTTTAGTACCTTTTTGACAGTGCTAATTAAACCATATTTCATTCTTTTCCATTATGTAGTAGCTAAATACTAACAAACAGAACTACTGAACAGCTGAAACGTGCTTAAAGGTACGTCTGCTATGTCATATACAAACTTTTGTGACATACAGAACATTTTAAATCCAAAGGAAAAGTTTCTTTTTAAAGAAAAGCAAATGTGTTTATGCTTTCAATGTCTACAATATCTCTAATGATCACCCAAACACGCTGAGCACCACTAGACTATACTTTATTTGTATTTCTTCTGATTTTGTATTTGTAGAGGAATACAGACAATTCAATGGTGTTTAATGGCTAATGTAAAATATATCAACAAATTTTATCTCTATTCCTTTCACAGTACTGTAGCAATAGCTGTATTACAGTTATTGCTGTAAACAATAATTGTAACAACATAAAAATATTTAAGAAAGTGATGTAATTTTGGACAAATATAGAACTGACAGACAGAAATCATTAATAAATCATAGTTAATTCTTAGTCTATTTCTATTGAGTTAAAACTCCAAGCTTAATTCCGGTTTTCTTTACATCACCAGATAGTGTAAAAGTATAATGTTGGCATGTCCTGTAATTTTCTTGTGAGTTTTCTATACCTGGTATTTCTCTGTTAGTCCGGAATTCACCAAGAATCTCAGTTTGGCTTTCTTTTGTTTTCTTTTCAAGCAAGTATTTGGCTTGCTACAGGAAAAATCTTGAAAACCAACTACAACTTCTCAACAGCTAATAGACTAAACAATTAAAAGAACTCATAATACTATTAGTTTTTAGTATTGTGATCTCATGCTTTGGAAACAATCTTTCGTGAATTTTCACTGTTTACATTAACCAGTGTAACACAGGCAATGCAAGACAAATCTTTTTTTTCTTTGGTAAATGACAGAAGAGTCCTCTGCCTGGAATTCTTGTTCAGTTTTGCACTCAAAAACATCTTGGAAAGAAATAGGAAGCACCTTAAAATACGGGCGAGATTATGGTCTTGTGTTAAAGTAAATCAGGTACAATTAGTCTGAAAGCAAGAGAATAAAAACTATATTAACTGTTAGGAGAGCATAATGTGGTCTTATGTTTTCATTCTGTCTGTGGTGTGCAAAGTATGTAATTTCTTATTTCTATAGTGCATTTGTTTTATTAACCACTGCTACCTCCTAATTAATACATCAAATACCAGAATATCTAGTTAACTGAAATTGTTCTGGCTTTTCCCTGTATGCTAAAGTCTCCCCTCCTGGGAGAGCATCACAAAAAAAACCCACCCAGAAATGAATGACCTAATATTTTTATCTGAGTGTGATGGGAATTCATTCTCATTCTTCTTAATCACTCTGGAAATAGTGAGCCACTTTCAATTATCTAACTGCTGGAACTATGAAGCAGAACGAACTGCCACTACAGAGCAGCAGATTTCTGGTTACTTTGGACTTCCGACACCTGGGGACTCCTGAGGGTTTTGACTTTCACAGAGCAGTTGCTCAATATTTTGAGGACCTGAAAACTATCTAAGAAAAATCTGAAAGCCTGATACCTGAAAAAAAGGTACCTTCTGAGAAAGTGGGACTCAAAACCAACAGCCACCTAAATTTAGGAGTCACTTCCCAAAAGCTTAGGATCCATACTGCTACTTTCAAGATTTTGTCCTGGCAAGTCCATCTTCAATTTGTCCACAAATTTATCATATCTGAAAGATGCGGAGTACATATGTGAGAGTCTTTTGTAGGGTCACCATAACCATGGTTTCACTGATGAGCTACCAGAGGCCCCATATTGTCTTCCTCTGAGCTGTCTGGGCACCAGGAGACTGCCTAGAACCTCTTTCTTGGTCCTGCAGTATCCCCCTGAATTTGTGCTTCAGAAACACTGCTCCTCATATCTCTCCATTGGACTGCTCTGGGATCCAGGACCTGAAGCACCCAGACTACTCAGATGGGGGAGGGAGGATAGGAGAAAAGGTGGAATTTGTCAATAATCAGACAAATTCCCATTTAAAAAAAAAAAAAAAAAGATCAGTGAAACTTCTTGGAAGGGTAGAGTTTGCTAATGAAATGTTTTTGGTTGATTAAACACAGATTAATCAGAATATTTTTGGCCATCTAATTAGCCAGAAGGAGAGGCCATAAAATGTTGAGGAATCAATCCAATAATGAGAGAATTTGCATTAAAAGGCTCATCAGTCTCATAGTGGCAGAGAGAACAGTATATGAAAGTCATGACAATTTAGCAGGTTAGGTCTAAGTATTCAAGTGACAGATGTAATTTAGAGAGAAATGTTCTTATATCCTTTATTAACTAGTTTTATGATGATTTACTAAAGAAATCTGCCATCTCTAGTTGTGCTAGATGTGCATTCATCTGTCTGTCAACTCCTTCTCTTTGAACCTGATTAGTGCAAGACTAGGACAGACCTCAGACAACTCTGTTACTATTAATGTATGGTTTTTTTGAAACGTGTCCATGTAAGTTCATGCCCTCTTAGAGGGAAAGCTCTGATGTCAGCTCAATGGTACTGGGAGACTCTAGAAAATCAGCTCTTGAGACACCCACAGAAAAGTAGCCTATGTAAATGCTGCTAATCATGCATCTGCCTTTTTCTTGTCCAGTTTACCGTCATTAATTAACAGAAATGTGTTAATCTCAAACTTAGTTTTGCTCAGAGGGAAGAAAGGCTGCTATGTGAAAAGAAAATCTCAATCAACTGACCAAATGCTGCAGGCCCCCTCCACTATGTAGATTATAATAAGAACAACCCAAGAGGTTGTTTCCAAGGCTTGGCACTTCTGCCATGCCAGCTGGAGGCACATTTTGACCAGATTGGTGGCTATCTTGACAAGTTATGGAGATCTTGCAATAACACAAGGAACTGGATATTTGTTGTCAGCTAGTGTTTTCTCTTCTACTTCCTCCCCTCTTTCCCTGGTGCCTTTACTTGCTTCCAGGATTTTACAACATCTGAAATGACAGTGTCAGAAATGACACGAAGCTACATCCCAGAGGATGTTACCACCACAGGAAAAGATGATTGAGGCAAGCTCAGGCTGTTTGAACTTCTACAAGAGTGCTGCCATGTCTCATTCATTCCCTGATCACAGCTGCAGGACCAATGATTTTTCCTAGCACTGTGGTTTATTTTTTGAGGGAAGGCTCATTTGAATGATAATACAAGAAAATGAGTTTGAACATGCTGAACTGAGATGGAGCCATTTGGGTTTCTGATTTTACTGTTCTGTGATTCAAGAGATATATGTATCCTGGCTGTGAGCGTTCTTTCTTCTGATCCGACTCACAGAAGTGTGTATTTAGACTGGATATCCCTCTGTAGCCCTGTATCTCAGCTTCTCCACACCAATGTGCTGGTGCAGTGAGACCAGACACAGTGAGCTTCCTCTGCTCCCTCTTTTCCTCTGCAGAGTCTCTGGTGGGTGGGTCGGAAAGCCAGGAATTGTCTTTATGGCCATGCAGTCTGACCTTGGGCATCACACAAAGTTACTGCCTCCCTGCTATAACATGTCCTTTCTCTCATGTGAGTTATATTTGTTGCATTGTCGCTTTATTCTGCAACACGTTTTCTCTCTGTCCTTTATCAGCTGTGGTTGTTGCAGCCATCCATGGGCTGAAGGAAAGAGAACACAATGGGCGCTAAGGGAGATGTCGTGGCCTTTCCACACATTCACTCTCAGCAAGCTTTTGTGCGAGAAGTGAGAAGAGGGCTGTGATCTGTATAGAAAACACATATGGTGAGGGAGTAGCATTGAAGCTACAAGATTCAATAGCATTTACTCAGGAAACACTTTTGAATCAAGAGGATCACAATCTGTAAGGATACACATCTCAAGTGGGAAAGAAAAAAATGCTGCTAAGGTTGTACTGTTGGTTTTCTTATCAAGAAAAAAAGATAGCAAGTGTGCAATGTTCAAGAGGGCTGAGGAAGTCCAGTAAGTCTGTAATAACAGATGTCCTGAAGCATTACACAGATCAAGTAAACCAACTGGACGAGTTTTATAGATGCTATTTCTCATTCCTTGAGTCTACTGCTTCTGAAAATAGTTTTAGTTCTGCAGCACACGAGGCAAGAGGCTGCTGTCATCTTAAATAACCTGAGGAAAAGTGAGAATTAAAAAAAAATAAAAACAAGATTAGAAAAAGAAAGAAGAAATAAGACAAGCTCTCATTCAGATTGTGGGCCCTTGGCTTCCCTCTCGCTCTGACTGGGAGGAGCCCCGGACTTGCCCAGACGAACAGCTCTGGTGCAGGAATGTCCGCAGCGGAGCCGGGCGAGCGCGGCCCATAGGGGCCTTTCCCCGGCTTTCCTGAGGCGGGAGAGGCCTGGGCAGCGCGGGGAGCCAGAAGCTGGCGCCATGGCGGCTGGCGAGGCTGGGCAGGGCCAGCAGCAACCGCGGCCGCCCGCACTCCCCTCAAAGGCAGCCCCAGGGAGCAGGAGCGACTAGGCCGTGGGGTGTCGGCCGGGGCATGGCGCGTCAGCCAGGGCGCAGGGCGGCGGTTTGCGCAGCAGGGCGCGGAGAGCTCTGCCAGCTCCAGCAGGGAGTTCAGCTGGTCAGAGGGGGCTTATCCACGGTCTCCACCCGGCAGAAAGCTGTGTCCTCTGCGGTTGCCTGAGCAGCCGTGACGCGCGGAAAGTAGACTCCACAACCGAGATGGTTGTAAAGCAGGTATGTTTATTCAGCGCCGGGCAGCACGGGGGGGTCGCCCCACCACAATCGTGCGCGCCCAACGCAGCGGCTTTCTCAAATATATATAGTACTTAATCACATAAACATAAGATTTCCGAATATGCCTATGCATATTCATGACTTTTGCACAGACTCAGTTCTTCCTTGGTCTTTGTCCAGACCGCAGGGTCGGTTTCAACCGCTTCTCCAGACAGGTTCTTGTTCATTATCAGGAGCTGTCCTTGACAACATCACAAGACTTCTTGCTTCGTCTGGTGTTCAGTAAACTACCAAGCCTGTTTTTTAGGTTATATATCACTACTAGCCAATTAGTACACAATGTGTCATTATCTCTATCATATACCCCTGACTCAGCCGTAGCCACACAGACGGAGCTCCCGTGGAAACACGCAGCCACCCAGGCCTCGGGCTGCGTGCCACAGCCTGACACGGCTAACGGAGGGCTGTAGGGATGACAGCTGTGTGAGGTGCGACCAGGTGGACGATCTGCTCAGCCTGCTGGCAGAGCTGAGAGAGGAAGGAACAAGGCTAAGGAGCATCAGGGAGTGCAAGAAAGAAATAGATTGGTGGTATCATGCTCTGACCTCTCTAAGAGAAAAACAGGGACAGACACCAGAAAAAAAACAAGATCAAGGGGATCCTGTGTCCTCCTCCTGCCAGGCTGAAGGTGGTGGTCAAATGGAGAGCTGTGAGTGGAGGCAAGTCCATGCTAGGGGCAGCAAGCAAACCCCCTCCTTGCCCACCTCCCCTACCCAGGTGCTCCTGTACAATAGGTGTGAGGCTCCGGGTGAGGTAGGCCAGCCCGTGGTTGACATGGAGGACGGTCTGACCACACCAGAGAAGTTAACAGGACTGGAAAGACCTATTCCCCATTTAACGACAACCTCCACAAGGAAGAAAAGATAGGTTGTAGTTGTGGGTGACTCCCTCCTGAGGGGAACAGAGGGTCCAGTATGCCGGGCAGACCCTCCTCCTAGGGAAGTATGCTGCCGCCCTGGGGACAGGTTCGGGACATCAGTAGGAAACTTCCTAGCCTGGCATCTGTTGGAGCAGGTCCAGAGGAGGGCCATAATAATGATCAGAGGGCTGAAGCACCTCACCTATGAAGACAGGCTGAGAGTTGGGGTTGTTTGGCTTGGAGAAGAGAAGACTCTGGGGAGGTCTAATACCAGCCTTCCAGTATCTGAAGGGGGCCTACAAGAAAGATGGAGAGGGACTTTTTACAAGGGCATGTAGTGATAGGACGAGGGGTAATGGCTTCAGACTGGAAGAGGGGAGATTTAGAATAGATATCAGGAATAAATTTTTCACTCTGAGGATGGTGAGACACTGGAACAGGCTGTCCGGAGAGGTTGTAAATGCCCCATTCCTGTAAGTGTTCAAGACCAGGCTGGATGGGGCTCTGAACGACCTGGTCTAAGTTGCTCTAGGGAAGGCGTCCCTGCCCATGGCAGGGGGGTGGAACTAATGGTCTTTAAGGTCCCTTTCAACCTAGACCATTCTATGATTCTATGATATGTCAAGGTGTTGATAAAGTTAAAGCAGGAATGAAAGATTCAGTCATTTTGTTTCATTGTCTAATGAAATGTGTCCTTCTTTGGAGGTAAAATATGTTGGTGGTTAAAGGAATAACAGGAAAGCCAACCATGAGTTTATAGAAAAGGGTTGAAGACCACCTCATAATCGTAGCTCACCTGGACAATGGGTGACAAGGCTAGCAGACTGCTGCAGGAGCAGGAACACAGGAGCACTTCTCCTGCTCTTCACTGCTTCCAAAGATGCAGTCGGTGCCAGCTTCTGACCCACTTTTTTCTACCAGTGTGTAAGAGTTGATCAGAAGATCGACTCCACCGAGGAGTGGACCGTGACACAGTGCTTCTCTTTTTTCCTCCTTCCACCAAATTTTAGCTGATGAAGTTTCCATGTTTTAATTACTGAAGACTCGTTCTGCTATATGGCTGGAGTAAGACATAAGAAAGTGTATTTACAGTGCTGCAGAAATTTATTTAGTGGGCACTTCTGCAAACAGGAGTCTAGAATAAGGAAAAAAAATGCTATAACACTTAAAAATTTATTTAAAAGAATTAATAGGAAGAGTTGTTCAAGAAACTTAAAATAATTAGTCCTCAAAAAAAAAGATATTCTATAATCTAGTGGAATCTGATTTCCTATGAGCTTGTATCTGATGCTCTTCTAATCATAGAATCATAGAATGGTTTAGGTTGGAAAGGACCTTGAAGATCATCGAGTTCCAACCCCCCTGCCATAGGCAAGGACACCTCCCACTAGACCAAGTTGCCCAAGGCCACGTCCAGCCTGGCCTTGAGCACCTCCAGGGATGGGGCATCAACAACCTCTCTGGGCAACCTGTTCCAGTGCCTTACCACCCTTAAAGTGAAAAACTTCTTCCTAATGTTCAATATAAACCTGCCCTCTTCCAATCCTTATTTTTCTTCTCCCCTTGCTTCTTGTAGGTTCCTTGGCTGGTTCCTGACTTTTGCAGGGTAAATCTACACTGAGTTGTAACTGATTTTCCTCCAGAAAGTAAGTAATTTTCTCTATTTGACACAGTTGCTAACTAACGTTTTTAGGGACTGGACATATTTGAAAGTCTTACCTCTGTCGAATTTGAATTTGAAATTGCCCAAATAGTTCCAAAAATTGTTAGTGAACGGACTGGAACAGACACACATATATAGACATTGCAAGCCTTGGTTTTGCTGGAAACCAGAATAAAAATTATGGTAACAAGATGTGATTTTGAAGAAGGGCCATCTTGGGAAGTGCTGATTATCTTCTCCCATGTGTGTAAGTCAGGGCTTGCTTGTCCAAAAAGAAGAGACAGGTTGTTAAAGAGTTTGCTTTATCTTGCTCATTGTGCATATATTTTAGTTAGGGATTAAAATAAAATATTTAAGGCACCAGAAAGACAGGAGGACTTGCAGTGACTGTTCCCCCAACAGACTTTTTCCAGATTGCTCACATATGTTGGTGAAACAAAGTGGCGCATTTGCTGAAGTAAAAACACTCAGCGCCAGAGGGCTGTAGGACACATTGCTTCCTCCCATAAGGCTGCAGGTACCTGCTGTAATACGTGCTCATCACTTCACTATTCCTTTCCTTAAATAATAAATGTAATTACCATTGTTGTTTCCTGGCCTACATGGCTAGGGCTGCTGGGTTTTCAAGTTATGATTTTGAGCAGGCTGATGGGTTTAGTTTCCATGAGAGCTTTCTGATCACCTCCTATGCTTATTCATGGGATCAGACATTATGCAAGACCTGGATTTTAAATAAAATCATGGTACACATTTTGTCTTGAAGGAAGGAAGGAATTATTCTTGTCAGGAACATTTTTTTGAAATCCAGTTTATAATTTATCTTCTTTTTGTTGCCAGTCATCTAAATCAGTTTTAAGTTATCCTGAATGTAATATAGTTATTCTAACTATCAGTTGAATAATTTCTATGAATAATTCTTGGCTTAGGGTTTGTTTCATTTGTGAAATTTAAATAGGCCAGGTGACTGTCTGTTCTCTGTCCAGCTAAACTCTTCAGAATGATCTTTCTTCTAAATCCAGGTAAAAGTTCAAAAATATCTCTCTTTGAGTGTTCCCAAATACTTGTTCATGATGCATTTTATTCACATACATAGAAAAGGTACACAAGAAGTGTGAAAATAGAAGTAAACTAATGTATTCATGCAAATAAATATTTATGGTTAAAAAAACCACCTGTGCTTTGTTGCATCTTGTGTTTTATATTTATAAAAACCTGTAAGCGGAATAGACAACTATAATAAATTCTTGTTAAAACAGTCAAATCAAGAACTAGATGCTTTCTGGGAGATATTACTGAGCTAAATATGAGGTAATGAGCTCTCTAAAAGAATAACTTGATTAAATGAGGTCAGAGCAGCTCATCCAGTGGTGTCTCCTTGTTTAAAATCTTTTGGTTTAACTATGGCATAGGAATGGTATACACCTATATAACTAAGTATGAGTTATGTCTTGCACTTAACTTCCCAATGGTACACAGCATTAACAGGAGAAGAACAACTACATTATTAAAGTGGTTTCTACTGTAAGGTAGTGGCGATATCTATGCACTCCTGCAGTCTGTCTGTAAATACAGTGCCTGTACCTAGTATGTAGTGTGTTGAAGCTAAGAAAATATGTTTGTGGCATATGATGATTAGAAAAAAGCTGCCATTTGAAGATGCTTAGAAGTTTCGAGCGTTAGCATTAGTCCTGGGAGAGAGGGATTGTGATAAGGCAATTATAGATGCGTGCTAAATTAATTAATCCCACAGCTTTATCACACAGCGGATGTTTTTGAGAAATAATTTGCAGGAAAAAAAAGTTTCCACATATGGGATTTTCTGTTCAGTGATATTTTTTGCTTAATGTTACGGATACAGAAGATTAAATTCTGGGGTAATAGCATATCTGTTTCTGTTCTGTGACTTTTATTGTGTTTTATAACTGTAAATTACGAAAGGCAAATATTTGTATTGTTTAGTGGACTTAATACTTTCTTCTGGTTGCAAATTACCACAGAGAGTAGACTTTAGACTTGACAGTTCTCTCTATATAAAGCCAACATATTTTACATAGCTTTGTGGCTCAGTGATATGGAGTTATACAAAGATTCAATTCAAATGATGTTAAACACCCAAATACAAAGAATTGAATCTAATCAAGTTTAAGATGTTTGTCTCATTTAACTGTCTATGATGGACTGTAGCTAATGGAGAGAGTTGGGAAGTGCTCAAGCCTCACATGTCTCCCGCAGGGGAGATGAGTCCCTTCTGCGGTACCTGTGTTCTTCTCTGACCATAAGGAGAAAGGAGAGCGTAGAGAAACTACTTCAGACAGAAATCTGCCCTAGCTGAGGGAAAAGAATAGTACAGATTAAGGCTTTTAATTTCTTTTTACCAGAAAGAATAAGAAAAGCAGGATCATTTATGCATACTGTATATGCATATTTACAGACGGCATATGTATGCCTCTGATATGTTTGCCAGGCTGTGAACCAATTTACAATAATTGTACTTTACAAAGTAAAGGGGCTGGGCTGGTACATGGGGCTATGACACACTGGCACTTCTCCCAGGCTGCCAACATGTACAATTGAATCTCGTTTTTCATTTCTGCTCCTGCTGTGAAAAATAAACCTTAAAAACGTTTATTGAAGTGCAGAGTGATGCAGCAGTGTCCACCCACATTTGCAACCTGAACCAGTGCCACTGAGAGATGTGAACTGGCCCTTTCATTTCAATGGCTAACTCAGAAGTTATATGATAGCAGTGCAGAAGTCAGTATTAAGTGCTACTTTGTAAAAGAGTGGGGAGGAATCACATCAGGAAATTTGCACATCTGTCTCTGAGTGGCCCTTCACTTCAACGCAGATGGAGCTACATAATAGTACATCTCTGTCTTCTTAAAGTCATAAATAGTATCTCCACATACTAGTGCAGCTCTCACCCATCTTACACTCAATTTTTATGCTACAAATACATTTAAGGTCTAGATTTCTGTTTTGTTACACTGTTAATACTCTTTCTGCATCTGCTTAGTATTAACAGCATTTTTACCAGCTCTTGAATCAAATTTTGTTATAGGAACAATTTCTCTTTACCGTATTTTAAATTAAACTTTCATGCCTTTTCAGTCTGCATATGTTTTTGTCAAGCATGATGTGAAAATATTAAGGAGTTCATTAAAAATTATGATTAATTAATTTTATTACAGTAGCACTTAAAAGCCCCTGCTGAGACAGGAGACCTATTGCACTGGGCACTGTAGGGACACATAAAAGAGTGAGTTTCTGCTTCAAAGAGCTGAAAATTGAACCAGAAAAGACATGTTTCTCTTGGCTTCAAGGGAAACTGAATAAGGGCTTTTGTGATATTCTTGAGCAAGCTGGAAGCCCCATGTTTCATTGAAACCTTTTCTTTTTCATTCCACAGTTTCATAAAAAATATATAATGAATGAAGTTGGATTCAATTTTCAATTAAAAGAATCTCAGACTATCTGCTGCTCTGTCTCCATGCAGCCTCCTCCTTTCGCTTTCTTCATTCTTCCTGTGCAGGAACTGTACAACAGCCCTATGTTCCCTGTTCAGCAAACCTTTTCAAACAGCTACATTTGTGTCTTGTCATCACATTTCTAATATTGAATTTTCACATTTCAAAAGGGATTTTACTGCTCATTTTTGTTAGCTCTGTAGCTATGTGAAAATATTCAAAACTTTCAAAGTAGTGAAAAAGAAAAGGAGCAAGGAGAGAATGGCCTCCCCTCTCTCATTCTTCTTTCTACCAGCTCTATTAGCAAAGGAGTTAGCAAAATGCTGTACGAGAAGTGCGATAGATAAAGACTATGCTCTCTCTTACCACTAGCCTTGAGTCAGTTTTTCTTCATTGCACAATAGGAAAAGAAAAAAAGATGGGAGCAGAGCTGAAGGTTATTGCTTTCATTGATGCAAAGGCAGAGAGAAATCTACCTTGAGAAACAAAGTAGCTCGGTAAGCTACCAAGTTCACAAAATAAATCTTGCGTTGTGCTCGGATTTAGCCTTATATTTCCTAAGCTTCTGCTCTGCATCTAGTGAGATGTCCCTCTAAGCTCTCTCCTACCAGCGTAAAAAGTTGGGAAGAAGTTGAAATGAGAGGGGAAGGAGGGGCTATGTGGAGGGGCAGCCCTGGAGGGTGCCAGGCAAACTGTGAAGTGACTGATTAGTGCAGACAGTGACAGAGCAAGTTCCAGCCAAGCGTGATCGCTTCTAAGAGGAAACGGCTTTGTTTCAACTTGACTATTGTTCTCTGATAATCTGCAAAGCTGGAGTGGAATTCAAAGCAGCACTGGTCTGAGCATTAATCTAATGCACAGTGGTTCCTTGCAACTTGCTCTGATCTCCAGTGCCTTTAATCTTGCAGTAAATTTTGATTTGATTTCTCTCTATGATATACCTCCCCAAGGAGACAGTAGGCAGGGAGCTGAGGGAAGCTGTATTGGGAAGCAGGCCCCCCAATACTTCAACCGGCCTGGGCATTGAGGCCATTGCGAAGAAAAAAAGAGACAGCTTCTCAGGCTCTCCAATCTATCTTCTCTTATGAAAACAAGCTGACGGTTTTAAATTGAGTAAAACAAGTGGCTAAATCACCTTCTGAAAATGAACTGCTGAACAGGAACACAGTCTCTCCAATGAATCGCTGTATATGACAACCAAATTCCCTGTAGTCTCTCTGACACACAAAACTGTTATTTAGACTTCTGTGGAATCTGGTAAATTATATTAGCTGACTCAGAAGCTCCATGAGGACTACTTCTGTCTGCTCCAATGCACCTCGTTTTCAGGGCTGTAACCACCGTTTCCCACCCTAAGCATGAGGTGCTGCGGTCCCATCAGTTGCAAGGCTCATGATGCTCAGGCAGACTAGGACTGGATGGTCCAAACCCAGGCAGCAGGACTCAGGGGAGGTTTGGGAGCAATGTGAGAGCCAGCTCTTTCCCCGGAGCTCCTTCTCGTTGTCAACATCTACCTGCTGCTTCTGGGGGAGGCTGCACCACCAGATGAAGCAACCTTTCATCTGTAACGGTGCCAAGCTTCGGCAGAATTTTGTTCCATGAGGGGCAACCCTGGCTTTCCCTCAGCTGGGTGGTGCTGCCCGGTGGCGGGAGCATGGCTGTGTCCCACTTTGCTTTGATTCAGCACATGCTGGTAGCCGCCTCGTGTTTTACTCGGTCTAGTGAAAACTTGGGATCAGTTGGGTTCTGCCATTGGAGTTGCCACTTTAGTGTTTTCTCAGGAAATATAAACCAGGCAGCCTCTTGCCAGCTGCTCAGCTATGGAGCCAAATGGAGCCTCTGAAAGTATTTTAGACTGTGTGCATTTCTTCCCAATCCCCAAATGTTAGGAAGGTAAAAAAATAAAAAATAAAAAAAAATTCCTTGTAAATTGTATTATGCTGCTATGATAATTTTGTAAACTTTCTATTTTGAAATGAATGAGAATGAACTATTCTCATTCTGTACAATTTCAAAACAATGAGCAATTATGTAATGGTAAATTAATTGGAATCTTTCAACATTTTTAAAACGTTTTCTCTGGTTTTCTCCCTCCTGTATCAGAAATTTGATTATAATTGATATTTCCCATTTCTATTGGGTTAATTTATGTCTTTTTTACAAAAAAAAGGACTGGGAAAATTTCTCACTAGCTGACTGATGATCACGACTGGGATGAACCTGTTACTGTTATGCTTGCGGATTATTTAGGAAATAGCACAGGGAGACGAACTGCTCTTAGCTGCTCTTCAGGTAGCTTGGCAGCACATGGGGCGTGCAGACGAGCCCTGTATGCCATGCTGCACAGCGCTGTGCCATGCGGAGGGTTAGCAACCCACTTCAGTGCCCTGAACACCTGTCTCGCTTCACCCGGGCTGCAGCTCTCTTTTCCTGTCCTGTGGGTATCTCAGGGCACTCCGGTTAGCTGAACTGTCAGTAACGGTAAATTCACCAACAAGCTTTCAATAAATAGGATAGTCCAAGAGAGTTGTCCGGATTAAATTTGAAGCAAAGGTGAAAGCGGGGGGTGTATTTCAGGCATGGGTTTATGAGATTTGCAGAGGAAGAAAGGAAAGTAGTCATAATAGGATTGAGTGGATTATTTTGTTCATTTGTTTGCTTTTCAAATGCCTTAGATGCTTGATGTTCTGCTGTTTCCAGCTTCTCGGTGTGTGCCTCAGTTTAAATTTTCATAGTACTCATTTCGCCGCTTAGCCGCGTCATGTCGCGTTACCCTGTAGCACCACGCATCAAAACTTAATAACGGAACAAACACAACAATCACTTTAAACTAATGCTGCCCCTCTTTCATTATTCAGCGAGTTACATCACAGGCTGCTGACAAAGGTGATCTTGGAACTAAATTTAAAGGCATATTTACGTAAAAACTGTGTGTATGTGTGTGTAAGTCATTTTCGTGTTCTTTTTCTGTGCACTCTATTCTCCTCTTGGGAGAAAAGACTCCTCATTCAGTACATGAATAAAAGGAAGAGGGAACAGGCACAAACATGAATTCTCAAAGAAATACTTTATACACACAATGCACATCTTTAAACTCCTCTTCTTTCAATTTAGGAAGGTTTGTATCAACCTTAGGGTTAATATTGCCTTATTTTACAGCTGTAATTTGTAACACCTTCATAAACAAAGTTAAAAAAAGGAGGGAGATAGTCTTGGTGCAGTGGCTTGATGATGAGTTAAAGCAAGATTGTGCTATTACGGTACAGTGAAACATTTACAGTTAGTTAGTGTCCTGATTGAGGAAAATAGCAAGGCAATCTTAGTGGCTTATTCTTTCTTCACACAAATGCTGGGAGAACTAATGTGAATGGCAGAATTTGGCAAAATATTGAGCATGTAAATGAGCACAGTAATAAAATAAACAGGCAAGCTGATCACAATATGAAGTCACACTGATCATTCACTTGGCGTGTGTGGGTTTAGTGCTAATTATTTATGATACTTCATACTGTGATAATGAATATTCTTCGGTACGCTTTGGAAGGCTAATGAAGTTCTACTGCCAGATTCTGACACCTTTATTTTTAATTATCTATCAGCTATCATGTACATGGCCCAGCTGACTTAAGGAGTACCATATCTCTGAACATGGGAAAGAGGAACAGACTTTGGCTCTTTGAACAAAAGCAAAAAAATTGGACATATATGTGACATAGGACAATCTGGATTAATGATTTGCACTGGTGTTCTATGGAAGCAAGAAATAGATCTATTTTGATTTCAAGAGGTGTCTTGCTGGAAGAGGTTATCAAAAAGAACTCCAGCAGAGGACACAAAAGCATTTAGAAAAGGCACAATGAATTTTGACTGCCTTTGAATCTATTTATCAAAGCTATTGCTGTTCCCATTTCAACGCAGGTGGAACAATAATAAATATCGAACAAAGCAACTCAATCTGTATTCAGAGCATTTCAATACATGGGAAGTTAAATGCAAAAAGAAAGAAAGCTTGCAGAGTCAGACCTATTGACTCCTGCTACTTCTATTCCTCATTGAAAATGAATAGTGGATGGTGCACAAAGATCTGCAAGATATTTACATTACTGCGATTAACATATAATAAGAAGCACATTCAGTAATGCAACTTTATTATTTAACTGAACCAATAATCTTTTACATCATAGGAATGTAATTCAGCTGTAAACTTTGGCACTTTCTTTCATTTTAAGTGACTAACTTCACATGTCAATTTTCAGACTCAGTGGAGCCATATTATTTCTCTAGCTGCCATTTATCCCTTTAGGAGGGACTTTGTGCCATGAATGGACCCCTGTATGATAAAAACCTGCCTCTTCTGTGGAGGACAGCAGTGGGAAGACTCCACATTCAAGTTGTGAGTCCTGGTTTGCACAGGTGCCATCCCCTGGGAGCAGGCAAGTATGGCACCAGCAACTCTTTCTCTCTGCCAGTCCTCGTTCGTAATCTTTTAAAGATCATAGTGCCTGCACAGCCTTCCTCCCTTGGATTTTTCTCCCACTGTCCCTATATTAGATACTTAAAGAAAATCACTGGAGAGGCTGAAGCCTGCCAGGCACTCAGCAGAGGCTATTCTAATGAACCCTCCTTCAGAGCAGACTAGATTTTGCATAATTTCTACTTCAACCAGAAATGCAAAGCAGGTCCTTGATGATATAAAGGAAAAACAAATAAACAAAACCTGAGCATATTGGGTCATTATAAAATGCAGTTAAACATCTAAAGGACATCACAAGATCACAGAAAAAATGACTAATGATCAGTTCACTGATGCTGCCTGGAAAGAAAAAAAAAAACACCACCAAAAGAACACACCCCCCAAAACCAACTTAGTCCAAAACTGCGGTGGATATGTCTTCTGGCCAGATCTAAAGTGCCATGAGACCAACGGCAGAAACCTCATTACCTCCTCTGGCTTTTGGGTCAAGTCATCCAGTATAAATGAGTCTTTTATCTTTGTGATTAGTGCCTTGCAGCAGATAATAAAAATTCAGTATATCTCTTTTGTCTTGAAATTTCCAAGGCTTACAGGTTTTGCCTGATTTCACCTGAGTATTCAACAAACAGCCTGGCACATCACTCTCTGCTTTTGGTCATTTGATCTCTCCTTTGGGCACTTGTGCAGGCATTTTTCATTTCAGATATCCTCATTCACAGTGTGCTGCAGCACTTACCCAAAGCTGGTTCAGACCCTTAGAGCAAAGCAAAAAAGTGGATTTTAATTTTGAGTTGCAGCTGCTGTTGTCGAAGTTCAGTGCATTAAGCATGGATTTTGTTTTCATTGCTCTCTCATAACACCAGGAACTACATTAACTACAAAACACATGTGCTTAAAGTAAAGTAATGAAGAAATATATTGTTCTTGTTATTTGAAATGTCACAAAAGATCTTGGGTTCATTTCAGTAGCACAATGAAACCAAGCTGCAGTTTTCACAAAGGCATAGTTTTAGATGGTTAAAGTGAATAGATGAAATGTTCTTTTGTTTTCTTTTGCTGTTGCTTCACAGCAACACAACAAACTACTGCCTCCAGTAGAAGGTAGTAGTTACTACCTTCTTCTAGCTGCCTTCACTTTCATGCAAGTTCAGGAAGGAGGACTTGATGATGCCCCCTCATTTACAACCATATCTCCTCTGTTCAATTTGACATGCTTTGTATTGTCTTTTACCCATGTGTTTTCTTAGCTCAAAAGCCATTACACTGCAACTAACTACAGTATTAAACTATAGCTTGAATAAAATCATGCGGGAAATGGAAAGAGTTGGACAAAAGTCCGCAGTACATATAAAGGATGGCTTGGACATCAAACGTGCATTAAGGTATAACTTCCCCAGCTGGCTAACACAGAAAGAAAAGGGCAGGGTTGCTCACCCTCGTGAGGCTCTCATGAGTAAAGGTGTGGTGGCTATATTGTCAGTCTCTCTCTTTGCTCCCCCCCCCCCCCATATTACTTCTGCTTCCATTGGTAAAATTTTCATCTTTTCTACTCTACTTTCTGAGGGTTTTTCTCACCCTCTTCATTCCCTGGCTGTGTTATTGAATAGGTGAGACAATACCCGAGACAATCTCTCTGCCTGGCTGGAAGAAAGGAAGAGGGAAGATTGGTGTTGCTATGGAGCAATGTTAAGGTTACTTCAATCCCTTTAGTATCATTTTGGCTGCAAAAGGGTTGCAGGGGAAAGTGTTTTTCAGAAGCTGCAATAATCCTATTATTTCTTCTTTTTTTCCTCCACCCTTGACTTAAAAATGTAAGTTGTCCAGAAAAAAAAAACATTAAAAAGCAATAACATAAACTGTTGTAAAGTTCACCCTGTATATCTGATTGTCCACAGACATATGCAGTGCAGCCCTTTCTGTGAGCATATACATTGACTTATATGCACATTCGTCATTGTGTTTGTAGCCATACATATATTTATTACACTCATACTTTTTGCGCATGCCCATAAAAATATCAGCGTATTTATGGAGTGCCAAGATCTCAGCAACCCACTGGAGCTCTCTCTCATATGCTGCCCATAGGCCGTTTGTAGCCATGCTTCAAGTGGGTGTAGACTTTTAAGAGAACAGCAAGTTCAAGCTAACAGACATGTCTGCATGTAGAAGGACCTCAGGTCACCTTTCTCTGTCCCATGTTTTGTAAGGGCAGACAGCAGCCCGCACTGATTTTGTTCAAACTTTTCCAACCTGTTTGACTTGGACAGTCCTCTACGGGGTGTCAATGAGGCCTCGGTGCAGGCTCGGAGTGATGTACCCCCTGCCCCCAGCTGAGCCTGCACACCTCGGCACGTCTCCTTGGCTCACTCATGTATCATCTGCAGGAAGCAGAGGTTGGCCCTTCTCTTTCTCATTGCTGACACTGTAGCAGCTTGTGATGACAACCTGAGGCAGAACCATGCTGAACAAGCAGACTGCTGACAGGCTTTCAACCAGCTGACTCTAAGTTAAAAGCAAGGCCGTCTCCACGACCAGAATTGTAATACAAATCAAAAGGCCATCACCTCCACCCATCTCCAGTGGCTGTGTTTAAGACATGAATATTATGGAAAGCTTTCAGTCCTGGAATCTCATGCAATTACATATCTAAATCTTGTTAATGGTGGATTCCTTTGTTGCAAAAAAAGAATTAAGTCACTATTTGAGCAACTGGCTACAAATGATGAAATGGATGTTATCATATTACCAAGCAGAGATCTATCTAATGATAGTTCTTTTTATGGCTTGTTAAAGAGGATTTCATGGCATCAAACCAGTTCCTAATAAGCAGATGTTCATGATACAGAAGACAAAACATTTTTGCACTTGGCATCCTTATTAGAAGCTTCAGTCCAAAAGCCAAGGGATAAATATAGAAAGCAGAAGCATATGAATGGAGCTGTGGCACTCACTAGTTCCTCTATTTCTGAACTAAATTTTCAACATAGACTGGCTCTACAACAAGTTTCTTAAGTTGCAGTTAGGGAGCATTGACCACCACTCTCTGTGCAGCTTGTGCTCAGGCTTTAGGTTCATAGCGTTATCAGTAAAGCAACATAAAACAACTTGAAGTATCACAAATCAATTACACAACAATTAGTTAAATAAGTCATAAAGCTTGACCAAATATGAAAAGACCCTATATCTCACATTATCTCCACTTATGGGCCAAATTGCACGAAGCGTAGAAACTGTCCTTCAGATTTCAGTGGGCCCCACGGTAGCAAGCGGAGTTTCTTCCTTATAGAAGATTTTGAAGACCCTTGCTATGGGGTTGAGTTCTTGACATTTCCATCTCTTCCAAATATGAAGGTACATTCTCTCCTTAAGTGTTTGAAAACTTTTTTTTTTTTAAATCTTCATTTTCATATGTTTTCTTTCTCTCCACCCCCACGCCCCCCCCCCGAAAGACTTCAGAAGCACTGTATAACCAAAAAGCACTTGAAGGCCATAACTGACTATAAACTCCCCTCAGCAATGTATGGACTTTCTGTGAGCTGACTGCAAGAGAGCTTTCAATGAATAATGTCATCACTCTTTACTTGCTTTTACGTCATTTTCCAGAGATGGGAGTTTGATTGCTCTTCTTTTAATCTGTTCCCAAGGTTTGCTTTTATTCTGTCTGATACAATATGCATACATCCTGTGAAAGTCTGTCAGCATACAGAAGTTTATCACTCTCCTACCAGCTATTATAGACAGTCCCAGCTGTAAAATGATTTGGGTGACATGAAACTGCAGAGATGTGAGCAGAAACTGGGTGTCCCATTAACTCCCACACTTAAACTGAACTGGTCTGGCTGAAATGCAGATGCAAACAATTAGAAAAAGATATACAGGCTTAGCATCCTGCTTGAATTTTGATTCAGCTTTGCCTAGCTGCGGAGCATGGACAGACACACATGAAATATGAAGGATGTCTCTTTGCCACCTTCTGAATAAATTATTGGTTACTGATCTGAATGATTGCTTTAATGCAGTTTTGGATTAGTGTCTCATGACATGTAAGGTCAACACTGAGAGTCTGATGCCCCAAAGTACTGATGTTCAGGTTTTCAGTACAGCTCAAAGCAGAATTTTATAGACTTTTCAAACCTGAATTTTGGCACCTTAGGATCAGGGTGTTCATTTTATACAGGCGGGTTTTGGAAGCTGATTTCACAAATAGAGAGATACCTAGATAATGCTAGGGGATTAAACTATTCCAGAGTGGTTTTTCCATAGAATAAATAGCAGAAAATCAAATTTGTGGTATGATGCAATTGTCTCAGCCACCATCCCTGTGTGAGGCAGATGATGCACGGAGAGTTAGGAACTGCATAATGCATGGGTTAAGAAAGAATAGTTTTCACTTAAATGTACGGTTGAGAAAACCTGCACAAAATTTAAGAGAGAGGGAAACAGGCCAATGCTATTTTTCATGGCTTTACTTTTCAGGTATATCCTAACCAAATTAATAACGCAGGCACTAGTTAAAACAGTGCAATGTGAAACCACTGTGCATTATTAAGCCTGGCAAAAATGATGGTAATTCATCACTTCATGCTTCATGGCATTTCCCAGTTCAGACAGACATTTCACATCAGTGATAGAAAAAGTTGCGTTCTCTGCCTGAAATATGTAGAACACTGCACTCATAAACGAGAAGAGACTTTTTCTTAAGCTGCATATGTACAACGAACATGTACGGTCAACTTGTGCTTACCAAATAATCTTTGCATGTTATGGAAAGACAATCCAGGCCATACAATGAAGTATAAACACTACTTTTTTTCCTCAAATTTAGACTCATCTCTGCATTCTCGAATGCTTCCTTTTCACTGTGATAAATAACATCACTAGTAACAGGTTGAATGTGCAGTTGTTGCCATAAATGGGTCACTATATTGCTACTAGGAAAATATGAAAAACTTAACTGACGTTGGGGAAACACAAAATAAAACATCAGATGATTCCAAAGGCTTTTGCAATGTTGGCCACTCTTTCAAACACCATATGTTCAATATCATCTGCACCCGCAAAAAAAATCTGCTATTTTAAAAGCTGTCACTAAGGTAGGTTTGCAGCACTGATGCTGTACTTTCCCTTGGTATTACTGTGGAAAAGCATAAGTTTGGAGGAAGAGTAACAGTCCAAGATTTCAGCAGACTTTAGATAGTCCTTTCCCTTCTCTCCCTTTCCTTTTCCTGGTCAAAACTGGGATTTGTTCAACTTCTGCAGAACCCATGGCAAAGGAAACTTTGGATGGAGACCAAAAGGACACATCTACTTGACAAGGACAAAGATAGACCTGATCATATTTCCCATAAAACCTCAGAAATCTCATGAGTTAATCAGAAAACTGTCATGAAATATTTAATTTGCAATCCAGTGAGCTTATGCGTTATCCTAGAAACAGTCAGACAAAAGAGTTACTATTCATGTGTTTGACTTTTGGGAGAGTACTGTGCTATTATCATTTATTTTGACCTGATAATATAGTGCTGCACAGTGGTTGTGAATAGGTAGTAACAATCTAGGTAGTACAATTCATAAAAGCACATCTTCCAATAAAAATGGTGTGCATGCATGTGTGAAGAAAGGAACATTGGGGTGAAGGGAGATGTTGGGGAGTTAATGAAAACTTCTCTAAACTTGACTAAAAAACCAGTAATTCTAGACATGGATGACAAATAAGTTTCCACACCAATAAGTAAAGTTATCACCATCTTGCTCGTTCACCACCTGTACCCCCCAAAACTGTATGTGGTACAGGAGTTTTATATGATAATATACATGAGAAAAATCCTGACTGAGCAGTCTGCCCTGAGCAGAGCCATAAATGCTCTGTTGCTGTGTGGTCTGCCATAATAATACAACATTTTTTCTTCACAGTTATGACTGTTCCTTTAGCAATACAATAATTTTTTATTCCAACATAAATGCAGTTTTGATAAGGCAGAATACTTAAACTATGTTCATATTTATTCTGTATCTTACAAGCTCTATTGGAATTATCCCATTTTTAGATTTGTCTCTTGCTTGTGTATCCCAGAGCTTGCTTTATGGCACCATACTTCAAGTGAATTTTTCCTTGAGTTTCTTCCTGCCCTGTGCCACTCATCCTAATCATCAAAACTGAGTATTAACATTTCCATGAATTTTTTTCCCCCATACGTCTCAAAATACCTTAAAAATGAGAAGCATCTTAATGCGTGCTTAACAACTAGGAAAATGGAAAACAGAGGGGGAAATGTTTTCTCTGTGTTGACAGAGTGAATCACACACAGTTTGGAATAAAACCCTAATTTTTTAAACAAGCAAGAGGACTTAATGAGTTCAGGGCTGTGTTGGGCAGACACAACCATCGTGATTCTGGTTGTGAAGCTGGCGAGGGCACTTCTTGCAGGATGCACTGTCATCAGTTTTAAGCCCTCCTCTCTAATGCACAATCTGTGTTTCCAACCCTGTGTTTGATAACACACACTGTAACTTATCTCACATGCCTTCCCACTTATATGAATTTAAAAAATGCTTAATTAAGGGTATTATTTGCAGAGCTGGTTACAGAATAGAAAAGCATTAAAATATGCCTGATAGAATAGAAGTATATACACAGGTGAAACGGGAAGAAAATAAATAATGATTATGAGAAGGTTTCACTTTTAAAAAAAAAATAATTCAGATGTTCTATTTATATTTGTTATTGTTAATCTGTTATTCAGTCTGTCACAGTTGTTCTTGAGTCCTCAGCACAGATACATACGTACTTAAGTGCTGCAGTGCTGAAAGCTGCATTGGATAATACTGTATTCTCTTGTTTCCAGCCAGTAATAAAAGATAACAATCTCTTTTCTATTATTTATTTAATGGTTGTTTTTAGATATTATTATTTATTAATAATTGTGAACTATAATAATAGTAATAAAAACCTCATAAAATTGTGAAACAAAACACTGTAACCTTTGGGAGATGGGCAATGACGCTTACAGTGTTTAGCATTCATGAGAAATGTCTTAGTTTGGAGTAAATGTCAGTATGGTCAATATGATAGTAGTAGCCAAAATTCCTAGTACTCAGAATGCCAGTGGTCCCCTCTGTGCAGGATGCTGATTTAAGATTTGCCAATGCTTGGCTTCATGCGTGAACTTTCTTACCAAAAATGGGCCATCTCGAAGAGGACGTTTAATCTCACTTGAGATATTACCTCTGGGAAAGTAGAAAAGAAAAAGGGTGGTGTAGCTGAGCCAGGTCTGATAGTGAAGTCAAAGAAAATGATAGAGGGTGTCTCACAAATGCATATATTAAAAACCAACAACAACAATAAAAAAAGAGAGGGAGACTGATCCAAAATGGAGGGAGCAATGGAAGAGGGAGTAGTATTGCACTTTGTGTTTGAATCCTGCTATCGTCAGGACTCACAAGAAGTACATCCTCGGTCATTAACTTTTATGAAGTGCTGATTTCCCTTTTGGCTTCCACCAGTCTATCAGCCCTGCAGCAAGGGCTGTCTTTCTGCACACGGCTGAGCCAAGTAGTTGATCGGTATGATCCTTGAGTACAACATCTCCTCACAACCAACCTCTCACCACCTACCTAATAGCTTTGAGACAGCCTCGGTCTGTTGGATTGAATGACCACTAATGACCCAACTGTTCTTAGGAAGACGTAGCATGTTTTTCTGCCAAGACTTAAAATGTTTCTGTTATGTTTAGTGCTCATTGGGAGCATGATGCAGTGCAAAGACAGCACAAAGCAGCCAGGTGTTCTCAGAGCCATCTTTCTTTCCCCTGCCTTGTGCATGTAGCTTCTTCATTCACTATAAATTACATGAAGCTTGTGTCTGCAGCACTCTGAAAAGTGCAGGCCAGGGCAGATGGTACTCTCTATGGCCATTTTGAACAGTTAGTGTGTTGGTTTTCAGAAAATAAAACAGTTCTGAGATGAGAAACTTCCATTATCCCATGTTAGGTCTTTTCTGACTTTTTACAGGAGAGCACAGGTGGGTCTGAAGACTGAAGTGCAGTAGTATAAATCACAACTTCTTTCACAGCTTCACAATTACTTCACAATTCACAACTTATTGAGGATACAGTCTAAAGTATCAAACCAAAAAAAGGTTCATGCTATGTGCTATAAAAATATACAGGAAGAGAAAATAATATCCCTGTAAAGTGTACAGAGGGGGTTTCTACACCTCTTCTAAGTGACGAAGGCAGAGAGAAACAAAATGTCATGTTAACAGAGGCCAAAGGACTCAATAAAAAAAAAAACACCAAAAAAACCCAGAAAACTCCATTCTTCTGATAACTGGTGGAGGGAATGTGGATCCGTGTGTGGGACCTTCTGTATTATCACAAAGTGGTTGTGCAAGGGAGTATCCAAGGAAGGTAGATGTTCCTAGAAAGGAAGTCTGGGAATGTCCAAAGTACCCACATATCCTTAAAAGAAAAGACTTTTAGAAAGCCACCAGACCTGTACTTTTTGTCACACCAGGAGGTCTAAAATCCCATTTGGATGGCAACCAATATGACAATTGGTAGAAACAGAAGAGAAGTTGAAAATAAGGAAGCCATCCTTATGGCTAGTGTGCACAGAAGTATTTCTAGTACTCTGCAATTAAACGTGGAACTTTAAGTGAACAATTTTCTCTCAGCAAAATGGTCAGTAGTTTTTCTTCAAACATTGTAAACAAACGTGGATTAAAAAATCGGTTGAGCAAATATACAGATAGCTTTATAAAAAGGTGTTCTTAACTTAAATATCTGCCCTAGAAAAAAAAAAAGAGAAACAAGAGAAGGATATGTATTCATGATATGGAAATAAAATGAAACCCATGGAAGAGATTAGGTTTTTAAAGATTTAAATAAATGTTGTCTCTCACACATTTCTCTTTTTTTTAAAAAAACACTTTAATTAGGTATTCTTTTTCAGTTTCTCCTTGAAGAATAGATTAAAAAAGTATCCTTTTTTAATACAGCCCTATTTTTGCATCTTGAGTGCTAAATTCACTCTGAATGCTAAATCTCTACACTGAAAATCAAAATTTGTTTAGGGTTTTATGAATTCAAGGAATAAGTAGAAAAAAACATAGTGCAGTAAGACTTAAATGAACTAAAAATTTTTCCCAGTGATACATTACATGCAATACTTAAGACATAATATGAACCGATTTATACTAATTCAGCATCATTTGAGTATGTCATTTCTGTGTCCCCTCATTGCTAGGTGTCACTGTACATGACCAGCACATCACTCTCACTTTCCTCCTGTAATACTGTCAGGCCACTGTATCTATGTTCGTATGTAATAGAGCAATGTAAGAAATGCACCAGTAAATGTAAAAATGCCTCTCTTTCTAGGAAGATATTTCTCCAGGCTATATCAAACTGATTCCTAGAAAGGAAGCAATTCATCTCATTCTTCTGCTGAAGACCTCAAACTCAATGCCCTTTCTGGAAAGGGGGGTTCTTCTGTCACCCTCCTCACCAGGAAACTCAGCACCTTGTTTTTTTCTCTTTCCAACACTGTCTCACACAAAGGACAAACTGCCCAGACACTTGCTGTCAAGGAGCAGCAACCACAGAAATGCTTCTCTGAGAAACCTGGCAATAGATTTTTTTGAACAGAGAAGGAATTCAGTGATGCTAATAATTCTCCTGTAGCAGGGAGAAGCTGATATTTTGGTAACCATTCCCTTTTGATATGAACTTTTTCCCTCTCCGATGTCAGGGGGATTGTTTACATATAATAAGGAAAAAATCCCATTTCCGCGTCTCAAAAAAAAAAAAAAATTTTTGCCTCTGTGGGCCATCAGAGCTGAAAATAAACCAAGCTGGCTGCCTCTGGGGATTTATTGAATTCAAGTGCCCGTGACTCATTCCATGATTACAAAAAAAAAGAATACCTTTCAAATTTGCCACATGAGAGACTGAAACAGGGTTCTCAATGCTGCTGTGTGGCAGGAGAGAGGAAGAAAGGAAAGGCTATACCAACTCTAGGGCAAAATGTGACTCTGTTTTACTTCCCTAGCATTCAGTGTCCACTGGAGTCAATTGAAACAGGTCTTTTAAAAATAATATCCTCTTTAAAGAGGAAGAATTTGAAATTAGCTGTGCACGCACTTCACAAGACTCATCATCAGAAAGAAAATGAATGCTTTATGTGCTGAATGTAGTGGATGCAGAAACAAAGATGCTATTAATAGGTGTTATTTGGAATACAAATGGAAAGAATAAAATGTATGGTGAGACTCTTTCATGCTGATTCTGGTGAGGATGGAAGAGAAAGAGCTTTGCTGCAAGGGGAGTGCAGATTGAATACTACGCAGGGAGCATTTCCAAACAAAAATGGCAAGAAGTTCTCAGAAACAAGGAGTACTCTGAGCACCCCACCCTACCCTGCCCTGCCCTACCCTCCCTGAGCCAGCCACTGAAGGGTTAATGCTGCTTCTCCGCTCCCAAGGTGGCAAATTAGGATAATAGGTGGCAGCTGTGCTAGGGAGTAGGCCCTCTTTAAATACAGTCTTCTCCAGGAACAGTGCCCCTGTGTGAAATGGAGCTGATGCCTGGGTAAGCTGGGACTATGCTTTGTTTCAGGCTTTGCTTCTTGCACTCTTTCACATCTCTTCTTAAATGCTTACACAAATATCTGTTTCATTTGCTGCAGTCAGTAACACCTGAACCTCTTCTTCTGACTGAGGACTTGTTGTGATGCTGGTCTTTGGCTGCTCACAAGCTGTGGATGGAATCTGTAAGTACCTTAAAATTTTCCAAAGCTTTGCAAATAGTAGATGGGACACTGACAATTCCATTAGACTGAAGATATTAGAAACTCAGGGAGAACTGCAAGAGTGTGAGGGAGGGCTGCAGTTTGAAAAAAGAACAAACAAGGGAATGAGAGTAATGTATTTGAATAGGGGACAGCCCATATTCTGCAATGGGTGGAGATGCCTGATGAGCAAGGCCTCAGCCTCCTCTTGAAAATACATCTGCAGTTGCTTATGTACACAGGAGGTGGTCCCAGTACAAATTTCTAGCAGGCAGGCAGCTAAGTCCAAAAGCAATGCACCAGTTAAAATGATAATGCAGATTAAAGCTGCTTACTTACAGTCCTTGTTCAGTCTCCATTCATTGCAGCAGGAAGGCACCTTGTTGAGAAACCAGAGGGAGCTAAGTCAGTTAAAAAAAAACCAAACAACTCAAACATTGAGGGTATCAGACTTTAAGAGAAAGGATGACTTATGTTTTATGCACTGCTTCTGCATTTTTTTTGGCTTTCTGGAGAATTATGAGGGATGATTACTCAAAAATAAGTTCTTAAGGGAATCAATAAGCAATTAGTAGCAACATGATCATCTGTTTCTGTATTTTATGCCTGTGTGCTTCATAGTGCCAAGTTCTGCAATGCAGAGTGCGATGCCCTACAGTTTGCCACACTGAGCTCAGGGGACTCTGGCCCCAAAGAAGTTGGGCCAGTGGGGGAAGGTGCTGAATAGTGTCCCTGGTCTGGCCACCTATATGGCAGCTTATGGGTGGCTGTAGTTCAATAAGTTGCCTTGGGAGCACAGGTGATGTAGGTGTCCTCTAAAGAGGTTGAAGTCACTCCTCTATTGTATAGTCATGGCTGTAAAGTGGTTTGGTTTCATGTGAAGCCTTGAACCTACTCAAAGGAAATAGAGAGGGCAGATGGAACATTCATAGAGTAAGAAGAGATGTTAGTGGTAATGGCCTGAGCTTCTCTTTTTTTTTTTTCCTTTAAAAAAAGTGTTCTACATCACNCTTCTGCTAGAAAGAGTACAGAGGAATGGGAAAGGAGATGTGAATAGGGAGCCAGATTATCTGTCTAATGAAGTTGATAGTGTCTATGATTGTGGATATAATCTGTCAAAGATTGGCCCAAGGGAGATGGGAAGGACTAGAAGAAAAAAAACGAGATATGCTACAATTGAAGTCTCTTCTTTCTCACTCCAGCCCAGTCACTGAATCAACTGAAAACCTGATATTTAACTCTACCTCTTCTCCTGTCTCTTGATTTTAAAAAATTCACCTCTAATAGACAATAGGATACAGTTTGCTACTGGTTGGTCCAATGGGATAAATCCTTCAAGAAATCAGATCTCTCACACATGCCCATCTGCATTGAGTCCAGCATCTTTGGGTAAAGCATATTGCCCAGAAGGCAGTCTGGCATTCATCTAGAGACATTATATGTCCACTAATTCTCTAATTATTTTCTTTTCCAACTAAAATAACATCTATAGAATCTGCTACGTAAGATACCAGGTATCTGGTGTTAAAAAGAAATCATGATTTCTATAGAATTTCAGAGTAAAATGCCAAGTAGTCAGTGTGAAGAGAAGACTGAAAAAAATAATTAAATTAAATTAAAATTCAGGTCTAGCTTTTTCCACACTTGTTTCAAAGTCTGTTGTCATAGCTACTGCAGCATAAGCTGGCTCAGTATGTTCACTTTCTCTTTAAAGGCACATTCACCTTTTTAAGACAGTTGAAGTAACTCAGCAAATATCTGGGAAAGGAAAAAATCAAAGTTGTCCTTTGTGCATCCATAATTTTATCACAAGCTATTATTTGGATGAGGGATATTCAGCCTTTATCAGCTAGGATCTATTTATTCCTCAAGGCCAGAGAACCAGAAAATAATTAGATGCATATTAAAGTACACTACAGTGCAAAACTGTTGCAAACTTCAAAAGGGTCAAAATTCAGCATGGCTATTTCCCCTTGGTCTCAGTTGTTAAGATGACTTATCTAAGCACATGATGGCCTCAAACTTTTGGCTTCCAGGAGCAACATAACATTTCTATTTCTGGACTTGGAAGGGACTCAAAGTTTAGACAACTCTGAAAAAATTAACCGTTTAAATTTGGCTTAAAGTTTTGTCAAATAGCTGGGATTACTTCACTCTTTCTTTCATTGCTTATCCTATAATCTCATTCTTTTACTCTGAAATTTCTCTAGAACTAATTCTTATATCACATTATTGGAATTTCTTGAGATGCCAATTTAGATGAAACATTTTGCTTAGGTAAAAGTGTGGGTTTTAGGTTAGACTGGAAGTTTGAAGTTAATTATTATTTTGTTGCCAGTCAAGCATAATTTCTCTGTCACATCTGTCTAAATCAATATGGGTCTTTGGCCTGTGACCGCTCTCTCTATCATATTCTTCTTGTGGCTTTGTCTCTCTGCATGACTTGGGCTGTCTTCAGCGAGTTTCTTCGCAGGTTAGCATAATACCTGTTATGGACTTGGCCCCTTAGCTGAGCTGTATCTTGTTTTACTAAATTTGGGGAATTCCCTCTGGTCAAGAACTGCTCTATATCCACAATATGTCAAATAATAGGTACTGGCAAATATTTTCTCTATCATTCCTGTAATGATCTGACAGATGGGTGTCTTATCTCAAGAAAATACCAAAAAAAAAATATGTCTTGCTGTGCAGATAGGAAATATCTCTAAAACCCATGTGTCATCCACAAGCTGATAACATGCTGTTTCTGCTTTGCCCAGTGGCAAGCAGCTTTTGCCTTGCCTGGTGGTTTTGAACTATAATGTGGACCCTTTGAATCATATTTTTGTCAGATTTTAAATGTTCCTAAATCCATAATTTCATACATTTGTTTCCAGTAGTCTGCAGTCCTGATGGTTGTTTTCTTCCTTTACAGGGAATCTTGTTTCCGTAAAGCTGACTGAGAAAGGAGGAGGAATGAAATGGGGTGTTAATCAGTTTCAAGGCAGTTTTCTAGAACTTCCTACTAGGCAATTCTCTGTCAAGAGACAAAACAATGGTGGTGCAAAATGCTTGAGCATGCAGATAATCCTGAACGTATGAGAAATCAAATACTGAAGCTGAAATCCATGTTATATTTAGCTTTGTACTCTTTCAACATAGTTATTTTAGGTTGGTTGCTGTCCATAGGCTCACTCACTGTCTTAGAGAGAGATACTTCACTGGATCTGGACCTAATTAAGCAAATTCAATCTGGTTTTGCCCCTGGCTTTTCTGGCTGATTGTGATGTAATAATTCACATGAACTATATCTCCCCAATTTTTACTCATTTCTGAAATGTGTAGTCTTTCAAGGCATGTAGAATGGTTCTTTGCGTGATCTACAAAGACATAAATTAATGTTTAATACAGCATTTTACATATGATGATAATTACATGCTGCATATTACCAGTTGTGAAATAACTGTGTACAAGTAAAAGTTCTTTGAATTTCTCAAGTATAATGTTCTCTTGTTCTGGCACTTGATCTTTCATAAGCACAAGCAATACCCCGTTGGTTAACTGCCTAGGCTACACTGCTGCTATTTCTTTTCTCCAGTATGGCCTCTTGTAAAAGGGCCAGATATGTCCTGTTGTTCAATACTTAAATTTTAAAAGAAGGAAGATTCCTATGAAAATAGGAATAAGCATGGTTTGGTTTGTGTGTTTTGGTGTAAGTGTTAGTTGTTAAGATGCTTAATGAATGAGATTTAAGAGAATTGTGTGCTGTAATGGGCATGGGAGGTGTGCAAATATATATGCAAATGCATATATGTAATCATGCAAACACCCACTGATGTCAAAATGAAATTTTGTAGCAAAATCAGTTGTGGTTTTTTTTCCAAACAATCAACTTTTTAAGGACACTGAGACATATTTTGATGTAAAAGCTAAAAATGCTTCATGTACACCTGCTCTTCTTCCTCCTAGACATTTTTGTGCCTAGCATAGCACGAGTGGGATGGTTTCTCATACATCTGGCTGCTTGAGGTGTGGGCTGGGAGATGGGTTTAGCAGCTCACATCCCCTCCCCTCTTTCTCTGTTCCTCATTAAGCAACATCTCCTTAGTATTTAAAGAGCTGTATCAACTTTTTCTGAGCTCCCTTTGGCTGGGTGGAAGGCTTTCATGGCAGACTCAGCTGTAATGTGACTGCGAGGCCATGCTGCGCTCTCAGGAGGATGGGACTAATGGAAACCCAGCCAACCCAGAGAGTAGCTTGATGTAAAACACTTGTACAGCACAAAATGCTTTCACATCACCTGCAAAGAGGGCTGTAGAAGTATATGCTTGACTGGTGCAGGATGATACTGGAAAAAGACAACTGTGCAACAGGGGCCCTCAAGGCGCAATGCAACTGGACTCCTTTGTTTCTGCAAACGAGCAGGTCCAGGCCACAGTCAGCACTACTGGTGCATTATAAGTAAGTGTCTTAATTTAGCATGTCACACTAACACTTCACAAAAACTGTAATTTCACTGAAAAAGCTTTAAAGTGAACTGTAAAAAGGAATTTTGCTTGTCAGCTGTCTTTGTGTTGCATTGAAGTTAATATTGCCAGATCATAAAACACTACTAGGTAGCTGTTCAGATCCGGAAATACAAAATTTGAATCGATCTTCCTTTTCTTTTTCTAAGGAGTAATGCCCAGCATCCCCTACTGTGTCTCTGAACTGGCTCTTAGGAACATCTATACCAGCCACCTCTCAACACACCTGGGTGATGGGTCGGTGCATGAGGTGAAGAAACCTGTCTTGGGAGAAAAGATCTTACTGGTGATACAAGGGTAGATTTCTGTTATCTTAATTTTGCCTTCTATAAAATGAGATGGCCAGAGAAAGCTTGGGATGTAGCATTATGGCCAATATGTTGCTCAAACTGTCCTTCAAGCAAAGTATGGTTGCAACAAAAACTTCCATGTTTTGTTTGATTTAGTAGCACTAAGACTCCTTGACTTTGAGAACAGATGAGTAATCTGGAGTAGATTTGGGACAAGACAAAGCTGTATCTGCTAGTAACTGAATCAGATAAAATGTGATACATTTGATGTTAGATACTTCCTGGAATCCTGACAAGATACTTCTGCAGGCAGTTGTATTATATTTCTCTAGTCAGACCTGTAGATATTGAAGGTTTCAGGTTATATTTGATCTTTCAGTTGCTTTAAAAAATAATCTACCTCCCTGTGAACATGACTTTTCTTGGTAGCAAGCAACAAGATGCCTCCATTCTCCTTGCTTTGAAAGTTCATTCATGGTATGCCATTAATGAGGGAAAGTTCTCAGGCAGTTGACCCAGGCAGGAGGTGGGGGATTCTAAAAAACATAAAGTAGCAAGAAAGAGGAACAAAGATTTAAACATCTTTCATAAAGATCCAATTCAACCTGGAAAAATTATGGATTTAGCCAAGTTGCAAGCAGTGAGTTCCAGCAACAGCACAATAGAGACATATTGTCCAGGAGTGAGTCAACTGTCTAGGAAACATCACGGACAGTACCAGAGAAAGCTTATCCTAGTTATTACTTTTGTTTGAAGAATATAACAAGTTTTTTCTATCCTTTGTTTCATGCATAGTTTATAATTTAGCTACTTATCATGTGCTTTGTTTTCTAAATCTGTTCTGGACATACAGTCCAATATTTTGTTTTTTGAACATGGCAGCTTCTGCCAAACTCCTGTTTCTCATGCATATTATCTCTGTGAACTTCCTTTCACTGTTCTTCCAACAATCAATTACATATGTAACTTTACCACTCCACTTGCCTCACTTTTTGAATCTTTGTAGTGTCTCTGGATAATGACTATGAATGTTTAGAGTCCTAGTCATTGCCCTATGGCCTATAAAGTATGCCACGTTTCAATTGTCTGTTCAGAACTGATTTTTGACCCATTTTTAGCGCTTTAAATCACAAGCACACACTGCTGCTTCTGCCATCTTTTTTCTCTGAAATTTTACTGTAGAACATTGCCTACTTTCCTGCCCTTCAGGTTTGAGGGCTGTATTAGTCACTCTGAAGGCCAGGACAGGTCTTCCCTACAGCTGCCTTCAGTCAAGAAGCTCTGATGTTTCTTTCATCCTGCTTGTGAGTTGTAGTTTTTCTGTCTTAGCTACTAGTCCCTTGGATTTACAGTAAAGGACTAAAAAATGCTGAAGAGATGGAAATATGTTACCTGATGTGATGGAAGTTTGTGCTTCAGCCAGCTGCCTGCTTCCTGCACACATAAACCACACCAGCTCAAATATAACCAAAATCACTACTTCTGAAAAAGTGAAGCTTTCTCAAATCAATCTGGTTGCATTACGGTTCTGAGCCTTAATGTGAGATCATATTTCTGCTTTGGAGCCTTCATAGTGAAGAGATTCAAAACAAAATATCTTCATGTGATTAGCTGTAACTGGGTTTTTTTTTGGTCAGTTGTGATCTCTTGGCAGGGAAAAAGGTGAGAAATTAAGTTTGGACCTGCCAGTGATGAATCCACTAGTAGTTTAATAGTATCAGTCATCAAGAAGGTGGTTAAAGATAGACATTTGCAGAGTAGAAGTCAGACTTTTTGGTTACTCAGTGAAAACAGACTCAGCTTTTATCTGAGGTGTTCTGAATCACCACTTGGCAAACATCCCTGGTAACACAGGGTGTCTAGACTGGTAGTTTAGGTACCTAAGTTAAACAGCAAGAGCTCAGCAAGTGCTCATTGATATTTTTAGCAATAAAATATGTTCGGAGGATTTTATGTGGGGTTTTTTTAGATAAAGTGATTTATTATGTCATAGTAATATCCCAGCAGGTGCTCATCAATTTTAAGACATACTGCTCACTTATTAATATTTTGGAGGGTTGTTTCCCATAAATTCAAATTCTCTTTCAAAGTTACGTGTCCCAACCTTTTCTTTTTAATCCTTTAATATTTTATCAAGGTATTGTGTTCTTTGACCTTGTGCCTCCATTAAACACTAAGAGTGATCAGTATATATGGGAATATTCACCTACTGTGATCCCTGCAGAAGTGTAAAACAGTCATTCTGTACCAACAGAATCATTGTTCATGTCTCTTTCATTTGCATGTGTAAGCACACTTTCTATTTTTTCATTTTTTTTAAATACAGCAGAAGTGCTTCACCTGTTATTTAGCAAAAACCATCTGTGAAACACAAAAAATCATCTCTCTGCATCCCCAAGCTAGTTTCTTTTCTGAAGCTCACATTGGAAGATGCCCAAGGGTAGTCACTGCAGACACGATCTAATAAACCATCGCAACAACATAAAGTCAATTGCACATTACTCAGGTGTGTCTTAGTCCCTGTAAAAGGTATATTGCTTCTTTAAGAGATATAAAGGTTTAACAGCTTGGTCGCTCTCTAGATATGCAGTGAGCAGCACAGGTGAAACAGAAGCGTTTAGGAAGGTTGTAATAAAATCCATCTTAGATCATCCTGTCTTCTGTTAATCTCTATTGCTGGCAGGTATCTAAATCAAAATAGTGTTGTATGAGAAGGAAAAATACTGTGGCATTCATGTAAATAAGGCAAAGAAGCATAGCCAGTGAATTTTTAACCAAAAGCACTGCAGAGAACGGAGCTATGCAGAAGGGCACTAACTGGCCTTGTCCTGAGGGAGGTGGGTAGGCTCTCAAATCTGCTTAGTGTCTAAAACTTATTGGAAGGGAGGAAAACAATAGATGCAGAAAATGGGTGCTTTGTGGAAGTCTTGTGTGAACGGACAGGAGAAATCCAGATAGGTTGTAGATTACTTCAGCTTATTTTTCCCAAAGAATAACAGCTTCATAGAAAATAAACTTTCATGAGAAAGCAGTCTGGGAATATGAGAGGCAATCAGTAAGTGTATAGCCATGAAAAATGTCTTTTGCGTGTAGAATTGGTACACTGAGGAATGGGATCTTAATGGGCAATTTAACACTAAGAAAAAGTCATCACAACAGCTAAAGAATGGTGAGGTGGAGAAACATAATAGATATAAATAAGTTCTCATTAGAACCAGTTTGGATATATCTGATAAATGCAAAGTACAACCAAGAATAAGATGTATGCATCAACAGCTGACCATGATCTGCAGGAAGCTCCCAGGAAGGACCTAGTCATCACCCTCTCACAGCAGGCGTGACCTGTGGCACAGGCAGCAGGAGCGACCTGCAAATGGGAAACCAGTCAAACTGCAGTGCAAACCACTGCTTCTAGGGGAGCAGGAAAAGCCAGGTGTGGTGTTCAGGCAAACTAAAGCAGCTGTAGGGGAAGAGTTCATTTTGACTAGAGAGCAAAATGAGGAATAAAAGGAATTACGTTTTTCTGACTGATCTATTAAGTTCTCAGCTGATGCCAAGACACAAGTAAATTGCATCCCAGAGAGCAAAGATAGGAAAGTTCAGCTTGTAGCACAAATATCCTTCAGAGATGTGGTAGGCTGTTTCCTCAGCATAGCAGGGAATGGCACTGATAAGCATAAGAGAAAATGTTACCAACTAGGTGCTATGTGGCACGTGCATCATGAAAAAGACAGTAGGGGGGAAAAAAGGAGATATGATTTTTCTGGATGTGTATGTTGAGCGTAGTCTCCTTGGCCATCGCAAAAGCTCCAAGCACAGAACTGACTTTTGTTAAGAATAAGGCCTGAAGTGAAGGAGGAAAAATGAAGGAATTTTTGTGAGGTGATGTGTGGCTATTTTGAGACATAAAAGATAGATGTGAAACAGACCTGTGAAGAAGTTTTTCCAGATCTTTCCAGAAGTTTTAAAATATACATGTTTATTACAGGCTTGGTTAGATAACTAGGAGTTTACTATTTCATTTGGTTCAATTGGACAAAAAGGGAAAAAAATTATTGCTTTCAAAACTCCATTTGGAAGATGACACTTCAAGAGAACATCTTCTGCTGTTTCTTTAGCACAAGAGAGATTCCAGAAATAATACCACGTCATTTTTGCATATGGCAGGACCTGAAAGA
This sequence comes from Anarhynchus alexandrinus, assembly GCA_008711295.1. Classification (NCBI taxonomy): domain Eukaryota; kingdom Metazoa; phylum Chordata; class Aves; order Charadriiformes; family Charadriidae; genus Anarhynchus; species Anarhynchus alexandrinus. The sequence goes on from VUYV01000005.1 coordinate 3,587,078, forward strand.
CGCACACGACAAAACTAATTGCATTGGTGCAGGTGAAGCGAAGTTGAATGTTAAAAGGATATGCAGACAAATGAAATTGGTGATGACAAAACAAATGGCTTGTATCACATCCTGGAAAGAGGAATAATTGGACTAGATCGGAACAAATGGAGAATAAAGCAATTCAAAACAACAGTTCTTTCTACCTGTTCTATCTGACCTTTGGAAATTAGGTTAGGAATGATTAGACAACATTGATATCACTCTAGGTAAGTAGAAATCATAGCACTTCTATAATACTTTGGGGAGAAGGAGGGGGAGTATCTTTAAGGAGTAACTGGGACATACAGAAGACAAGACTTTCTGAAGAAAACTAAAGTTGGAAAACAAAATGCTAAAAATCAATGTTTCAGAAGCAGTAGCTGGAGAAGCATTCTTGTAAGAAAACTCTCTGGTGGCATTTGACTCAAGAGTGCAGATGTCAGCTCTGCTGTCCTTAGCTCATTGGATGTCAGAATTGGATGTCAGAAAGGTGTCAGTGTTGCAGGGGGAGTGTGTATTGTGTGGCTGTAGAGTTAAAATATACCACAAAACTCACAAAAAATGTTATCAACATAGCACCGGCTTTTCCATTGCTGAGATTCCTGTGTTTGATCTTGATGCCACAAAGGTGAAGCCTGAGGTGCCATATTGTCCTGAAAAGAATTTTCTGTAGCAGATCTGTTTCTGCATTGTTTCAGAGAGATTGACATAAAACAAACAAGAACAAAAGATAAAATGTGGAAGAGTCAAAGGAACAAGTGAATGAGATACAATATCTGTTCTGTATAAAGATGTTATTAAAAAATAGCAAAAGAAATGGGTAAGTATTTATATAATTGCCCTGAAAGCAGCAATGCAGGCAAGATTTCCCATTCAGTCCAAGGTAATATTCCCCAGATGCAGTACAGTTTTCAATATGACTAGTGGATCTGCGTGTGCCCCTGAAAAAACTCAGTGGTTTTCAGTTCATCCTTCCCTGGGCTAGCAGAAAAATAATCCCATGGCTCAGTGTTGTGGTTTAGGCCAAACTGGCTACTGGGGACCTGGGGAACCCCAGATGGGACCAACAGATGCTCCCCTCTACCCCTCTTCAGAGAGAGAGGCAGAGGAGGAAAAAGAGACTTACGAGTTTAGAAGGAACTAAACTACTTTAATGAAATGTTAATAATAAAATAAAAAGAAATAACGAAAAATATATACAAAAGTGTATCAAGCTCCCGAGACGACAATCATGACACCAGCTGGCACTGGGGCAGTCCCAGGCTGGACTCAGGGACGGATGGGAACTGGATTCCGGATCTGGATTCAGGATTGGGATCACAAGCAGATGAACGGAGTCTTCCTCAGACGTCGGCCACTGAAGGAAGAGCGCTGACCCTTTGCTCCCTCAGCTTTTATACTGAGCATGAGGCAGATGGGATGGAATACCCTGTTGGTCAGTTTTGGGTCACCTGTCCTGTCCGCTCCTCCCCGCAGGTGGGACCCCAATATGCTTTTCCGCTTCCCACCCTCCAACGGGGCAAATAACAAAGTTGGTTGGCCTTGGGTGTTATAGCAATGAGTATAAGTAAGAGCCTCTCTGCATGCCATGCCTGGGCAGCAACTATAAACATAGGCCTTATCACTCAGAGAGCGAACATTGTCTGCACAAAATGCTGTTAATTTCAGTAGTTAGAAGAGGCCCAGCTAAGAAGCGAAGTTACTGAACAAAATTGGTCCTGTTTTACCTCAAACCAGGACGCTCAGTAAAGCAGGTCCACAACAAGGCTAGAGGAGATGTTGAAAACCTTCCCTTGGTTTTGCAGAGCATTCAAACCTCACCTGTGCAGTCAGAATTTCACCCATGCATCTTGAGCCTGATGCTGAAATCAATAACATCGGCAGGCATCTCTCCTGATTCCCAGTGTTCTCAATCATGGCAAAATGAAAGTTGGTTGGATAGAGGAAGGTAGTAAAGATCCTGCTATAATAAAATGCCATGACTCTGAAGTGTTTAAAAAGAAACTTCATAAGAGGTCTGGGAAGCTGATGTAGCTGGAGTTCAGTAACCAAGGAGTTGAGTTCATGTGAAGTTAGGGAATAGGCATCTATCTAAGTGGCATGTCAGACACCTGAGGATTGCTCCTATTAGTGCAGCCACACCTGATGATGAAAATACTAGCCTGAGGTGCTGAAACAGCCAGTGAAGGGAGCACTTGCTGTGATCCCAAGAAACCATTAACAACCACCTACTGTGCAGAGAGAAGACACTATGCAATTACAACTGCCACTGCATGATCCTCAAATGCCACTAATGGCCGTGTGCCCAGGCACAAGCAGCAATGCTCCCTGCACAGTCTTGCCCAAAGAGTGAAAGCCTTGTGATGCTTCTACATAAGATTAATATGCAGCTTCATTAGTAATGACATCTCCTACCTGCCTGTCTGCCAAGAGTGGATATACTGTACTTATGCCCACTGTGATAACTTCAAATTAATGTAATCAGGTCCTTGTTTTTCTGTCTTGGCTTTAGATCAGCCTTGTTATGTTTGGTAGTCTGGCGTCAGCTCACTAACTGTGTTTAAGAATCCTGTGAGTTCCCAAATAGCTATTTTCTTAAAATCTAATCCTCCCCCACAGACAACAATGGTGGCTTCTATGGGAGGGAGATGATTCATGGCCCAGGGCATGACTAAAACATCTGCACTTCATTTGCTAGCAAGCTTTGTGCATTGAGTGTCCTACCCCGGTGTCGTGGTTTAGGCCAAGTTGGCTGCTGGGGACCTAGGGGACCCCAGATAGGACCGACAGATGCTCCCCTCTACCCCTCTTCAGAGAGAGAGGCAGAGGAGGAAAAAGAGACTTATGAGTTTAGAAAGAACTAAACTACTTTAATGAAATATTAATAATAAAATAAAAAGAAATGATGAAAAATATATACAAAACCGTATCAAGCTCCCGAGATGACAATCACGACACCGGCTGGCACTGGGCCAGTCCCAGGCTGGACTCGGTGACGGAGGGGAACTGGATTCTGGATCTGGATTCAGGATCGGGATCACAGGCAGACGAACAGAGTCCTCCTCAGACGTCGGCCATTGAAGGAAGAGNCTAAAACATGGTCCCCTAGGTCCCTAGTAGGCTTTGTGCATTGAGTGTCCTACCCCGGTCACGTGTGAACTCCTGGAAAGCATTTCTGCAGAGATTTAAAGTCACTACAAGTTTGCAGGGCAAATTTGGTAAAACGGGAAGTAAATGAAATAGTAATAATGAAGAGACCATAGCAATCAAAACAGTGAAGATGCTATTAATGAAAATACAATTTTTTAAAAAAGGATAAGAAATTCTGTTCAAAAGGTGGTTGCATATATCAGTGTTTGTCTGATATTTTGGGGGGTGTGTAATATAGTTCTTAAGTATTGATGTCTAGGAAAGCGAGTACTGTCATTGGGGATAGTTTTAAGAGGTAGGGGGTGAGGAGTAGATAAGAATCTTGAATTACGAGAATTTCTAAGATCTTAGGGCTTCAGTTAATAGGCTTATGAATATTTATTGATAGCCTGATAGATAAAATGAAAATTTAGTAGCTGTACCATGGGCAAATTTAATTTGAAAGATCTACCTCCTCCTTCTCTCCTGCAGGCTTTCATTTACACATACTGAAATCAGCTCTCCCACCCCATAAATAAACAAGTAAATAAAAGGGCTTTCCACATAAGCAGAAGCAGTAAGGTGGGTGTTGGCAGAAGTAGCTGTGTGTAAAGGGGAACAGGGGCAACCTTTAGAAACAACAGTCCTCTTCTCTGAGGCTGGCTGCAGGGAGAGGAGGACTTCTAAGTGCTTCTTCCCTTGTGCTTGGCTCGCTCATGCTGAGAGGTTCGAAACCAAGGTTTAAAGGAGAAGGGAACTGTTGAGAAGTTAGTGGGGAAGTGGCTAATGGTGGCTGGCTGTGCTGCAAGTCCCATAGTCAAACAAGGAGAGGGGCTGAGAGGTGGCAGCTAGACCCAGTGCAGAGAGATGAGACCCCGGCTGTTGAAGCAAGTTTAACCTGTAGACTTAGGATCTCTCTACACTGCGATCTGTTGCTTCCATTTTTGTTCATAATGAGCTAACCCACTGTGACATGTCAGACTCTTACTGTCTTTTTTCCTGCCTGGCCTTTGAAGAGAGGGATGATCACCTACTAAAACACAGTTAGTTAGTGCCTATGAAATTTTCCAGACTGTGCTCTGTAAACAGCTGGGTGTTTTGGGCATGGAAATGAAGGAACCTGTAGCAATTCTGACACTGAGTAAAAGTGTTACAGGTTGATTTTGTCTTTTCCCTGCACCTAACATACTTATTTCATCCTCATATTTATTTCAACTTTTCCATTCTCCTGTTAGAAAATCATTTGTTGTCTCAGTTGTAGCTCTGTAATTACCCAAAGCCACAGAAGTTTGTTCCTTCACTCTCTGCTTCTAACTAGTCTGTGTTGTGTATCTGAGTTGTTGTATGACACAGCAACTGAGTTAAATGCTGTGTGTTAGTTTTTTTAAGCTCTAGTATTTTTCTCTCCAAGCGATGCATAATATTAGTGACAACCAACCAGAAGATAATACCTGTAATTTCAAATATCAATAAGCACCCTACTAAGAACAGTTATTAGTAATGTCCAGGTACATGTGTTCTGAGATCCAGGACAGGTGAGCCTTTAAGCAACAATGTTATTGTCAAAAGGTGATTCTGTTGGTTTCTTTTCTGTCACTTCTCAGGGCTCAGTTGTCTTAGTTTTGTGTGATTTTTTTTTTTTTTAAATTTCCCCTAGCTAGGGTTTTCTCTGACTTTCAGCTCATCACCTGCATGTGCCTCAATTCTGAGACATCTTTTGTTAGGTATTGTGTGGGGTAGCGATGGCAGAACTCTCCCATGAGGTGTCACAAGTAAATCAACCATTGTTTCCCCTTGGCATCCCCCATGGCATGGTTTTCATTACGTCTCCTGGCTAGTGGTGTTATTCATAACACAGGCTATTCCCATTTCTGCAGATCCTGACTTTGAGCTTTGTAGGTGACTTCTTGGCAAACTGCAATCTCTTAATAAAGATGTAATTGAGTCCTGTGCTCATGGTTGAAAATAATGTTCTGTCTCAGTCCAAAAATGCAGACAAGTTTCTTATTAGGGAATTGTGTAGGCTCTCAAATTCATAAGATGGGTTTCTGAACTTCAAAAATCCTTTCCTGTTTTTTTTTAACCTTTACCAAAATAACTATATGATTAAAAAAAAAAAAAAGAAAAACCAAACCCCCTTGTCTCCTTTATCACAGAGTCAGTTGTCCTCAAAGTATGCCAGTGCAATGTTATGTTAGGATCCTAAACACTATAACAAGTCCAGTCCTTTAATGCTCTTCAGACGCTGTTAGAGGTCTTTAANAACTATAACAAGTCCAGTCCTTTAATGTACATGTTCCTTTTTGCTGCCATGAAGTCTGCTCTTCAGACGCTGTTAGAGGTCTTTAACCTTCTCTAGTCACTGTTCTCATTGTTGAAGGGTTTGTCTTTTTTTCCTCAACTTTGGCAGAGCTGTTAACTGTTCTGAGGGTTTTTTTGTTTCCATTTGGAGTGCTTTCCTCTGCTACACTCCCAATAATAAAGCCAAAGTGCCTAACAGAGGTCTGCTTCATTCAGTGTCTGATCAGCAATGCATAACATGAACCTCTCTACAGTAAAATAACCATTTCCAGCTGCCTTTTGCCAGAGTCATTTAAAGCACAGTTCTCTACAGCTGGCATGGTGACTTTGGTAAAATGACAAAGCCAAATCTTAAGGGAATTGTGGGGACTGGGAGCCTTTACAGAAGAAAGCAGTGGTTTTGCTTAGACAGCTAAGAGCTACTAGATTCCATGGGAAGCTTATGGGCCCTCCAGCAGTGAGTGACCATTCAGACTCGTCACTTTATTGGTGACCTAAAGTCATTTATCAGCCTAGCATTTCTTTGCAGCCTCTTCACCCTGGCATGGATCTACCTCAGTAACTAACAGGAGCTGATGTTGCTGTCACGAATATCTTTGTAACTGCAGCTTAAAGTCAGACTAGCAGAATTTAAAAAGGCAGTTTTCCTCCCCTGTGAGGAAAGCCTTATTCTCCAAACTGACTTCTGAGCTCCTGAGGACGAAGGTTCCCAAAGCTGGCATGAAGCCAAAGCAGTCCATTTTGTCTTAAGTCCCCAGAACTTCTTAGGTGCCTCCTCTAGATACATCATTAACTTTTGATCTTGAGAAAAGGTCCTAGACCTTGTAGATCCAAAATACTGACAAGAATTTGCTTTCTGATAGGGGAAAAAATAATTTAAAAAAAATAAAAATCAGTAGTTTTAGCTGAACAGCCAAGGACTGAATTAACATCAATATGATTTGCCTTCCAGAAGAAGGGCTGAGACACATTGGCAAGACAATGTGCAGAGACCTGGCTTGCAATCTTACAGCTTGGCTTGTACAATGCTTGTAGTGCATGACCGCTTTATATTTAGCGCACTTTCATGCTGCCAAATGCTGCTAGTTACATTTTTTTTCTTTTTTAAAGAACACGTTAATTTGTGTATTTGAATTTGTAGTCTGAATGTCGTTTGATCACACTACAGATTACTTCTTGCACCTTCCCTAATTCATAGCCTAGAAAGGATTGGAACCAGTGACTTTAGGCCAACCCTTAGAAAATAATTGTTTTGAAATAGAATTTTAACTGGAATCTTCTGATGAAAAATGCTTTTATTGACACAAGAGCTCTTTAGTTCTCTAGGTTTTATTCTATCGCTTGTCACTGTTTTGTTTCACTCTGGTGGAAAAAAGGAAATGCACATTTTCTTTGTAATGAAATGAGAAGTGACAAACAAATTAAAAATGATTCAATTACATTATTTTATAACAGCTTAAAATTCTTTGACATTTAACAATGTTTACAAAGAATAATATTAACAAGTAAATATTTTTGAATAGCATAACTAATTCCACAAAGCTGAAATTCGATGAAAATCAATAAACAGTAATATATTGCTGTTTAACAAAATAATTATTCAACCATAATTAGATACACATAGGATTGATAATTACTTAGGAAAATATTTCTTTTTAGGAAAAGTATGGAAAGCCATTGCATCGTTCCCTCTTCCTATTTCCACTTCCTGAAATATTAATTTCTTACAGTTCTGCATTGCAAGAAGACACATTAAGCTTGGAATCTGCATGCAGTCAAAGAGAAAACCCTGATGGGAGACAAGTACTTGCCATAAATTAGTAGCTTTATGAATATTTGAGTTGGTTGCACTCATGGAGCATCCTAGTGGGTCAGGTGTGCTGTCACTGTCTCCATGGCTATACAATTATGCTTCTCCATGACATGCGAGTACTGTGGGAAATGGATCTGGGCTGGCTGGCGGCAGACTTTCTGTATACTGATGATCATTCTGTGCATGGAACTACAGGAAGATTAAAATAGGGATAAAGAATGTTTTGTGTTAAATTATAAAAGAGGAGCATGCTGTATAAATTGCCCTCCTGTAATTTTCACTATGTATGTATATAATGAAATAATGCATGTTAATCCTCACGAATCAATCAGGAATACATTAAAAGTGTTTAATGTACTTCTTCCCGCTGTGGGTGGCATTTTTAAAGATTCCAAATACCCCAGATATATTCCTTCAAAGGGGTAAGAGTTGAAAGGATAATAGCAGTGAACTCATCACACTATCAAAGATACTATTGTACAGGTTAAGATCCTCCTTTCATCTAAGAAGCTCTGAGTAATTTACAAGCAGGACTATTTCTAAGGTGTGAAAGTATTACTACATCACCTAAAGCAATACGAGGAGCCAGCAAGGCACACTGGTCACCATCTAGAAAGACCCTTTTCCGTTTTCGATTGTGTAGACAGAGATCTCCGTTTTTAGAATGAGAGATAAATGACCTGAGAAAGCCACTATAAGAAATCAGTTTCCAGTTCTCCAGTCTACACATGGGTTGCTGTCTTGGAGCTCCTACACAATTTCATGCAACACCAAGACAGTGAGGGTGGCTCCAAAGCTACTCTTGAGGAGCTGGAAACACAGGTTCATGTCCCAGGAGGATTCATGAGGGGATCCAAACTCATCTCATGATCCATTGTGTCACCAAGTGCTCCCCAGGCACCGCCACAGATCTGAGATCCCAACAACATCTGCTAACAAATCCTCCTATAACCATGTTTGGAGAACCATGATATTTAGTTTAAAGAGTAATAGAAAAATGTTATTAGTTTTTGCACATGTGTGGTTAATAGAAAGATGATTAAGTAATAAAGGGCTAAAAGTCTGTGAAAAAGGGTTAGGGGGACACTATGAACCTGAAGTGCAGAACAGCAGAGGTTTTTTCATTGTTACTACATGCAAGAACCCTGAGAGATAATTTTCCTTTTTCTGAATATTGTATTTTTACTAATAAAATATTAGTGTGTAGGCAGTCTATTCCTGCCACGCTGTACTGATTATACAGCAAGTCTAAGGATTGTTGTCAGTAAAAGGAACCTTTGCAAGAGAACTGCGTATCTTTTGGGCTCACTTTTAACAAACTAGAGGCTACATTTATAAGTCTCTGTAAGTCTGGCAGATATTTTTACCCTTCTTCCCTAGAGCTACTTACATTGTATCTTCTATATTAGGTAGACACATGCATAATTCAAAAGACATCATTAGAAAATTGAACATAAACACTTTGGGATAACTGTATTATGAGCACTGGAACTGTTATTGTAACAACATGACAAAACAACGTGTTTGGTCTGCACGTAATATTACGGGTTTAAACAAGAGAAACAGGCTACCTAACTTTGAGAACTAGTCAGATCTCAGACTTCCTGTGGAACCAGTCAGCCTGACGGCAGTATGGTAGCCTGCTTCAGAAAAACCTTTCCAGGTAACTTTCTAGAGAGGGAGAAGAAATAGCCAGCAACACACAGAATTTCTAGTGTGACTTGCCTTAAAGGGAATAATGTGTGCATGAAAGTTCATGGAGCACCCAAGTATTTACTTTCTGGAAGAGGTTTTCTTTGTTAGACGCTCCTCCTGCCCTTCAAAGCTCTCAGATTAATCCTGATGCAAAATGGGAAAGCTGTAAATTGCCAAAAAAATTTCTCAGGATAGGAAACCCATTTCCCATAAATCTTTGTTAGCCAAATCTTCTTATAGCAGAATGGTATTTTTCGGGCCTCTTGACAGGTTCCAGTTTGACAAAGGAAGCTTAGCTTTAAAAAGCATCACTACAAAAAGCAAAACCATTATTGGGATTCCAATTAACGCTTTGACATTGTATTATAGAGCTGGAGATGTATGAAATTATTCCCCAGGAGTTCACTGCTACTGGGAAAGGAGATTGATTCTGCTACCTGTAAAAAGTAATAGATAATGTATTAAGTAACACAGGGATGGTTTGTTTTGTTCACACTAAGTAAAAGACAAACTTCATCTTCATTTTAATTTTTAGATGAGAGGCAGCACCACACAGAGGCACAGCTGCAAAGCTCAAACTTCTGCTGCTCCATATTGAGACCCCAATGAAGCAGAACATTAATCTGTATAGCAAACAAATGACTATCATTTACATAATTACATTTAGTCACAACTTATAACATATTCATAAGCGCATGAGTGAGAATGATGCATTTGCTATGTAAGGGATAGAAATAGTGGATCAGCTTGGTTTTACCAGGACAGGAGGAGTAACGGAAATAAGTGATTTGCCAACATGTTAGAAAACTCAGTTTTGTGATTTGAGTCCAGCCATCAGTTGCTTGTCCTTTCTGGTCTTCTTACACAGCTGGGTTTTACCTCTGCAAGTGATTGCAGATTAAGCCTTCTTTTGTGTAGACTTGTAGTAAGTCTTACAGTGACCATTGGGGAAAAAGGGCAAAAAAATTTTCTTTCTTCAGAAATGTTTCCATTAACAACTCATGATTTACTTGGAAATGAAAGAAAGTGGATAGAAATTAGAGGGACTTCCCATAGATCTATCTTGTGTCTCTATCTATCACTCTTATGACTACCATTGTTCTACTATGCCAGTGACTAAATAGCAGAGAGTAAAGCCTCCATAAAGTTTAAGTTCATGTCTGTTTCTTTCCCCCCAAAACAGTGTAAACTACTAATCTTAGGCATCATGTTTATCCCTCCTTGATTATCAATGCTTGCTTCCTCTTGTCTTACCTTTTTTCTTATTTTCTTATGTTCACCTTTCCTTTTCGCTTTTACTGTCCGTTTTTTTTCTTGATATTTACAAGTCCAACAGGGAAGCAATCATCCCACCAGCTGTTATAAGAAACTGTTATGGCATTTCTACCAGTTCCATCTCACTCTCCCTATTTCACATCAATTCCTTTAATTCTGCCATTTTTTTAGCTACTGGACATCTATTTCTGAGATTTCTCATTATTAATCTCAACTATTTCTCTGAGGTTTAGACTTCTCACATAAACATGTCACAGCGCCAGCTCTGTCATTCTGAAGAACGTGCAACTACAACTCAGATTTTGGAGAAAAGAAAAAATAAAGCTATTATGTAAAAAGCACATTATCGGATATAATAAATTAAAGCAAAAGAAGACATGATTGAACTAAAAAGAGCCTTTTGTTTTCTCCTGGAAATAACAACTCTGTCAGATAACTCTCTGTACAGAAAAGAATTGGTCTCCTGTTCAGATTATTTTATATTTTCTTTTTTTTTTTAACCTGGCAATTTGCTGAGGGATTGCCATCTGCTCTGAGAGCAGCAGATCAATAGCACAGCCAGGAGCAGTAGAATGGAGCTTGTGCTCCTCATTCCCAGCTTTGCCAGGGTGCTTAGCTGACAGGGTGATCTGATGTTGCATGTTTGGCTCTGGATGTTTGAGGAGTTCAGTGGCAAAGAAAGGGGAAGGACTTGCAAATAAGTAACCCTGTAGTGCATAAGAACTACTTAAAAGGCTCTGGAATGTATTATAGTATCTTGGTTTAGGCTGTGCATGATATCACAGATCCACTTTATAAATCAGCAAAGAGCCTGAGATGTTAATGTATCACCCTCATATAGTGTTGCACTTAAACAAGAGGTGAGCAAGAGGGATGAGAGTTTTTCTTCTGAATCAAAATCTTAGTCTAAATTCAGCTTTGGAAAGGTCGCCTGCCATGAGTGCTGATATTCCTACAACTGGTTAGTTACTCGTATCTTTTTACTGACTGAGCTATGTGACTATGTTGTGTTCAAAAGCAATGCAGTCAAAGAAATCCCAAAGAGAGCTTTTAATGCAATAGCAATGTTCGTATTCAACTCCCACCCATTTTATAAAAAAATTAAACGTGATAGTTTTTAGAGTAATTTTCATGAAACTATTGCATTCTTCATAAAAATCCAATTAGATACATCACAAGTGCACTTCATGTAACTTCTCTATTTTCAGAGATTTAAAAATCCCAGAACTCTTTTTTTTTCATGCATTCGTAAGCACTGCTTTAAAAAAAAAAATGTACGTTACAGGAAGAAAAAACTATTCCTCAGTCAAAGGTTCATTTTTATCCTGGAAACTAAATTTACTAAATTCAAAAGACACATCTTAAATTAATTTGCAAACAGTGTACATTTCGGGCCATCAGTACTGTTTTGTTTTGGTTTTTTTTTTTCATCTAAACATTTAATTTGTTCGGGAACATAGGAAAAGTTCCGTGACCACTGGACAACTTCAGGCTTCAGCCTTTTTTTTTTCTTAAATAAATCTTTCCCTTTGTGCAACTCTTATTACCTCTCTGGTAGTTCCCATGATATAATGCAGTCTTATGCAAAGCAGGACATTATTTTTCCTTTGCATGGATATCTTATATTAGCTTATCTTGTGGTTAATCTTTGGCCATAGGCAACAAATGAAGCAAGTAGTTACACACTGAGTTACTGCAGTCTTCTGTAAATGAGGTTCTGCTGAAGGATTCAGTACTTGCCTGTGAGTTTCCATCAGGGGCTCCTGCTTTATCCTCTGGTTTCATTTTGATCTTGGGAACTGCAGGTATTCAGTTCTGCTGGCCACCTGACTGTATGAGTGACCCAGGAATCTGAAATTTGACACATCTAAGAATAATTAAGATTGTGAAACTTCAGACCAAGCTTTGGAGGCATGTTTTCCTTAATTTAGTTCTCAATGAGCGATCACATGGCTTCTGGCTTTCCTTCTTGAATGTTGTCCCAAAGACCCTAAGGACAATATTTCTAGAGGTTCCGTCTTTGGTAAAACTTACAAAGAAACACATTGCAAAACACCTATTGTCTCTGGACTCGGCCAGTCCCTTTGGTCATACATGACTGATATGATAGTTGATGTGAAGAAAATAACCAATACAGAGAATTCAGGGACACTCATAGAAAAGGTCGGGATTTAGAAAACATGAGATACAAGAAATACCGAAAAGAGTGAAAATAAAGTAGTAAAGGGTAAAAGAAGTCCATAAAGAAGACTGAAGGGATGGAGGAGGGGACACACAACATTACAAATATGTAAAAGGCTTCTGTATGTAGGAAAACAATGTATGGAGAGAACAGTTATATTCTGGAAATTATTTTCTGGAGGAAATGGGAGAAATTTTATCACTGAAAACTCTCTTAGGGAGGGTTAGATCAACACCTAACAAGATTTTGAAATTGCATACCTTCAGTTCAGTCTGTTATAGACCCCTTTACCTCACAATAGCAATCTCTTTTCATTTGTGAGTGCATGAGGTGCTGCATGCCTCAGGCTGAGCTGTGCTAGGTTCTCAGAAGTAAATATGAAACCTCCTTGTGAAATGGGGAGGGATAACTTGGACTTCTATAAGCAATGTGAAAGAATGTAATGGGAATTAATGAAATGTGTTTGTCTAAAAGACCATGAACGCTCCTCTCAAGAGTGCCCTACTCTGGAATGTTTAATTCAGAGAATGTTAGAACCATAAACAAAAAAAATTATAAGTAATTTTTGTTATTAGAAGTTTAAGTAGTTTTTAAGAAAAAATTAAAAGAAAAAAAGGGTTAATACATTTTTGATGTGGCTGGTAGGAGGAATTAGAATAGAGGCATATTCCAAGTGATCAGTAACATGATAGGTTAATACTGTGTAGTGAGTTTTGTTACGGATAGAAATGTGTTATTGGAAAACAGAGACAACATCCAGCAGATGCTTTTATCAATGAAATTATATAAAGAAGATCCCTAATGTCAATCAACCCGATCATTTAGTGCTAATAAAAAGCTACCTTCTCATTTATATTCACTGTGCAATTACTGAACTGTGTTTCGGTAGGAAGTTGACAAGCCCCTTGGAAGCAATAAAAGTGATAAGTTCTTGAAGATCATATTCCAACCCAGTCTTCTATGACTCTATAATCTTTACCAGGTTTCAAAACTTATGGGATTTCTAATTGACCCTCATAAAAATGATCTGTAGTTTTGAGGATTAAATAAGACTTGGGAAGAAACCTGTTCTCAATCCAAAAATGACCAGATCTGGTGGTCAAATCTGGCAAAGAAATCTGAGAAGAAAAATGTAAAGAATGTAATGAAAACTTGTTTTCTAGCCGTTATGAAAGGGATCTCCATGCTGAAGAGACAGCATCTGTGCTGCACAGGAGAAATCCAGAACCAGCTTCCTTCTGTATATGAATATACACCAGCCCTGCCAAGAGTCAGTTTGTGGTACTTAGATAAGAGTGAGGGGATGAAGGAGAGCACACTTTAAAAGAAGTGTCTATTTTCTCAACAGCTTAAGAGGATTTAGTGTTCATTTCCTGATGACATGATAAATATTGTCTTGGGCAATTCTTAAATCCTTAAGTTGCCTACAGTATCCTAGCACCCTGATAACAAGCTCACCGCTGTAACAAATACTGTGGAGTGGGTTTGGGTTTTGTTTATAGGATTAGGTACTTGGCAAAAAAACCCAAACCCAAACAACCAAATTACTAGGAAAGGTTTTCAGTTTTCTGTAAAGCTACTGTGGTAGATGTTGTTATCTATGCAGCTTTTTGTGGGAGAGCAGAGGAAAAGAGTGAATTTACCACACAGTAGAGTGAGTAATAATATTGTGATGAGTCAGTCATGATTTATGCAAGTGCTGTGGAAACTTTTTGCCTCTGAGATTTGTGAACACAGTTCAAGTACAGCAAATTAAGTGAGCTGCTCATCAGTCAACGTAGAGTGATAGTGTTAGGTTTATCAAATCTCTGGGAGTTAAACGGCAATTTTATAATCCAATTCCATGTGCTGCACAATGGCATCATAGAGGTATTTTAGGATGTTACCTAGGTCTCCCTTCCCTGTAATTTCGAGGAAGAGTAATCTGTTTTGCACATTTCCCTTTATACTATCTTAGTTGCACTTTCTGGCATGATTATGGTGTCCATCTCAAAATCAAGGGTCCTTTTCCTCCAGTTTGCTTAAGTGGTTCAGATCATGGTTACTTACAGCTTCCCACTCTGCTTCCTACCCCCTGTTCCATAGTTATGTTTTAGGATCTACAGAGCTTTGGAAAATAGGTAGAACTTCAAAATTCACCGTGGTATTCAAGTTTTTCTTTCCTACAGTGAGCCATGCAGAGAATAGAGCCTCATGGTTACTCCTTTTAAACTAACACGGCTCAGAGCAGAGTATCTGCTTTCCCTCAGGACACAGTTATGGAGTTATCGTGATTAATGCCATGGGCTGAAATACATCCATAAGAAATCCTAAACTGATGTGCTGCACAGCTTCATTTGAGCCCTGCCCTAGCAGAGCTCAGGCCCCTGACCTGTCTCTGGTTATCCGTCCAGTCTGTGTCTACCTCAGATGTCACAAAATGACAGTATGTTTATCCCAGGATCGTTTGCCCTTTGTCTACTGGCTTTAGACTTTGCCCATATCCTGCTCTCTTTATTGCAATATTTCCCTTTCAGGTCTAAGTACTAGGAAGACACATGAATTATTGGAGGAAGAGGTGTATGTATGCAGTTGCAGTAATCACAAAACTCTCTTCTGAAGTAGAACACCTTTTTCATTTTCTTGAGTTTCGGCAAACTCTAAAAAAGATCTTCTCTAACAAGCTCACACAGGCAACAACATATGCAACAGAAAGAGGTAACTCAGTAGCAGTACAATGATAACACAAATTAGAAGTTATCTTTTATAGTACATTAATATAAATCAGTTGTGAACTTTAAAGGTCACGTGACAGAGGCTGATGGAAGATGACATCGTATATTAAGTAAATGTTTACTGGTCTGGGGACCTGCATCTTTTCTTGTGTCCAAGGTTTTCTTCAGCCCCAACATGCAGTAATTGCTATTTTCACAAGTTCAGCTTATTAGAGTATCTGAATGTCTCAGGGCAATGGAGGGCACATCGCAGCTGAATGATCAGTGAGAAAACAGCTTCCTGGGAAAAGTACCCTGTAATTGAAAAGAATGACTAGTTACAAATGAATCGTTTGCCTTCCCTGGGAATTACTGGGTGTGATTACACTTCAGGCCTGTGGTCATTCCACTTGCTGTTGGCCAACATGTAATGTTTGCTCACCATGATCCCATTAAACCAGCAAAAAAAGGAGACAGCAATAATTATGACTCCTGTGGATTCTGTTATGCTTCTACTTGGTGTCCTTTCCAGAAAGGGAATAGCTGGGCCTATATGGAAATCAGTTTTGAATGTTGGTTTTAGGAAGAAAGGGGGTTGATTATTTTTTTTTTTTTTTATGGTTCACCATGTGAATTTTGCATCTGGGCAATAGATAGGCCAATAACAAACAATGATCTGGGCAAGGGGATTGAGTGCACCCTCAGTAAGTTTGCAAAGGACACCAAATTGGGTGGGAGTGTTGATCTGCCTGAGGGTAGGAAGGTTCTACAGAGGGATCTGGACAGGCTGGATCGATGGGCTGATAGTATGAGGTTCGACAAGGCCAAGTGCTGGGTCCTGTACGTGGGTCACAACAACCCCATGCAGTGCTACAGGCTTGGGGAAGAGTGGCTGGAAAACTGTCCGGCAGAGAAGGACCTGAGGGTGTTGGTTGGCAGCTGGTTGAATATGAGCCAGCAGTGTGCCACTGTGGCCAAGAAGGCCAGTAGCATCCTGGCTGGTATCAGAAATAGTTTGGCCAGCAGGACTGGGGAAGTGATTGTTCCACTGTACTCGGCACTGGTGAGGTCACACCTCAAATACTATGTTCAGTTTTGGGCCCCTCGCTACAAGAAAGGCATTGAGGTGTTGGAGCGTGTCCAGAGAAGGGCAGTGAAGCTGGTGAGGGGCCTGGAGCATGTCTTATGAGGAGCAGCTGAGGGAACTGGGGTTGTTTAGCCCAGAGAAAAGGAGGCTGAGGGGAGACCTTATCGCTCTCTACAACTACCTGAAAGGAGGTTGAAGCAAGGTGGAGGTCAATCTCTTCTCCCCTGTAACAAGCAATAGGACAAGAGGAAATGGCCTTGAGTTGTGCCAGGGGGTATTTGGAAAAAATTCTTCATCAAAAGGGTTATCAGGCACTGGAACAGGCTGCCCAGGGAAGTGGTTGAGTCACCACCTCTAGAGGTATTTAAAAGATGCACACATGTGGTGCTGAGGGGCATAGTTTAGTGATGGACTTGGCAGTGTTAGGTTAACAGTTGGACCTGATGATCTTAAAGGTCTTTTTCAACCTAAACGATTCTGTGATTCTAAGTCAGAGGCAATGTGCCTGTCCAAGCACCAGGCTAAGCCAAGCAAATTGCAACTTCACATAAGTTCCACAGAAGTGGTCAAGTGGGTAGGTTTCCTTGAGGTGTTGCCTAGAGATGATCAGGCTCTGTGAAAGGTTTGTGAAGTCCCTGTACCACTGGACAGTTTGACATGCTGCCTTTAAGGCAGTCTTCAAATCTCCTTTTATGATCTGAGGATCAAAACCATCTATTCCTGTTGCCAGAGATCTGGAGACAGACATATTGCTATTCACTGAGTAACTTTTCGGCATTGATGGTGTCAACCTAAGGCCTCCTCATTCCCAACCTTTTAGTGCCTTTTGCAAGACACTACATTAGGCTAGCTACAGTAAAAATACATTGCTATTTAGTAGACTTTGGGAGAGCTCAGTGTATTGTATCCAGCCTTGAAGCAGATGCTGTCTTTTAGTATGGAAAGGGATGTGAAACTTCAATTTGACTGTGGCATTTGGAAGGAGGAATGCCATAGGAAAAACTGCCATGGAGAGGCTCAGGTACTATGCAGTTACTTAGCTTTTTAGAGGAATTTATTGTGACAGACTTTATAGGGAGCTTCATTTTTAGATAGTGATTGCTGTAGAGAAAATAAAAAAACTGTTGGCACAGAAAGGCAGTCTGAAGGAGAAAAAGTCTTAGAGTAAGTCAAAGGGGTGAGTGGCTAGGTGGTTTGGTTAAAGGGAGCAGCATCACAAGAGGAACAGTCCTGCAGAAAGAACTGAAAGATAGAGATTGCAGATCCTCTTAGAAGAGTTTGTCTAGATTAATGTTTTGCATCTGAGCTATATTCTTTCTCTGATTACAAGATTTTATACGGAGAGTTAGATATTTGTTTCCTTGCGTTTCCCATAGGGCACCAAGCACTCTGCCAACACAAGAGAGTGAGAAATAAAGAAGGTGGATTAAAGGCTCATTTATACACGTTGCAGAAGCTTCTTCAGGACTTAGTTTGCAATGATGGAAATCCCAGAAGATCAATGACAAATCAGTATAATCAGCATTCTTTATTGACATTTTGAACCCTCAGTAGGGGTCTGCCTTTATGACCAAGAACAGTAATTGCATTTTAAATTGACTAATGCCCATTAGGTGGTAAAAACAGTATTTTAAACTTCAGGGACTGTAAGCTGAAACAAAATTCAAGTTAGAAGTAATTTAAAGTGAAGGGGAATTTGCCTTGGAGTAAACACAAAGGAGGAAGTTGCGTACTTAAAAGTTTCTGAAGAAGACAGGAAGATATGATTTAGCCAATTAGAAACTACTCTGCTCACTGTAGGAGGAAATTCTGCTACCTCTTAAACTAATGGTTGGTTTCAAGGCCTGTATAATCTAGTCTAGTCTCAAATCTATAACCCCTTCATCTGTAAAAGGACACTTGCTGATGAAGCTTCACTGGAGAGGGAAGAAAGGAATGCACAAAGTCTTGCCCAACCAGTGCTTAAGGTTGTAGGGCCAAGGAATGTTCCTGCCAATATGAAGAGAAGACCATGAGTCTTCACTGACTGACCAGACCCCAAACACGCCCAGGAATTTCACCAACAATGCTTGAAAACACAGCTCCAAATACTGTAATGTGTTTCCCTAGGAACTGCGTGCAGTGTCTTTGCCATCTTGCCTCTGCTGTGGTGTGTTAGGAATATGGCCAGCAAGACAGGGAGACATTTAGCGTAGATATTTCTCTGCTAACTAGATTAATTAAAGGTACTTGCTTGTCAAAGCACCTTCCCCCAATTCCCTTGCTGCAGCTGGAACTGTCAAACTGCTGCATCAAGCTTGTGGCACAGCAAAAACTCTCATTCAGTGCTCTGTTGGCCTGGCACAGAGCATGGCTTCCTATTGCTACCTACCCAGTGGTGCTGCCTTACATCCCACCTGCTTCCCAGAAGGAGTTTCAATGAGCTCTTCACCACCTTCCTTCAGGCAGCAGCACAGGAACAACCTCTGACTTTCCTCAGAGATTTATATTTTTGAACAAAAGTAATTCAAACGTAGCAAAAGAAATTCTTCCACTTCTATCTATTTGTCCTGGTTTCACCTGGGACAGAGTTAATTTTCTTTCTAGTCATTGCTGTGTTTTCAGATTTGGCATGAAAGGAATGTCAATATTGTATATTGGTTTCATTGTTGCTAGGTGATGTTTATACTAGTCCAGGATTTTTTTCAGCTTCCCATAGAAGCTGAGAAGAAGCATAGACAGAACAATGAAATGGCCAATGGAACATTCTGTACCGTAGATGTCATGCTCAGTGTATAAATGGGAGTTGGCTGGGGGACCCAGGAATCCATTGTCACTGCTCGAGTCAGGCTGGGCAACCAATTCACTGGCTGGTGAGAGTGGCTTGTGTCTTGTATATTCTTTTACCATTATTATTACTGTTATTTTCCTTTTCCATTATTGTTCTATTAAACCATCTTTATCTCAACCCATGCGGCTTTTTTTTCCCCTTTCCCTTCCTTTTCTCCTTTTCTCTACCCTTCTGCAGAGGGGAGTGGGGGGAGGGAGTAAGAGGCTGTGTGGTCCTACTTGCTTGCTGGGGTCAAACCACAACACTGTCTTGCATTTCCTAGAGCTGCCTGTGCATCTAAAAAACAGCATCACTGTGAAGACCTGCAGACTTTGGTTCTTCACAATTTCAAAATGACCATACAGAAAGCATCTCCCCTTTCCTGGGGGCATGGCTGATGTACCTCTCTGGATCCTGGGTTTCTGCTAACCCATGATATAAGGGGTGCTTTTTGTTTCAGCTTCGCTCATTTGTCTGACGCACTCTTGCACCTCCTCTTCTCAGGGTACGTACCTTGTAAAGTGAGGCAGTCACAGAAACACATGCTGAAGCAAGACACAATAACTTTCGATTTGCAGCCCCAAACATGAGACCACTTTCTCTCTTAGGACCTCTGTAGCTGCTCTTGAACCTATTCCTGTCAATATAATGAAGATAATCAGAGGGCTGGAGCACCTCTCCTATGAGGAGAGGCTGAGGGAGTTGGGGTTGTTCAGCCTGGAGAAGAGAAGGCTCCAGGGACACCTTATAGTGGCCTTCCAGTATCTGAAGGGGGCCTGCAAGAAAGCTGGAGAGGGACTTTTTACAAGGGCATGTAATGATAGGACAAGGGGTAAAGGTTTTAAACTGAAAGAGGGTAGGTTTAGATTAGATATTAGGAAGAAATTTTTCACTGTGAAGGTGGTGAGGCACTGGAACAGGTTGCCCAGAGAGGCTGTGGCTGCCCCATCCCTGGAGGTGTTCAAGGCCAGGCTGGATGGGGCTTTGAGCAACCTGGTCTAGAGGGAGGTGTCCCTGCCTGTGGCAGGGGAGTTGGAAATAAATGATCTTCAAGGTCGCTTCAAACCTAAACCATTCAGTGATATACCATGCATCTGTGGTCTGCGCCTATAACTGGTTATTGGCTGTTGTCCTTGTTTCCTGCAGTTCATCTACATGGAAAGACAAAAATAAATATGAAAGATTTAGGAACAGATAGGCATAAAAGCAATGATTAGCAGCCTCAAAATGTATTGCTTGTGCACACTCCTGGGAGGGGATGGAGGGCACGGAAGACAGAACTGCAAGTGCGTGAAATATCCTGCTAAAGATGCTGCCTGTGCTACAAGGACTCATGCAAATCTGTTGTTTTACATGCGTGGCCTGCAAAAGGAAGGCACTATTCACAGCTGAATGACTAACACCTTTTTCTCAGTTTATGCTGTGCTCTTTAGCAATACTGAAAATGCTGTCTAGCTTCTTCACTCAAAGCATTAAACCAGGGTCTGAAGTGTTTCTGATTAACCCAAACTTGTTAAGTAGCAAATAACCATGTTGTCCTTCCTGACTTCTATGTTTCTCTTTTTCTGAATCAGAGGTTTTACAATGGTTTCCCTTTTGATCTGTCCCTATTGCTGGAAATCACGACTGTATTTTGTAATTTGCAGTTTGCCGATTTGCAAAATTAGAGGGGGGTTTCTTGCACTACCAGGGTCTACATGACAATGAAGGGACACCGTGCAGCCCCCAGAGCCCTCCCAGAAACTCCATTGGGAAAGTGCCAAACCTACCACTGTGCACCATCAGCGTTCTCAGATCTGCAGCTTGATCAAATATTCAAATAATTCATTTAATTACTATTCACTGAAAAGCAATACATGCAAAGCAATCTTAAGCTTTACTTTCTCTCCCCCTGACATCTATACCTTATTACATCTGTAACTGAAATAATACAATGTTATGTTTTGATAGAGCAGAGAGGAAAGCAATTAGAGAAGGCATCCCAGTAACCCGATTTGGACTCTGAGGTTCACCTTCCCAAAGAAACATATGAAGGCTTTTAAAATAAAATTAATTTGCATGTGATTTTTGTTTTTCTCCTTTCAGAAAATGACAAGATTTGAGGGTTTAAAAAAGGACTGTGTTTGTATCCTGATGTGTTTCACTTCTTTCTGTGGCATCTGTTTGTGCTGGTTTACTCTCCTAGCCTTACTCTGAAGTAATTGGTTTACAGCCTTAAATACCCTTTAAAATATTACTTAAAAACAAGACTAAATGAAATACAAATAATAGTAAAAGAATTTTCTGTATTTTAAAAAAATGAATTAAAAAAAAACCTAAGAAAGGTGTTTTAATCTTGCCTAAGTGTTCTTCTTCTTCTCCTTCTGAGCTGCAAAGGGGAAGTACCTATGTTTTTTCATTGATTCTAGAGGGCCATGAACTAGTACCCCTCTGGGCTATGGTCTTTGCAAACACAAATCGGAAATGCTGCCTCATTTTACAAAATAATGGTAAGAGTACCCTAACTGAGGCGCATCATTCACTTATCTGTGAGTCGTCTGAAAGGTAACAACACTCTGTGGTTGCCTGTCAGTGTGTGCTATCTTCTCTGAGAAGGTAGACCTTTGAAATACTGATGTATGTGCTCCTTCTTTCCATGTTTGTTAGTCATATCCATAGCAGGAGCAAAGCTGATGGTCAGCTGGCAATCGGCTCAAAATGCTGATGAAGAATAGGAGGTGAATATTACAACGTGGCTTGGGTACCTGAGCAGCAAGCACTGCTTCTCGCTCCTATGTAGACAAAGCCTCTGAAGGAAGATGTATACCCATGCGAATGCTGCCTGTCTGCACAATTTCTGTTGGAAAATCAAATAAAAAATGTTGGCTGTAACTCAGGGCACATCAGTAAGTCAGAATGAGTTCTCTCTCGACAGTCTTAACCTTATGCGCGCTTGGCTTCACTGTACATGAAATGTGTAGATATTTTAGCGTGTAACCAACTTCTTTCCCTTCCCCACCACAAAACTTTTGTTTAAGCAACTTGCTGTTTCTCTTCCTTATGCTACAAGCAAAGCTCAATGATATGCAAATAGGGAAAAGTTATCTGAAGTAATAGCAGGAGGTTCTACTGAAGCCAGTCCTTTCCTTCATTATCTTCTGCTGAAGATGTGATGAGGGAGATCCATTTTAATTCATACTCTATTGAAGTTCTGCATCTTCTTTTTTTTTTTTTTTTTCTTAGATTATCTGTAACACATTGAACTGACACTTTGCTGAAAGCTTTTTTGGGAAAGAAAGTGTTTATTTCAAGAGTTTCCACAAGATGTGAAGTGATTCACAAGGTCAACAAAATAGTTTATTACTTTAGATCATTCCAGTTCCTAGTGGCTTCCTTTTTGTCCTCAGCATGCCAAATTATATTGTTTTTAAAGTCTTTAACTAGATATCCTATTTTATTACATTTTATAGTACATTAATTTCTCATTTGTAACCAGTATCGTGTACTAATTAAATAAATACTTCTTCTGAAAAGCATAGAAATTAATCTGGTATAAAACTGAAAAACAGGCATTATGTTCAACAGGGCATATTCCATTGAGCAGCACTGAATTCCTGTATAAAGGTCCTTCCTTTCAGACCAGGGTAAACTTTAAGAATTTGGACCTGTATTCTGCTAAAAGCAGACTTTTAGCTTCTAGTATCTTTTGTGTGTTTTTAAGGTAACTCTTTCCCCTTGAAAGCCTTTCCCTGCTTTTCTGTTTTCTTTTTTTAGTTTATTTATTTAATTGCCAAGCCATAATTAATGTTTCACTTTTGTTTTCATTATTTACTACATTAGCAGCTGCTTGGTTAAAATCTGCCCACACACCAAAATGCAAGTCAAAATATTCAAGTGAAGTGCAGCTCAGCTTTTTTCTATTTGTTATTAAGAATTGAGCCCTGCAGGCAGGAGGTAAATCTATTTGAATAGGTTACTGAATCATTGCCTCCTAAATATAATTAACGCATGATAGTGAACTTACAGGGTCAAATTAAATTTTTAGCACCAGAACATCCAGTGTTAGCAAAATTGGAGTGGAGGGTTTGGAGCTTTCTCTTGCGACATCCCTTCCCAGTTACTCTGTCAAGAGCAACCTTTAACTTGTCTCTAACTGGGAAGTAATGTTTCCTTACATCCCGCGATCTTTGCAGGTCAGGTGTACATGGATGGTTTTGTATCTCTTCAGGTGTGTCTACATAGGCAAGCAGTGTGGACCAATATGAGTGGATTTATAATGTAAATCAATTGGTGCTGAAGACCTGATGTCCACACAATGGGCATCTCGGGGAGCTGCAGTTCAGGTTAGGTCGCGTCTAATCCTGTGGACTGTCTGAGGGTAGAGGGCATCCAGAAGTGCTCCTGGACTGCATCTTCCAGTTATTCTTATGTTCAAGAAATCAAACTCAAGCAAGATCACCAGATAAACTTGTGCAGACTTTGTTACGGTACACCACAGAAAGATATAGTGAGTGACTGCAAATATTTAGTGTTGAAATTTCTTCTGACCTTCTGTTGAGCGCTCTTTACAGTTATCTTACACAGATGAAATCTGTATTTTGCATAAGCCATTTGTATGATGACGCAGACTCCCCTTGGCTGGAGGATATACTGCAGATATTATTTTTTCTGGGTTTTTTTTCTAATCACATTTCAATTTTCTTTAGCACTGGCTATTGGCTTGCATTGTGTTAAACTCAACTGAGATGCGATATCATCCAGCAAAACCAAACAAAAGTCTTCACCCCCCTTTTTTTTTTAGATATTCAAATGCGAGTATAAATGTCACAGTGTTGCAAATTGCTTTTACTTGGAGGTAAACAAATAATAGTTGTTTGTGGCAAATCATTTGGGGTCAGTGACTGGCCTTACCTAGGGAAACTATGATAGAACCTGCTTTGTGTGATACCTATGTTTGATGGGGGAAGCGTGCTGTGATAGGTAGCTGCACAAAGTGATGACCAAATACAGTGACCTTTGACGTGCTCTTACTTAAAAACATGTAAATCTTCTGTTTCTCCTCTATCAACTAAACTTTTTCCCTTTGGCTCCTGTAACACTCTTGTTATAGTATTCTTAAATATCTTTAACCTCATTGGTCATCCACACAACATCTCCTCAGAGCATTGGTATCAGTCCTATGACAACAAAGAAAAGAAAATATTTCTTTTCCTTTGACATTCTAACAGAAATTCTTGATGAGAGCACTGTCTAAGGCCAAGATCTTGCTTTCTGTTGTAGTCTCTTCAGGTTTAGATAATAAAAGATTAAACACTGAAAATCCATTTCTCTGAATTACTTCAGTCTCCGTTCCTCCCAAGAAGAGATTTCAGTGGAAGAGAGTTTTGGAAAAGTTGTTACGCCTTCCTGATGCTGAGGGACCAGCCATGTGGTCATTTTGAGGGCGGTTTGTGAGTCAGAGTACCGATGAAGCTGCTTTTCTCTGCGTGTGCCTATTGCACGATCCCAAGGACTCTTTCATAGTTGCTGCTGGCACCACGTAGTGCACACGCGGTTTCGTCTCCCTTCTTGTTGTGGTGTAGCGGGGTGTCAGCTTTGGATAGGATGTGCAGGGGCAGCCACGAGGCTGCTCCGATAGGATACTTCAGAGCTTTTTGGTTTCTGGAAGCCTGTGCAGACCTAAGGCAGGAAAGCAACTCATTCTGTGTGGTTATGTTTTTTCGTAGAGCATTATGGGTGTGTTGTTAACAACATTTAGAGGCACGCCGGTTTGCCTTCTTAAACAAGTATTTCAGATAAAAACTTCTTACCCACATAAGCTTTCCATTCCTTTGTGTCTCAGGTGTCAATGGATAGGAAGGGATTTTTTCTGTGAATGAAGGGGAAACATATATTCTTTTCACTTTTTAAAACCAATAGAAGACAATTTATGCCAAAACAATTGAAAAATTTATATTTTTTAAAGGAAAAACGTCAAACCTCTATGCTCTGCAGTTTTTCAGTATACATAAATCATAAATCTTGTGGTAGGAAACTATGATTTTTTCATAAACTTGTCTCTTCAGTTGTCACCTTTGAGTTTGCCTTATGATTGCACAATGTGATAGTCCTCTTTCCCCCTGTTTGCATCGATTTACTTTCACATGTTCCAAGATAACATGTGAAACTTCCCCTACTTTTTTACTTAGTTAGCAAATACAGTGCTCTAGAATTCAAGTAAGCAACACCTCTCCTGCTCCAACAGTTTTCCAGTTCACTGCAAATACCCACCACTGCAAAATACAGAGCAGAGGGGGGATGGTTTGTTTGCTTTTATATAAAGCAAAGTGTTCTACGTATATATACTACCAGTTAGGAAAAAATAGTGTCTTTTTCAGTTATCATTTGTTTGCTTGTTCTAGAGGGTAGATAATGCTAAAATAGTCACCTCTTTCCCCAGGTAAGAAGGGAGACCCCTTTCTGTGCCCCGTTAGAGGCAAGAAAGACACAAACCTCTGTTTGCCACTCGTTGTTTGACCTGAGAGCACGTGGGCTTTGGGCAGTGAGTTTGCATGCATGTCGGTCCATGTCACTTGTTCCTTCCTGGGTGAAGTCTCGTCGTTGATACAAATAAGAGTGTGGCCACACAGGAGTAGAATAATAAGTAGGTAAACAGGCCTCAAATATGCCACTGGTTATGGAGCAATACCATTCCCTTGGCAAGTTCAACATTTCCGTGCCGTAGCACACAAACACTTTTTGTGTATTGCCCCTGAATGACTTGTAAGCAAAGCAGTGTTATAACTACTCGGTGTTTAGGGTTAAAAAAAACAGAGGCCTCGAATGGAGCTTTGTATCTGTCCCCCCACCACATCAGCTTGCGATGGGACAGGGTGGATGAAATCTGTACTGCCATTGTTCAGCTGGTTCAGGGAGTGCTGCTAAACAGAGAAGCATGGGTTTAGGAGCTGTCAGGTGACAGGAATACTTACCCCCTCACGAAATTCACCCCTTTATTATCCAGATGTGCAATGCTGCTGGGGAATGCAAGACAGCTGTAACTTTTTTCATTTTGTGTATACAGGTATGGAGAGAGAGAAAGAAGGAAATCTTTGTTTTCAAAGAACCAGAAATACATAGGGCAGTGTTTATCAGCTTTGTGATATTTTCACATATACACACAGACATATACACGCACTGTAGATACTTCATACCTTGCACTTCTTTGTGACACAACCCCGTGCCACCTGAGCACCTATAAAATATTTTTTGTTACAGCAAAGTTGTTGTTAAAGAGCTTTTTGCATTTTATACTTGGGGAAATGAGGGTTGGAAAGACTGAGGGTCACAGTCAGATCTCATTCTATAGTATTAAGGCAATCCTGTTGACATGTCTTCATGTACTTCGTTTTTTTGGGGGTGCAAGTTGGATTTTTGCTGCTGGTTTGTTTTTTTTTTTTAAATCAGAGTTCAGTTTTCAGTGTTTGAAAAGGAGAGATTAAACTCCATGTAGGTTTTCATTTTAAAGATCTATGTACAGCTAATTTTGCGATAAAAGGTGAGTTTCTGTGCATCTCTTCTGCTACTCATACCTAAAATTTCTCAGTTTATGGAACCTGAGGGGAGATGGAGGTGTACAATGCAGTGTGAGAGGGTAGCTAGTCAGGGTGGGATTCATCCTGGGTTTGTACGTGTTCTCCATCTATATAACTTCTTTGATTGCAGCAGTCACAGCAGCATGTGACTAGAGTAACAAGTTTGTATAAATTGGATTATGTAAAGAAACAGTTTTGGGGCGTGAATTTGTATGGATTATTTTCAGAGTGAGATCAAGAGCTCCCACTTTTGTACCTCCTGTTCCTTCAGAAAATACCATTTTGGCAGTAGTGGAGATATAAGATAACAGAAAATGTGCATTTTTATGAAAGCATTGTACATTCTTGAGTGTTCAGTCTGTTGCGTGTCCCCTGCAAACCAGCTTCAGGCTTGTTCTGGAAAATCTGACTTTAGAAGAAGGCTCAGTGATGTGGGTTTGGCTCACCTGTCACAGTTCCTCAGAACCAGCGGCTGTTGTAGCCTCACATGAATAGCTGCCCGCTGGTTCCTCACCAAAGTCATTTCACATGTCCATCCATGCGTCATTGCATATGAGCCTTTTCTGGGGTACTGTCATCCGAGGGTGGATGACATCTATGACAGGCACTTGCATCTGGGATAGGGTCTGAAATTTTTGATTGTAAGTGTGCTGACACAATATTGGATGTCTCTGAACTATGCTAAATTTCTGTTCTGTTTTGTTAACTATGCACATCCTACCTAGGCCCATGGAAAAAGAATTTTTATTTAACAATGTGGGAGGTTTGCTTTTTTCATTCCGTATAGAAGTATACATTATATGCAGGCAGATTTCAAAAGCAGTAGAGACACAAAAATTGAACAAGGGGAAAATGAGGACACAACCAGTTCATACTCAGCGAAGCAATTTTAGACCAAGTCACAGTGGCCACACTACTTATGATATGAGCAGAGAGCAGTGACCTACCTGCTTCACCACATCGCTAATCACACCTTACATTTACTGTGTCAGCTTCAGTAACTGATGGATATCAAACTTTTCACTTACAACTATTTTAGATTATCCTGAGACATATTCCATCCCAGCCCTGGAGAATATTAATCACCATTTTATTACATTCGGCTGGAGAAGTTGGAATTCATTATCGTAATTTTTAACTACACATTATGGAGTAACAATGAGATAGAACTAACAGACACTTACTAATTAGCATTAATGATAATTAGAAAGAGAGAAAAATAATATGCCAACAATAGATTTTCCCATATGATTCTGAACAGGGTAGCATAGAGCCATCTGAATTAGCTTACTCTGAACACTTCATACAAAATTATTGCTCAGCATTTCAAAAGTAGAAGTCCTTTTACTGTGAAATACAGGTCAGATTGTATAAGACTGGAATCTAATTTAATGTAGCTCCTACGACTCCCTTAATTTCCCAAAACACTTTACAAAGCAATAACAGGAACTAGTAGTGTGATACACAAGCAGGTAAATCTATAACTTATTTGCAATAGGCCAGTTCCAGGTTTGCTGTTAGCTTGCGTAGCTCCACTGCATGTGCTGGGTGGTGTGAGGCTGATTTACATTAGCTAGGATTTGGTCCAAAGCCAGAGGTGTGTACGTAAAATAGCAAAGCATATACAATATTATTTAAAAGGAAAAATTAAGGGTTAGCCAGGAGATCCCATTTATTTCTATTACTTTTTAGAGCCTCTTGATCCAATACCCACAGAATTTAATAAGAAGTTTTGGCTCAGATCCCACATGAGCAATAAGATCCTAAATTTTTGCTCTAAAGGACACTAGTAAAGGGGCAAATGACATGTCATTATATGTACCATCCACTAAAAGCCACTTATAAAAGTGAAGGTGTATTGCTGGTACAGAAAAGCATTTGAAAGAGCATGTATCATTATGTGCTCAGAGGAGAAAGATGGAAATACAGTATTGCTCATAAAACTGTTTATTGTTTGCCCTCTTAATAAATCACTGGCACTTTTCACTCTAAGTGAGAAGCAAATTTGAGGACAAGAAGTTGATCTTCTGTCCAAATACTTGTCTGTAGCACTTGCGGAAGGATCTGTGGTCTCACTGTCTTTGCAGACCCTCACTGACAGAGATCAGGAGTTGAATGAGGAGTTGTTCCTTGACACCACAATTAATTATTTTTTTTTTCCTTCTGTTTTCTAACCATCTCTTCTCACTTAGGGCAGCAGCTGCATGTCTATATGTCAGGTGCCATTGGTATCCCAGGGGTCCTACTTTAAAGAACCTCTTATCTTTTGTCACTGAGTGAAAGGCTCATGGATCACAACACTGGCTTCTAATGTTAATACAGATCCAGTGCCCACTGCAGATAAATTGGAGTTTCAAAATTGCTGGTACTTTCTTTTTCCCATTAAAAATATCAGTTCTGTTTACTTAGCAGCTTCTGAATATCCTGTCCTTGACGTCTGTTGCTGTTGATATCCGAATCAAATGCCTTCCATTTATTGTTTGCACTTTTTATTACTTGACTGGGCAGCATGACCGTAAATGTACTACAGAAAGAAAAAGTCAGTCATATTTAGGGATTTTGCATAAAACATATTTTGTTATAGACTACTTTGGTAGTATGTGTTCTTAACAATTTCCCCTTAGCTGTACTTCAGTTTGAACTTTCTGGTTGGAAAATAAGAATATTATTTTGTCATATGCTATATATTTTGCTTATTTATGTTGGAATATCTTGGAAAGGAGTATTGCTTTTTCTGGTGCTTTTTTCCTAATGGTGTCATGGTCATTCATTTTATACACTAAAGCATTGATTTAAAAACTTCTTTTATTTTTTTAGCAACACTGATCTTTTTGTCAGACTTTTCCTGTTCACACATGCAACATCTGTGTTTGAAAATACTGAATTTTAAGTGGGCTTAGTTGTTTTGTTTGTTTGTTTTTCAAGCAGCTTCTAGGTGGTTAATTTTTTAATATTAAAAATAAAAAAAGGCATTTAATATGTTTGAGCTACAGTGGCCATTGTTTTGGTCCTGATGGTTGCTACTGTCATGCAGGGAGCAATTCAA
Organism: Anarhynchus alexandrinus; assembly: GCA_008711295.1. Taxonomy (NCBI): domain Eukaryota; kingdom Metazoa; phylum Chordata; class Aves; order Charadriiformes; family Charadriidae; genus Anarhynchus; species Anarhynchus alexandrinus. The sequence continues at coordinate 3,616,682 of VUYV01000005.1, forward strand.
AACTGATAGGGAGAGGAACAAGAAGCTCTTTTTGTTTTCCAGAATTCATAGGATTCATGAAAAATAAAAGAAAGGAAAACTTAATGTCTTTGGCAGCTTTTATTAGGGTTTGAACAGTGTGACTTTGACAGATACCTCGGACACATATGGTCAGTCCTCTGGACTGCATAACATGGGACTGGCCCAAGCCAAGTCAATCTCAAGACATTATTGACAATCCTCACTGTGAGGGCTGTGTGTGGATGTGGTGTAGGAATAACCTGCTCACTGGCAGACAGTTTCTCTACTGCATGGGCTCATGGCCATTTATGGAGTCAGCTGAGTTCCCGTATTCTATTTCATTTGGTGGAGATGGGATACATAACGTACAGATGGCATGGATGAGCCTCCAGCACCTTTCTTCAGCACTGACACTCTGCTCTCAAGATATAAAAATGAAGTTGATTTGTGTTTGCATTCAGGAAGAACCCTGAGCTCCAGTACAGTTGCCAGAAGAGGGCTTAGTTTCACACACATATAATAGAGATATTGCATGTGCTGTCGTCTTGTCTTTTGTTGTAGTCAACTGCTTAATGATACTGTCTCCAGCTTTCCAAGTGAGTTCTATTAGCACCTACCTTCAGCAAATTGGAAAAGTCGACTGACTCCTCCAGCATTTCGGCTGGAGGTTTTGGAAGTACTGATTATTTCAGCCTCTCCTTTATCAAAACGTCTACACATTCAGGCAAAAATATGCAGCACTAGATCTACAGCACTGTTAGCTCTCCAGAGAAATGGGAAGGGAAGGAATCTCCTGTGGGAATTCTCCATGAACAGGCAACAGCAACACGTCAGCTATTTTAGCTACTTCTTTGCAGATGGTTTGACAATCTGTTACAAGTTATACCCCAACATGCAATCTTCGTCCCTGCTTTTCTTCAAGTGATGACGTCTCCGGGTAACTAGTTCCAAAAAATATTCCCCTTCGATTCTAATGACACTCTTTGTATGATGAGCTTTCTACAGATACCACTGATCAGCAGGATGACTCCAGATCCTATTATAATCTGTCAGGTAGAAATAGATAAATCCATTAGCCAATGCTGGGCTTGTTTCATCATTGTGACAGCTTCCCATGAGCCTGCATTCATCAGATTCCCTCAAAACAGCCAGCCCCCACATCATCTGACAGTCAAATTTCCATGACCAGACTCTAGGTTAATACATCTTTAATCTTTATTTAATTACTCATTAATAATCCAGGTCCTGATCCATTCCCCTCCTCCCCCCCATTTTTTTTTTTTTATTTTAAATTGGTTGCTGGATGTTTACTGGCAGACCAGACTGATGGCTAAAATTGCTGCCGTGAATGTTTTGGCATGAACTTTCCAGCAATTTAGTTAATCAAAAAAGAAGCAGCACCTAAATGTCTTTTGCTTCTTATTAAAAGACACTGGGCACATCCAGTTAAATATAGCAACAGGTTTCTGTCTAACAGAGGTGGCAGAAAGATTACTGTGCTATCGTACATGCTGCCACAGCCACTCTGGAAATCACATCAAACACACGTATAAGCACTCTCCCTGCAGACCTTGCCTTGTGAATTATCAATCCTAAAAACACGCTTCATTATCTTTTCAGGTGTACTAGTGTAAATCAGGAGTGAAAATAGACCAAGGGAAAAATAAGTACAAGGAAGACTCAGTTTTGATATGCCATAACTGTCATATTACTGAGTTATCCCCACATATTCTAAAAAGAGTGTTACTTGAAGGTGAGAATTTCTGTTGTATTAGATTTAAACTGATTTTTGTTCTAATTTTCAAAGTTCTTTGTCAAAATGTATGTCAAAGGGAGAAAACCTGAGAACGTTGGAAGCTGAGGTAAAGCAGGCTGCAAAGGGCATAACCTTTTCCATCCCAGAGTAATTTGAAGAACAATCAAATCACATTAAGCCTGTATTTGCCTTTCTAAATACTGGATCTGCTAAAATTGACTGCATTATAGTATAGCTATCCATCAGGTTTCCACATGGCATCCATGTGAGCTTTCCTGTTGCCCAGCACTGGTAGACTCTCCTGTGAACTTGCACTGAAGAATGTAGCAGTTTTAACCCTGGTAGGGTCAATTCTTTAGTAAGTATTTTAGTTCTTCAGCCCTGTTTATGTCTCACTCAAGTCAAAGTCATGTGCCATTTTATACCTCCTTTTCTACTATTCAAGTCGCTGGAAGTTCATTTTCCATCTTCAGATTGCTTTGTTGAAAAATTAGAAAAGCTATAATGAAAACAGTTCCATCTTTACAGATAGAAAAATGGGAGATGTCCAAGCTAACAGCAGCATTGCTGTGGCTCTTCACTAAAAGCATGTATTTACTAGAGATAGGTGTTCCTGTTCGAGCTTTAATCCCACAGGCAACAATAGTCACAGTGGCTTTGGTTTCAGCTGAGTATCCATGGGCTTGTCTCAGCTTTGCAGCTTTCTGTGGCTGCAAATCTATTAATAACGACATAAGATCATTGCACCAGGCCAGCTTGAAAGTATATCAAGGCAAGATATCTTACCTCCTACAGTAGAAAGCAGTGGACATCTAAGAGTGATATTTCCAAGGTATGTTTTCTGAACCGCCTGTGAATTGCAGTTTAAATCTTGAGACGCG